>OX122892.1:20416271-20938442 GCA_944738655.2 Andrena hattorfiana
CCCCCCGACGCAAAGGAGTAGAATGATACGCGCGTGAATACACGACACAACAATATTTGCATATACAGAGCAATAGCAATATAACCCTCACGTCCGAAAGCTACGGCATTCGGTACAAGACCGTCTTCTTGCCGTTGTTCTCGAAGGGGGTTGACCTTCTTCTGTCTTCAGCTACGAGCACCAGCAAGCTATGCATGGGCCTATACCCGGTGCTCGCAAGACTATTATATTGGGTAGATACCTATTACTCTACTGATAGTCAATTCTCTAGGGGGGGGGGGGGGGGTGGGATTCTACAGGCCAAAATAAGACGAAAATATAGAAAACAATTTTTTAATATCGCTTTTCGTTTTCGAGAAAATAGGTTTTGAATTTCAGCTAAATACGCGTGCCATTTAGGCGCCTGAGGGACACGCGGAGGTAAGGGGAACGCTTCCAGCTGTCCGTTGAAAAAATTTGGGGTGTCAGGATGGATCGCCGTTAGGACTACGTGTATACAGTTCAAAAAATAATTTCTAAAAAAATTAAAAATAATTTTTTATTAATATTTCGGAATCTAATAAATACCCGAAGTTATAATTTTAGATTTAGGGTCCTCACCCCCTCCACACCCCTCTCCGCAAACCTCGTGTCGTTCGGCCACTGGGGCCATTCAGAAGTATATCCTTTTTCTGATGAAAATGGCACTAAACATGATGGAATTCTAATTATTTTTAATAATTGTAATGAGTCAAGGTAGACCTGCTGTAGAGTGCATATATCTCTGCATAGTCGTCAGTGCTATCAGTGGACCCAGAAAATGGACACTATTTAGATGGTCTTTATTTTTCAACTTCCGATTTTTTGTCTTACCTCCCTAAATTGTGGCACTTTGTGAAAAAAATGATATGTGCAAAATTTTAATGTGATTGGACAACGGGAACCCGTGCGGCATTTAAATTAAAGTTTTGAAATTTTAGTGATTGCTTGTCAATTTCGAACATAATTGTAAGCAACTGGAAAGCGAAGTCGCAGGAGACTGAGTAAAAGCGCGCATTGACTGTATCCTAGAACTTTCTTCATTGCGTTATATCGAAGGCAGTGAAGCGTGTCTCTCTGTCCAATGCTACGACGGAAATGACTCGATGTATTGAATTATTTTCAGATCTGTGAGTTATGTAATCAGCGGGCGTAGTAGAACTTGTTGTGTTCCTTCAGTATTCTGGCAGAATGGTAGTTGTGTGCGTTTTTGTGTCGTTGTGGGGATTAGTGCGGTGCGTTGTGCCTTTGATAGAGTGTGTCTGGTCAGATGATAGTACCCTGATACTGTGATGATCGTGTCTATCTGAAAAGTGTGAATCTGTAGTATTGTGCGAATGTGAACTTATATTTATTAGTATGGCTGGACGGTTAGAATGGAACATGGTGTAGAAGTTTGCTTGTATACATACTTACATATATATTGTAGGATAAAATTCAATTTATGAAAAATATATAAATATAATGTAATGAAATACAAAAACAGGAACCCGCCTACCGCGGGAGCTCGAGAAGAAGGCTCGCGCTTTGATTGGTCAGAGTTTTTGTTAAAATCTCATTAATGATGCTTCGGACTATATTTTCGCTAAGGAAAAAGTTGTTTAAAATCACCCCCTGAATCACCCCTTTCAGGGAACTCCACCATTTTTGGGACACCCTGTAGTCTAGGGTGTAGCGAAAAAACACTTTCTTCGTCGGACCGAATCGTAATAGTACGGAAAACATGCCCACCCGTGACAGTAATATATGTGCAAAATTTCAGCCCGATTGGTTAATATTTTCTGCTCTGAACCTCGCCTCGAATTTTTGCAAAAATACCAAAATATTGACAAATACAGAATATGTGACGGTTTTGCGTCTGTTGCACTCTGATGCGTTTAATATAACGTAAAAGCCTTTCTTATTGCTCGAAACCAATACGGAGGGATGTGTTATGTAGAGGAACGCAGGGAAAATATCGAGGAAACAGGTGAAAATTGATTTTTTTAAAACTGCTTAACACTGTGCTCGTGCAACTCTTCGCTCACTGCCATCCAGTGACTCAGAACCCACCGCGTGGAGGTGTCTGCACTAGGGTTTGTCGGCTGTTAAAAACCGGGTTTAAAAACCGGTTTTTATTTATTAATTTATAAAATTCGAAAACCGGTTATTAAATATAAAAAAACTGTTTCTGTATACTAGAATTAATATGCAGAAATGAATTAATTATTTAATTAAAAACATTAACATTTTTACTTGAAATCGCCTCGGACACAAGCATACCTACTGTAGTAGGTGACAGTTTACTGCAAATCTAATCTTCATGAGTTCATATTTTCAGAAGAAAATACTAAATGGAATAACGATTTCTAATTTAGTACCACCTTTTAAAAGATTTATAGTTGGTTTTGAATGCATCATTTTTGTAGATTCATAAATATTAAATGAACTAAAAAATTGTACGTATTTGTACGGATTCAGTTATTTTAAATTTTGTTTTATTTATTTGGTTTTGTATAGATACAGTATACATTATTTCGATATATTTTTGTAATTTCAAATTATTAAAGAAACTGAATTTTTTCAAATAAGTACAAATATATGTATTTACTATTTTAATTATAAATTTTTGTGAAAATTCAAAACCGATTTAACCGGATTTTTAGAATAGCGAAATTCGAAAACCGTATTTTCAATAGTCGATTTTTGTATAAACCCTAGGCTGCACTTTCGATTCCACCCACGCCCAAGCCAACCGACCAACCGTATACTGGACTTGTATCGTCTCAGTCAGAATCACTGTCAGTTTCTGTAAGGGGGGAAGGCACGGTGAAAATGTTTTCTTCCGGTTTTTCTTTTTGTGCGTTTTCATAATATTTGAGGTCGCAAAAATATACTTTCACAATTTCAAAGTGGATCTCGAAAAATTCTGGGAGCTACGGACGGTTTTGTGTAGGTAGCACAGCGCTCATAATCGAGTGCATACATAGGTAACTTGGTCTCAATCTCCCGACAAATTTATTTTCAAGAATCCAAATATATCTAATAAGAGGGATTATGAGCTTATATATTGTTTAGAATTAGGAACCACGTGACGTGTGTGAGAGAATAACGTTTGTATGCAGACAGGTGAATTAAATAGACGAAGTGTGGCAAATGTTACGAGGTCGAGTGGAAAACGAGGACATTAAACAAGAGTAGTATAGCTATGCCGATTCTAACTCAGGTCCTCTGAGGGGAGCGCGGGGGCGGGGGGAAGTGAGGGCGCGCGGGGGACCGCGGCGGAGGGAGACCTGGGCGCGGGGCCTGCGGGGAGTGGAAGAGCGGTTGCGCGCGCACGAGCCGCGGAGTGGGGGAAGCCGCAACCGTGGAGGGGATCAGTTCGGGCCGAGCAGCCGCGGAGACCTGGCCCACCGTCCTCGAAATTTTTTAGAGGGAAGGAATGACCCCCGAAAAGTCTTTTTCAGACTTTCGCCCACCCCGAAAATTTTTTCAGACCTAACCCAGGGAGGGGACGGCCCCCAGGATTTTTTTCAAACCAACATGCGTCGGAAATTGTTTAATAATTTATTTTTTATCCGAAATTGTTTCGGACGATGTCGGGAAAGATCGACGTTCTTTTCTTTTACACACCGCGTCTTCGGGATGGAAAGAGACAGAGCATTATTTTAAATCTAAATTCGGAGGAGGGAGAGAGACAGCACTACATAGCGATACACTCGCAGATATTCTAAAATTTTTAATCAGCTATCTACAGAACCATTATGTAGAAATATTATTTCAAGCAGATATGTAGCATGCATTCTGAAGCTAACAGTATTTATTCTAAACCGTTCCGATTTAACGTCGCAGCGTATCGCGCGATCTCGCGTAATTCGAATCCTCTGGAGCAGTCGCGCGGGATGACGTCATTTGATGGCGCGTGGAACGCTCGAACGAAATAGAATTATGCGACGTCAGCAAATCTTAGAATTACGTGGCGAGGAGAGAAGGAGGATAAATGAAATTGGTAAATAATATGCGTTTAAGAGATTATATATTGTTTACAAAAAAGAAAATATAAATGAATATAATATAAAAAAGAATATATAATATAAAAGAAAAGAAAACACAATTAAATAATAAATATAATAGAAAAAGAAAATACAATAGAAAAAAGAAAATAAAACAATAAAATAATAAAATAAAACTAGAATATAAAAATAGAAAAATAGAAAAAATAGAATATAAAAAAATGGAAAAAATATAAAAAAATAGGAAAAAAATGGAAAAAAAAATTTTAAACTATTCTAGTGGCGGTGAGGGCGACGATGGCGGTGGTGAGGGCGATGGCGATGGCGATATAGCCATCCGTTCGGGGGGGAGTGTTGGTAGCTGCGGCAGCGGTTGTCGTCGTAACCGTCGCGCGTCTATCCACGACGGCGATGGGGACCGCGGCCGCCTCAACGGCAGGAACCCCACCCGCTGATTCGGCACCCAAGGGTGCCGCAGCCGAGCCACCATCACCCAACCAACCGCGATCCTTTGGCGGGGGGGCGCCACCACCTCCTCCTCCTCCTCCTCCTCCAGCAGCCGCGCATTCATGTCCTAGAACACAGATACAAAACGTCGGTGTAATAATGACACATTAAACATAATAAACATCAAACACACATAACAATGCAATGTATCACATACCACTGGAGGCGGCGACGGCGACAGCTGCGGCGACCCCCAATCGGGGGACCAATTGGGGGAACGCGGAGGCGGCGGCTGTAGCGGCGGCGGCGAGTTGGGCCCCTGCGGTTGAGGCGAGGGGGGCGACGGTGGTGGCGAGTCCTGCGAACATTGCATTTTTAAAATCATTGGGATTCCTTGTGCGCATTTAAGTTGAAAAAATGGTGGACATTCTAAGCATTGGAGGAAAGCCGACGTTTGACGATCGCATCGTCAAGCTCGAGACTCACACATACAACCCATACGTCAACACGACGTTTGGATACAGCGATGAGATAAGAATACCCATACAGCAGCAGGATTTATACACATTGCCGTGTGAAAGTTTCCTCTACTTGGAGGGGAAATTGAAGATAAACAAGCCAAGCGATACATTAACGGTGACGTTGGGAAATAATTGCGTGGCGTTCTTATTCGATGAGATTCGATACGAGCTGAATGGCGTGGAGATTGATCGCAACAGAAACGTTGGGATAACTGGCACGCTTAAAAACTATGTATCGCTGACATCTGGCGAAGACAAAAGTATGGAGAATGCCGGATGGGGCTTGAAACGACGCAATGGGCTAATAGTGAAAAATCATTTCAATTTTTGCATCCCGTTTAAATATTTGCTGGGATTTTGCGAGGACTACAAATGTCTGATTTTAATCTCACTGGATAACAAAGGTTAAACGCGATAAATGTTAAAATATTTAAAAGTACATACCTCTGAACTGTCTCGGCACTCCGGCGCTATCCTTGAAAATCCCATTCTTCTTCTTCTTTTCACACAAAATGAAAATTGAAATAATTACAGACTGTTCGCTGTCGCGATTGAAAGGCAACTGGTCTCGCTGCATCTCCTGGCTCTTGGATGCAATCCCCTGCCATGAAATCGAGAAGTGCATAGCTTTGCAAAGTAGGATGTCTTTGTTCGTCACCATCTTCATTACAGGCCACCTGCATTTTCGCTGACCATCCTCCTCCATATTCTTATCTTCTTTTCACTGACCACCCTCTCCTTCTGTGTACTCCACTTGCATTTTCACTGACCATCAACACCTTCCATGCATCTTCTTCGAATTACTCACTGGCCATCCTCTCCTTTATCTTCTTCGCGTGTATCATTTGGCTGAATCGTTTCTCCTTCTTTGACACATCATTCGACTAGATCACACCACTTTCAACATGAATCCAACGAGTATTGAACGGTATTGAATGGTATTGAACGGCTTTGATCGGGTATCGAACGGGTATCGAACGGCTTTGATCGGGTATCGAACGTGAATCATATCGCATTGATCGTGTGTCGAACGGGTATCGAACGGGTATTGAACGGCTTTGATCGGGTATCGAATGGGTATTGAACGGCTTTGATCGTGTATCGAACGGCTTTGATTGGGTATTGAACGGCTTTGATCGGGTATTGAACGGGTATCGAACGGCTTTGATGAGGTATCGAACGGCTTTGATCGGGTATTGAACGGGTTTGATCGGGTATCGAACAGGTATTGAACGGCTTTGATCGAGTATTGAACGGCTTTGATCGGGTATTGAACGGGTATTGAACATGAATCATACCACTCTGAACGTGAATCGAACATGAATCATACCGCTTCTGCATAACTATCGTCTTAATCTAGCGTACATTACATGCAGGAGGTTGGGAGGGTGAAGAAAAAACATTTATACATTAAAAAAAATTGATTTTATTTATTTATGAATTTCTCTGTGGCGTTTAGACCACCAGTTGAATATTTTAAATACATTTTGCATGGCACAGTGCTTTGCGTGTCTGCCACATCGCAGAGTATTAACTACATTTAGCTTATTTAGAGATTTGATATCCTCGTAGTCAATGTCCAGCGCCTCGATGACCACGTCCATTCTCGTATCTTCATCGAGGAAATCCGCAAGCCAGTCGCGTTTCTGCAGCCCTTTAACGTATACGATATGAGATGCGTCATCTTCTTCGTCGATCGCATCAGCTACAGCTTTCGTAATTAGCTGTTTAGCCATACTGTACGGAACGTCTCCATCGTCCCACCGTAGCCCGTGATGTTTTGCCACCAACCACCGGATGCTCGATTTGTCGGATTTTGTAAGAAGATATTGCGGCATCGAACTCCCAAAAATATAGTGCGAGAGAATTGTTCCCTTTTGCAGGATAGCCACTTCCTAGACGACAAATCTTCCATCGACGATGAACCCTTGCAGGTCAACAAATGTTGGTACGACCATTATCGGTACGATTTAGAGGTCCGCTCGCTTCCAAGACAGATGAGAGAATGGGGTCTTTCTCATAAGACATCTCGATTTTCACGATGAAATATTTGTATGAATTTGGCACAGGAGAGGGCGGGGCAAGTAGTATGGTAATTTAAATTATTTTGCGCACCACGTTTGTCAGCGGATTGTATTCAACCACACGATCGTGCAGAATCAGACAGTAGGCCGTAGCATTTGCAGGCACATTCTCTTTACACTCGAATTCTATGCGCACGTCCACGGTGACATTCTTGATCGAATCATTTTGTCGCGAGCAATCAATCACCACGAGGGGACCAAATTGTAAAAATTCGGCCACGGTGAATAATGCCTCGTTGCAACTATGTCCATAATACGATTTACGGAATTGCGTATACATGTGATACAAGATGGCATGCTTATTCTTGTCAAAGTCCAAGTTCAGGTCATCATATGGATAAAATTCCGAGTTGAGAAAAAGTTATACATTGGCCAATTTGCAGTTGTTGAACTTAGTAACATCTTCGCTCATCACATTCTTTTGATCAGTCTGTAGAACAAGGATAATAACTCGCGGCTTCTCCAGCTGTGCAGATGCCTTCACAGCCCACGAATGCTTGCTCGTGCTCTGTAAGAGAGGATACTCGTACAGATCCCACGAGTGAAAACAAATGCTCAGGTTTTTTCCACTTTCCAAAGCATGTAGCAACGATAGCTTATTAACGTCATTTAACGTCACATGAGGCATCCGCCATTGCACTTTAAGTAATTCAATTTCTGGTTCCAACATCGGCGATCCTATTAGAGAATTGTTGTCGTTGCGCGATCGTATTAAAATCAATTCGTGACGCGCATTAATAATCATGCGTTTGTAGTCCTCGCAAAATCCCCGCAAATATTTAAGCGGGATGTAAAAATTGAAATGATTTTTCACTATTAGCCCATCGCGTCGTTTCAAGCCCCATCCGGCATTCTCCATACTTTTGTCTTCGCCAGATGTCAGCGATACATAGTTTTTAAGCGTGCTAGTTATCCCAACGTTTCTGTTGCGATCAATCTCCACGCCATTCAGCTCGTATCGAATCTCATCAAATAAGAACGCCACGCAATTATTTCCCAACGTCACCGTTAATGTATCGCTTGGCTTGTTTATCTTCAATTTGCCCTCCAAGTAGAGGGAACTTTCACACATCAATGTGTATAAATCCTGCTGCTGTATGGGTATTCTTATCTCATCGCTGTATCCAAACGTCGTGTTGACGCATGGGTTGTATGTGTGAGTCTCGAGCTTGACGATGCGATCGTCAAACGTCGGCTTCCCTCCAATGCTTAGAATGTCCACCATTTTTTTTTCAACTTTAATGCGCACAAGGAATCCCAATGATTTCAAAAATGCAATGTTCGCAGAACTGAGCCTTTTCTTTTTAGTGTAATCAGAGCTGTTGCAGGTGTTGTTGTTATTGTTGTTGTTGTTGTTGTTGCAAACAATTTCACTTGGAAGAAACGAGTTTCTGGAGTCGTTCAACACAAGCATCTCTTTCGGTCACGCCACACGTATTATCGTCGTCGCCGTCGTACGTGCAATCTGATGGTAATCTCTTCACCTCGAAAATCCAGCAACCGTCCGTCTTGATCCACAACGCGTATCGTTAGATCCGTAATGACCTGTGCGGTGATTGGAAGGTAAATGATCTGCGCGGGCGTTTCCGATATCTTATATCCTGGTGGGACTCTCGGAGAAAATTCATGTATCGTATGTACGCGCTTCCCATTGTTGTACGCGCCAGCGGTCACGCTGCATTCTATGCGAATAATGTTCACGTTCATGATATTAATTGGACCGTCCGATTCATGCCACCGTCCAGGTTCTAATACCCGATTCGTCGAGAATCCTAGTAGCGATCCAATGTTATTGGGTTTCGTAAAGTCTATGGCGAACGAGCAGTACAGCTCGCTTTTCATGGTGTTGTTGTTGGGACGCAACACTATTGGATACACATCGTTGTCACCGTCATCGATGCCGCCGAGATTTTGAGGATACCGCTCGAATAATCGCTGCTTCAAATACTTGACAATGGCGTCTAGTTCGTAGGAGCCGTGGGGAATCGTAATGTATTCATGAGTGGTGTCGATGCTATTGTTGATGTCATACTTTACGACAAAGTAGAATTTATCGTTGCTCGAGTCGATGTTTGGTATTGTGTGATAAGTTTCAAAGGTTGCTAGACTAAGCTCGTAATCATCGTCGCTCAAATCTATGGGCGGAAAGTAGCTTACCGCGAGGGTGCTACTCTTGCCGGTTAGAATGAATGTTAACGACATATTCCGAGCTGTACGACTGGACTGGTACTGAATCAGAGTGATGGGAAGTCAATCCTTAAATTTGGTGCCAATCGTTTGTAGAAAGCGTAGACATAGTTGTCCACAATTGCTCTGATCGTACTTCTGATAAGCCGTTCGATTGTATTCGATTTTCACAGCATCTTTATCCAGATATTGTACCAATTCCTTAGGCGGTCGAAGATTCCCAAAACTGTCGAAATATATAGCTCGACACCCTCTCTTCGCATACGCCACCCAATGAGTCCCCGCCCCTCGCCATTGTCCAAATTCACGATACCGCTCTCGTTTCGACGTACTCCTCCGGCAGGTAGCGCGTTACGCATGAAAACACCTCTAAAGAAAGGAATATGCATACGTTTTGCAAACTCCTCCAATTGCGCGTCGGTAGTTACGCCGACAGACATTTTTATTTTCTTTTCGATGTTTTTTTTTTTTCGTTTCGATATTCCCTGTCCGCGCTTGTATGGTACGAGATAAAGTCCACAACCTTCCATGGAGCTATTATGACGTTGCATTTCCTGCAGCTGATGTTGCGCCGCCTTATTATCGTTTACCGCCTTAGCGATACCCGCCGCTCCGCCAGCTAACGATCCGAGAACACCTAGCAGCGGGAGAAGTGGTAATATACCACCCCGTTTTGCCACTGGGAGAATCCGCTTTTTAGATGCTCTCTTTGGAATCCGCTTTTTCGATGCTCTCTTTGGAATCCTTTTGCGCAATTTTGCTTTCATCCCCATTCCGATTTTCGTCTTGGCCTTCATAGCTGCCCAAATAGCTGTAGCAGCATCTCTTTCGCCCAGAGTCGAGTCACGCGCAACGATGCGTTTTCGCGCTTTGTCAGCGAGTACGTTATCTGCCGCGTGCCTTTCGTCGAGGTTGTTACTGCGCGAATACGCAATATCGTGTTCGCGACACGCTGCGTCCAACGGATTGATGCCTTGATCACCTCTAGCCAATCGTTTTGCTAGATGTGTTCCTGGACCGCAAAACTGGTATCCCGGGATATGTAATTCGATAGGTAGCGCGTTTATCGCCCGATTTAACAAACCATTACCTTTCTTTACTCCCGTTGGTGACATTCGCTACAGTTTTTAATCAATGGTGCCGGACCGTCGATATGCGTTCGCTGCCAAGGGCAATTATAATGTTCCAGACACCGACGATACTGCTGAACCTCAGAATCAGCTCTTATATGCTCGGGGAGTCTGTCCCACAACTGATCAATGTATCTCTCGAACTCTCGCAGTAGAATAATCTTTGGTATATATTTCAACTGTTCAGAGGTTAAGTCTCGAATATCGCAATTATCCGACAGGATCAGAAGCATTTTGAACACTGAGCTGTTTTGCTTCAGCGTGGACCTATAAATAGGGCGCGTCGCCGCTTCGACGTATCAAAATCATTTTTCACAATTCGCGGAGAGGATGCGATTCGTGTGACAACCTGTGACGATACGCGTGAGAAATTTTGACGATAAATCACGAGTGATGCCCTCGAAAACAAAGCGCAAACATGGCAGCATGCTACCAAACACTATACGGTGCCTCATTTGTGGCCCATCAAATTGTGGAAAGACCAACGTGCTGGTGAGCTTGTTGGAAAGTCCTCACGGTGTCCGCTTCGAGAACGTGTATGTGTACTCCAAGTCGTTGCAACAGCCGAAATACCAGTATTTGGAGAATTTATTCACTACGATAGATGAAATTGGCTACTTTACGTTTTCGAATAACAGCGACGTCATCCCACCGAGCGAATCGCTCCCGAATTCAATTTTTATCTTTGATGACGTGGCATGCGACAAGCAAGATACGATACGAGAATACTTTGCAATGGGGCGCCACTCGAACGTTGACTGCTTCTATCTCTGTCAGACGTATGCAAAAATTCCCA
This sequence comes from Andrena hattorfiana, assembly GCA_944738655.2. Lineage (NCBI taxonomy): Eukaryota > Metazoa > Arthropoda > Insecta > Hymenoptera > Andrenidae > Andrena > Andrena hattorfiana. Next base: position 20,427,447 of record OX122892.1, read on the forward strand.
AATATCTTATACGCGACAATGCGAATCTGTTGATTGTGTTTAAGCAGGATGGTACCAACTTGAAACATGCGTACGACGATCATGTAAATACTGATATGTCTTACGAGGATTTCTGTGCTTGTGCGATTGTGTCGTAATTGTTGGCAACGGGAATATGGTTTCGTGGTAATAGACAAGGATAGCGCGATGTCCAATGGACGTTATAGAAAGGGATTTAACGAGTTTGCCGTACCGTGAGATGGTCAATTATCGTCAACACGTCGGTGGGAAAGCAACGTCTGCTACAAAACGATGATTGATATCGATAGTCTGGAGATCGCGAGAGAATAGCGAAGGAAATTGCCAAAACCAGCGAATCCATTCGTAAGAAACATCAGGCTTTGAAGACTGGCAAGATGGAGGAAGATATCGCGTTGGAGAGATACTTCAAACCTGTCGTCGAACCCTTAAAACATATCATGAAAAATACCACAGCAGCAGAAGCTGACGCATCACCGTCGATGAGCACAGACGTTGGAGGGAATGAAACAGTAACGCCTAAAACAAAAATTCAGTCGAAAGGGAACACATCGCGCAAGACAAAGAGGAAACCACACATGTCATCGGAATATTCACCCATAACCTCCACACCAGTTCAATCGAAGCGGAAACGACAGAATACCACGTCAAACGATTCCCCCGTTCCTCCCACACCAATAAATACCGGTATACAATCGCTCACAACCATTGATGACAACGTTTTCGAAACTAGTCCCGATGAGTCGTTTACAACATCTATTAGACATCAACTCCAAACATCCGAGGGACAAGAAACGTTTCGCAGCCATTTCGGTCCGCTGGGGCAAAAATACATGGGCGGAATCCTAAGTGGTGATAGGGATACAACAATGGACTATGTGTATGGTGTATACTTTGGCAATAGTGGAACGATGCTTGGAGATAAGGCTTTCTATATAGACAAGGATTATAATATCATCATTGATGGTGTAAGATATAGAGGAACGTCCGGTCTTTACGAACTGATTTTCAAGAGAATTCCCGACGATGCCCTGTACACCGATGCCGACAAACAAAAATACAAAAGTATACTGCTGACGACGAATGCCCACAGACGCAGTCATAACGCTAAATATCCCATATTAAGCAATAAGGGATACAAGTACAAACATGTAATTGCACCTCTACTCCCCCGTGTATCGGCTAGTAGGGCAGGGAAAGGTCTAAGAACACCGCTAGCTATGATGGTAAACGACAACAAGATCGATTACGTGCATTGGGATGATCCCAACGAGCTGGTGGATCGATTGCGTTTGATGGAAGCGTCGCGTCAGGCTGGTAACAACTCCCACGATCCCGAAAGTCTATCGATTATCGAGGAACTCCGCGAGGTAGGCCTCATTATAAATTAAACCACACGTCGATGATTTGCACTGTATGCATCGAGATGCCGATCAACAAATTTGGAGTATCGCTCGAGAAGAGTGGAGCAGCTAGAATGGACTATTACAAATGGAGCGGCATGCTTCGAAATTATATGCGAGATAACGCTCTTTGTGTGGATGGTGCCGACTTTGATGCAAAATCACCCAAGATACGACGCGTAACTCAGCCGGTGGCTGACAGCGATGCAGTCAATAAACTATACATGGAAAAGAGCATTAAACTTTTGAGAGAGCAGCAGGAAGAATTAGAGAGGAAGCTGGTCGTGTTTCAGAGAGATATGCTGACGTTGCAAAACAGCGTTAAAAAGATATCGCAGGCGTGAAATTCAATCCGACAGCAGCGCTGCGAAGGGGAATCATGCGAGACGGTTGAGCTTGTCCAGAATTTCCTCGGACCGATAATGGGGCACATAATGTACATACTTGATAATTATCACATCATTCGTGTCAAAGACACCTCTGCGATCAAACATGCAACCATTATCGAAATCCAAAAGTAAAGAAAACCATGGCCCTAAGAAGCGGCAACTTGTTGAGGAATTGCATGCCCCAGCTCGAAGACATTTCCCACGGAGACGCGTCATAGTGCACGGATACGACGATCTGTGGCAAGCTGACGTTGTAGAAATGCGTCCATACTCGCGATTCAACCAAGGTCACCACTACATACTCACCGTCATCGATGTGTTGAGCAAGTATGCATGGGCGGTGCCGCTCAAGACTAAAAGTGGTGCTGAGGTGACCAAAGCGTTTGCAAAGATATTTCAAGTTCGATATCTGAAAAATTTGCAAACCCATCAAGGAAAAGAATTTTACAACGCTGATGTGCAGAAACTCTTGTCAAAGCATGACATTAATCATTATTCGGCGTATTCGGTGATGAAGGCCTCCGTCGTAGAACGTTTCAATCGAACTTTGAAGAACAATATGTGGAAAATGTTTACGCCCAATGGAACCTACAGATGGATCGATTCGCTATCGCGTCTTCTCGCAGAGTATAACGCGCGAAAACATAGAACCATCGGAATGCGACCTCGCGATGTTACCCCTGCGATCGCCGACAAACTGCTAGCCACCGTATACAGCAACATAAAGATCGCTGCTCCGGCGAGATTCAAGTTGGGCGAGTTTGTGCGCGTGAGCAAATTTAAAACCATCTTTGATAAAGGCTATACGCCGAATTGGAAATAAATTTCTGCTGAAACCATATAATTCTTTCTAGGATTCGTACGTTCTTCACACCACCAAATGTCATCTTGCACGGCGGTCCCATCACGGAGGATTCAAATTACACGTGGTCGCGTGATACGCTGCGATGTTGGAAAACATTTTGAAAATTTTTAGCTTTAAAGTAGTGCTATCTCTTTGCTCTCGAATATGTAGTTTGTAAAACGTCGATCATTCCCGACATTGTCCCGCCATCATCCGAAGACAAAAATAATGGATTATGCTTGGTGACGCTCGTTATATGTACCATTCATTAAAGACTAATGTCAGAGAGTGGGCGTTGGGGGAGTTAGATAGGCGGCTGACTCGTACCGCGGAGGTCTTGGGTTCGAGCCCCGTCGCCCGAGATTCAGTTTTTCGATTATTATTAATATCTTAAATATCTTAAATTAATATTTCCTTCCTTACCGACTGTGGTTGGTACCACGCTCCAGAGTAGCAGCAATTCACCCACGGTTCCTCCTCGATGCGGTCCGATATTGATTCGGTATCAATTGATTCGATATCTGCTCTCACGCTATACCTCCACCACTCCGCCACCTGTATGACGTCATCCGCCGCCATCCGACCGCGCCGCCCGCCCGCCGCCTGCGCGAATTTTCCGCCGAATTTTGAAACTCAAATTTGAGTTTCATGGTCGGGGGAGAGGTGGGGCAAAAATGGCCTTCAAACTCAAATTTGCCTTAGAACTCTCCTAGCGCTACTACTAATATGTGGAAACTGTTTACGATCAATGGAACCTATAGATGGATCGATGCGCTACCAAGTCTACTTGCAGAGTATAACACACGAAAACATAGAACCATCGGAATGCGTCCTTGCGATGTTACCCCTGCGATCGCCGATAAGGTGCTACCCACCGTATACAGCAACATGAAGATCGCTGCTCCAGCGAGATTTAAGTTGGGCGAGTGTGTGCGCGTGAGCAAATTTAAAACCATATTCGATAAAGGCTATACGCCGAATTGAACAACGGAGGTGTTCAAGATAGCCAAAGTACAGGCAACTAATCCCGCGACGTATCTGCTCGTCGATTCCTGTGGAAAACCTGTTGCCGGAGGATTCTATGAACACGAGCTGCAACGCGTCACCGATCCTGATGTGTATCTAGTGGAAAAAGTGTTGCGTAGGAAGGGGGATAAGGTGTACGTCAAGTGGTTGGGGTTTGATAAATCACACAATTCTTGAATAAATAAAAATAATGTATTGTAACATAATAATATATGATTCAATAAAAATACAATGATATATACATGTGGGAACAATTTTTTTATACAATAATTCAACCATTTATATAAAGGAGTTAATAAATACAATAATTTCTATTTTATATCGATTTTTTTACAACGGAATTTTATAATGGTATTTTATAATGTCCCCAGGGCAGAGTGTCGATCGAATCAGGTACGATATGCCGCTTGTCGTCGTACGGACTTAGAGCGATTTTCTATTCCGAAATGGTGTACACTTTGTGCAATTTAGACCGTATACATGATTGCCTGCGAACCATTTCGATCTCCCTTTGCAAACACTGCGCGTATTCGTCGAAAGTTATCGTTCTGGGTATGACGTTGGTCTTGACGCCTTTCGCCTTTTTCGTATCTTTTTTGCCGTCTACGCGGAGTGCATACATTTTCGCTCTAAGACCTACGAACTCGGTCATTATCGCACCGTTATTTTCGTCCTTCATCAGCCCCGGAACCTTCTTATTTACACACGGCATATTATATGAATTGTCGATAGGATAATCGCTTGTGTCGAATCTATCGATATCGCGTTTCATGGTCTCGTAGATATCGTCGCATCGAATGTGATAAATGAGGCTGTCCGTGTCAGTGTATAGAATTTTACAATTTTGCCCGTGCAGGGGAGACATGTACTCGTGATGAAATTCGTACAAACAAATTTTTGATATGTCCAGAATGCACATACCCACGTATATCGGTTTGTTGAATTTCACCTCGAGTTTTCGCAATTCAACAGCTATTAAATTTTCCGAAAAAACACTTCTGCTGTGGAAATTCGGTTTCGCGATCATTGCCTCCGCGCCATATCGCCCTTCCCAATGTGTCAAAAGTTTTACGTCCACTTGATTTCGAACATTTTCCATATTTTTACCAAATACCGCGTTGTTCATCAATTTGTACAAATTTTTTTCGAAGTCGTTTGTCGCGCCTGTTCTAAACCGTGTATTGAGTTCGATGTAATCGCGGAGCCAGGGGGATTGAGCGAATTGAAGCACGCGGTGTATCTTTGTAATACAAAGACCGTGACGCGTGCACTGCTGCAGGTTGCGATAATGAATAACGTAACGCCGCTTATCGTATACCGTCGCGAGTAACTTGTCCTGTCTGCTGCCAGGTGGTTTGCCACGCGTCTGGCAGAACGGTAGATCGGCATGAGCGTCGTGCAGACTTTGCGGATATTCCAGATCTACCTCGAGAATGTACCCCGTGGGCGAATCGACAGCGATCGAAAACACGTCAAATTTTTCAACATCTTCGACCCATTGAAATTTGGCGTGTGGCAGGGGTTGACACATTGCCCATCCATACAAATTATTTACATCAAAGTACATCAAGTACGATGACTCTTCCGATGCGTCGTAAGATGGCATGTACTTGTTATTGGCATGTGCGTATCTTCCGGAACATTGACTCAAACACCCGTGTATACCGCGTTCGATAAACATGACCATATCGACGTCAGTGAGCAATTCGAATGTAATTTTGGTATGTTTTAGCATGGCATCCCACCTGAAACCGGGTAGAGTATAATAATGCGCTGAATCTAGTCCGTAACTCTTGATAAAACTTTCGCGAAAATTTTCAAAAATATCTGCCAGTAACAAGACATCTGTTTTCAAATACAAATCGCTGTATTCGCCCAAGGTTCTAAGGCCGAAACGCTGCCAGACAGTCTCGGCGTGTGCGTAATCGCTCTCGGATACAGTTTCACCCGTTAACGAACTGTAGAATGATTCGCGCGGTGGTAAGCATGGGTCCTGCAACTTGTTCGCGCAATCAAGGTATTCGTACGGAAAGACACCTTTTCGCGTCAATAAATTGAAATCCTCGACGGATAATGTTTGAAATTGGGATCGTAAAATTTTTAATTGATCTGTGCTAAGAAAAGATGCTAATTTGTCGAGACATATCGGCATATCGTCATATAATCAGCCATATCGTCGACATCTTTTGTGAAAGAAATATACTTTTCTTTAGTTATGGGTAATACGTCGATGTGACCTTCGAAAGCGGTAGCTATTTCCTCGATAATGAAATGTGAATCGTAACCGGATAAATTATGGAAAACTATGGGGATGTAAAACGCGTTGTTATAATTTAAATTGCACTCCGAATGTGCTGGGCCTCTAAACCGTCCGGATAGATGACAATGATCGCGAACTCGTATATCGCCAGCCTCGAATGGTTCTTCGCAAATATGACAGTGTGTTGCATCGCGAAATGCCGTCCACTGTTCGGTAGTTAAATCAATCATGGGAACATTACTGGTCAGGATGGGTTTGGCGAAATTCGCAAAATTTTTTAGTTCGTCTAAGAACCATGAAACGCAATCCGCGTCGCGACGACATCGATACGTCGATAGCGATATATCGTACGAACAATGCATGTAATAGGCTATACTATGAACTTCGTGGTGTTGGTACGCGCGCAATTTATTATCATCACCCATTCGGTGGCTGTCCTCTGTTTTCTCGATGATGCACTCGAGATCGGCGTACACCACGAAGGGGAGCCGCTCCTTCCTACAGTGGTTTTCGAAGCTGAGCAAGTTGTTGCCTTCGCTGGCAGCAGGATGGCGCAGTCGTTCATCTTGCCGCAGTCCAGCGAATGAAGCTCCAACTTCTCGGCAGATTCGAAATAGTGCATGCATCTGTAAACCCCAAAAATGTATTATTTAATTTGTTTCGCGAGACATTTTAACATTTCATACGTTAATACACGTACCGATCACAGATGAATTTCTTTTTCCCGTGTCTGCTCAGCTGCATGCTCACCAGCCGGGACAAGTCCTTGATCCATACAAAGTGTCCTACATCACCGTGCTCCTGTTCCAGCGTGTAGAGCAGGTTGATGTGCCGATCCCTCTTTTGGCTGGTGAGGCGCAGCGGAAAGACCGTCTTCGTCTTCTCCGCCACGAAGCTATAGACGGTGATCGAGATTTCGTTCTGCCGCTCAAACTTCCCAATTTGCTCCAGGGACATTGGGAACTCAATGCCCTGGAGATTTAATACGGAACCATATGGCGGATATGAACTTGGGCGATCGGCATTTCTTTTCGCAGGATGAAGAGCGGCGACCACTGCCCACGCGAAACACGCATTGTCCGGGGATTGTACACTGATCGTTGCTTTCTTCAGCGATATTTCCCGCGGCAACTTGTGGTGGCACCCTGCGCGCAGCGGACTGTACTTATTGACATTGACGGTCAGGTTGAGGATTCGTGTCAATGCCCATCCGCTGTCGCGTTTCTGGAACTCTTCCAGCGATGCCAGGGTGGTTTCGACGACGCATCGCTGGTACCACTCCTGCAGATCGGATGTGTCGAAGAGTTCGCAGTTCCGGGTGTTGATGCTTTTGCAAGCATGTTTATCACCCGCCACAAATTCGCCGTTGAACACCGTGTTCACTTTGAGGTTTCGACGTTTCCTCAAAGCGCCCCGCACGTGCTCGAACACAATTGTCCCCGCATCCTGGAGGAAGTTGCGCGGCTCGATATAGTTCGAATTGAGCACAGCACCAGTTAACACGCGGCTATCGAACGCTGTGTCTATTTCGCGCCACAAAAGTCCCGTACTCGAATGTCCTGCACCTTCGCGCACGAAACGGCCGCGCAACGAATGTTTCAGTCCTTCGAGTCGCGCGATTCGAGCAACCAACGATTGTTGAACACCGATCGATAATCGCGGGCGTTTCACTCGGCTGTGTTCTTCCAACGATTCGATACACTCGTTGCACCGTTCTTCTCACGCGAGGTACTCTTCCCGTGAAATCATTCGTGCAGATTGATCCAATAATTGACGGGTTACGTGTGCGAATTCCATGATTGTAAATGGACTGTATATGTAACGTCTTTTACGCGCAACAGGTTGCAACGATTTGAGACTTTGTGCAGTTCGGAGCGTACTTTTATGACTGATACCACGATTTGGAATCTCTGTCTAACTCTTTTGGCGTACCCCCTCCCTCGAATGCACCGCATGCAAAAAACGACGATCCGTCCCAACATGGTTCTGTGCAGTTTCTGCCGATACAGCATAATTCTTTCCGTGATTCACGCGTATGACGAATTAGCGCGCAAAATCATCCGACACAGTTTCTGCTGACACCGCATAATTCTAAGATTTTGCTCTTCCACAGGTATTATATTACATTCAACACGTGTCGAGCCTTTTATCCTTGAGGATGGGGATTAAATTACATGCAATCGTGCGATATGCTGCGACGTTAAGATTGAAAAACATAATGGAAAAATTGGTAGCTTTAGAATAAAATGCGGTGGTGAGGGAACCAATTGCGCCGCTATTTAAGCCAATCTCCCGAATGCTATTCCATCAATCGCTCAGTAGCCGCAGTGACGTTAGACGGAACAAATAGTGCTCTGAAAAAAAAAATGTGCAGTACCAGTGTCGAAGGAAACGTTGAACGTATGAATTATTACGTTCCGATCGTACAAGATGATGGTGTAGCTCAATGCGGGGAGATTACAGTTGCTTGGTAAGACTTAATTTTCACATATTCTCAAAATTGTATTCCTAATACGAGCAGACAATTTCATAGCTTTGATTGTTCTCTTAGCCCGCGCCGAACATCACGTATCATGGTCAGAAGATACGCATTAACATCTATGGGCAGCAAGTATTTGGAAAGTGGAATCCACATACGGCCTACGGTCGATGTAGAAATGGTTCTCGGTGACAATCGTGGGAATCATCTGATATTACCATCGTATACATGGCATGTGCTATGCAATAGTCGTACAGCCATCGAAGAAAGTTCACGATTACCTGGATCACCTTCGATGCAGATGGATAAATTAACAATGGATTTTTGTGAGATCTATAATTCTCCGATTGTAAAGATGATGCTACATGATAAGCCACTGTATTTCAAACCGGATACAGTAACATTTTTATTAAATCTTGAACCATGTATAGACTATGTGTATGCGCGGCTGCATCAAAATGTAAGAGATGTGCAGACGAAATTTGAAACTTTTGTCAACGTGCTACAGCAGGGCGATGTTGCCTGCGAAACATTAGATACGCGTCGTGCTGCTAAAATCATACGTGATAGCGAACATTACTGTGAAGATTATCATATAGATTGCGAACTGCGCATCATATCATTGATGCGCCATCAATGATATTCTAGCTGATGCTCGTAGGAAAAAATGTTAAATTATATTCTTTTAATTTTAAATAAAATTTCTTAAACATATATTATTTCTCCATTTTATTTACCCGTCCTCCTTCTCTCCTCGCCACGTAATTCTAAGATTTGCTGACGTCGCATAATTCTATTTCGTTCGAGCGTTCTTCACGCCGTAAATCAGATCTCCAAATGCTACTGCACCGGTCAAGACGTATGTTACCGAGAGAAACGTTTTTTTTTTTTTTTTAAGAATTTATCGTATCTATGTCGAGCGCCTTAGGTGCAAATGCTTCAAAGTGAATCGCTTTTTGAAGTGGATCGTTTTTGAAGGAGACTGCTTTTGAAGGAGATTGCTTTCCAAGGATATCGTCAGTCGTTCGACGCATGGAAATACAATCAATTAATATCGTAAGTTCCCATTATCATATTTTTTAGTGAATCGTTGTGTTAGTAACTTTGAGAATTATAAGAAAAATCGGTTTCAGATTATGTCATTGCCCATAAATTTGAAACGTCCAGCTACCGCTACGATCACCGCTGCTGCGACAGTTATTCATTCACACAGTCCGAAAGTGTATGTGGCGTGTCGAAATGTTGCGGTTCAAACCGAAGAAATTCGATGCGCAGAACTTTATGAGGCGGAAGCTAATCAGGATGGTGACATTTATTTAAAAGTATTTCGCAACCTAACGGATGACCATGCGTATGAGTACCTCGATGATGAGCAATATTGGTTGCGTCGATATGCGGACCAAATGTTTTTAGACTGCGATGATGTGTATAGGAATATATCTCTGCGGAATCGTACGCATGCTCCAAAGAGTATGGTTTGGCGAAACGTGAAAACAGAGATTGATTATGATAACGTTTCCGCGAATAAAATATCGGGGCTTCGGGCTGGCGTTGTTGGAGTTTAAACTGACCCTGCGCAAGTTCCTGTAGATTTATTATTAAGTGAACTATTTGCTGATGACCCTATCGAGTGGGATACGTGGACGCCTTCGTCGCCCTCACCACCACCATCGTCGCCCTCACCGCCACTAGAATAGTTTAAAATTTTTTTTTCCATTTTTTTTCCTATTTTTTTTTATATTTTTTCCATTTTTTATATTCTATTTTTCTATTTTTCTATTTTTATATTCTAGTTTTATTTTATTATTTTATTGTTTTATTTTCTTTTTTCTATTTTATTTTCTTTTCTATTATATTTATTATTTAATTGTGTTTTCTTTTCTTTTATATTATATATTCTTTTTTATATTATATTCATTTATATTTTCTTTTTTGTAAACAATATATAATCTCTTAAACGCATATTATTTACCAATTTCATTTATCCTCCTTCTCTCCTCGCCACGTAATTCTAAGATTTGCTGACGTCGCATAATTCTATTTCGTTCGAGCGTTCTACGCGCCATTAAATGACGTCATCCCGCGCGACTGCTCCAGAGGATTCGAATTACGCGAGATCGCGCGATACGCTGCGACGTTAAATCGGAACGCTTTAGAATAAATACTGTTAGCTTCAGAATGCATGCTACATATCTGCTGGAAATAATATTTCTACATAATGGTTCTGTAGATAGCTGATTCAAAATTTTAGAATATCTGCGAGTGTATCGCTATGTAGTGCTGTCTCTCTCCCTCCTCCGAATTTAGATTTAAAATAATGCTCTGTCTCTTTCCATCCCGAAGACGCGGTGTGTAAAAGAAAAGAACGTCGATCTTTCCCGACATCGTCCGAAACAATTTCGGATAAAAAATAAATTATTAAACAATTTCCGACGCATGTTGGTTTGAAAAAAATCCTGGGGGCCGTCCCCTCCCTGGGTTAGGTCTGAAAAAATTTTCGGGCTGGGCCAAAGTCTGAAAAAGACTTTTCGGGGGTCATTCCTTCCCTCTAAAAAATTTCGAGGACGGTGGGCCAGGTCTCCGCGGCTGCTCGGCCCGAACTGATCCCCTCCACGGTTGCGGCTTCCCCCACTCCGCGGCTCGTGCGCGCGCAACCGCTCTTCCACTCCCCGCAGGCCCCGCGCCCAGGTCTCCCTCCGCCGCGCTCCCCCGCGCGCCCTCACTTCCCCCCGCCCCCGCGCTCCCCTCAGAGGACCTGAGTTAGAATCGGCATAGCTATACTACTAACAAGTTTCCGGTGGACACTATAATCGACAGTTAATAAAAAGTCGAAGGGTGAGATAAAAGGTGAAGAAGAAAAGGTGTGAAACGAGTGCACGAAGTATAAGATACATGGCAGGGAAAAGTGAAATCTAGGGAAGTGAAAGAAGTAAGAAGACAAAGCGGAGACAGCAGTAGGTAAAGAAGAGCGGAGACTCTAATGAGCCGAGCAGGCGAAGGCAGGAAGTGCAGAAGGAAACGAGAAGGGGAAGAATCGTTGGTAGAACAGCTGGGAAGCAGAAGAGCGGACAGCGAAGGCTCAACGCTGGACTCATTCAAGAGAAAATGGGAGGGCGAGGAGGAGCAGGAGAGGTTAAGGGCTGAAAAGGGAATAGAAGAAGAAGTCTTAAAAGCGAGGACAGTAGGGAGGTCGCCTCTGATGAAGAAAACTGAGGTAGTTATAGGAACTGCGGATACGCCAGACAGCCAGAAGACAGAGCAGGAAAAAGAAATGAATGCCAAATTAGACAAATTAATCCAGCTGTGCTGGCAGTTAATAAAGACATGGAAGAGTTGAGAAAAGCTAATAGAGATCTGAGGCAGGATAATAAGGATCTGAGGCAGGGAATGCAGGATTTGAGGGACGAGTGGAAGAGTAGGGATGAGATATAGGAAAATGAAAAGAAGGGTAGAAGTACTGGAGGCCAAGATGGTGCATGCAGAGAGGCTGACAGGAAGACTGGAGGGACTAGAAAGGAAGGAAGAGGCTAGAAAAAAAGAGAGAGAAGAAATAAAATTACCGTAAGGGGAGAGGATTTGCCGTGTAAAGAGACGCCGAAGGATACCGTGGAGTATGTGTTAAGGCAAGAATTGCGGGTAGAAGCAGAAATCGAGGAAGCATACTGGGTAGGAATGGGAGAGAAAAGAGGGCTACTGATAGCGAAGTTAAGATGCTGGCAACAGAAGAGAGCAGTAATGCTAAAGAATAGTACATTGAAAGATAAGAGGCTGTTTATTGACAATAACCTGACAAAAAAGGAAAGGGAGATACAAAGAAATATTAAAGATATTGCTAAGGCGGAAAGGGAGCAAGGGGCAAAGGTGAAAGTTGGGTACAGAAAAGTAAAAATCAACGATAAGACATGGTGGGCTGAAAGAAGTAAATTTTCGGAGTCACCAAAATTCTGTGAACCTCTAAATTATTGGAGAATCGCAGAGCTTACTAGGACAACGAAAGCACGACAAAAGGCAGTACCAACATCCGTTCCCCGCGCGCCTGCAGATGCAGATATGCGGGGAGAGGGGGTACACAGAATTGGGAAAGGAATAAGAAGTCAAAGAGAAACAGATACATTTAAAATAGGATACTGGAATGTAGCAGGATTAGTCAGCAAAGACAAAGAGTTTTGGTATTTCTTGAAAGAACTCGATGAAATAGGATTAATAGAAACGTGGATTGAAGAGAAACAATGGGAAGGATTGAAAGATAAATAGCCACAAAAATTCTCATGGAAATTTAAATATGCCACCAGAGAGAGAGAAAAAAGGGAGAGCGATAGGCGGAATTATCACAGGAATAAAAAAGGACATAGAAGAGGAGGAATCGAACGGGGGAACGGAACATATTCAAGAGAGAAGGATAAAGATACAAAATGAAAAATGGGGAATAATAACAGTGTACAGCAAAGATAAGAAGGAGACGACAGAAAAGCTAGACCAGATAATAAAGGAGAAGGAGGTGGAGAAACTGATAATCGGAGGAGATTTCAATGCAAGAATTGGACAGGAAGGGGGCGATTTTAGAATAGAAGAAAAGCATGACGTAAGGCAGGGCTGCACAAGGAGCTGTTTTTGACGCCTAGCAGCGAGCAACCCGCCTGTCCCGTTGCTAAGGTTAGAATCGGTGAGGAGAACTGCATTAGTGTACGTGCATTTCGTATGACTTGAACTCAGCCATACATACTTATGCTACGAGCCTACGAGCACACACATACACTACTGCAGTTCTCCTCACCGATTCTAACTTTAGCAACGAGACAGGCGGGTTGCTCGCCGCGAGGCGCCGGAAACAGCTCCTTGTGCAGCCCTCACGTAAGGATATCAAAAGACAAAATTAAAAACACAGAGGGGAAGTTATCATTAGAGATGGTGGAGGAAAGAGGATGGAATATTCTAAACGGAGAATATGGAGGGAGATGACAAAGCAGAGTACACATATACGGGGCCGAAAGGCAGTATAGTAATTGATTATATAATAACAAATGTCGAGCCGAAAGAAGATATCAAGAAATTCACAGTGGAAGCAAGAGTTGGAACAAACCATATGTCTCTGATTGTAGAACTATATAGGGGAAATAAAAGGAGAGAACGAGAGGGAAATCAGGAGGAGAGGTGAAGAGAGAGAAGAGTCTGGACGGAGGAAGGGAAGAGAGAGTTTCAAATGGAATTAATCAAAATAAACTTTAATAGGGCGGAGGTGAATGAAATTGTAGAAGAAATGGTAGGAAAAATAAATAATGCAGTACGGAAAGAAGAAGTGAAAATAAAAAATGGAAATTGGGCAGCTTTAAATGGTGGAATTCGAATTGTACAAAAAAGAAACGAGAAGTCAGGAAAGCATTGAAGAACTGGAGATGGTGTAAAAGAGACAAAGATGAATACCAGAAGAAAAGAAGGGAATACGAAAAAGTGTGCGAAGAAAGGAGAAGAGAATTACAAGAAAATACAGAAAATGAGATAATGCAATTAAAGGGAGAAAATCAAATATGGGAATATATAAATAAACAAAGAAAGAAAAGAATAGGAATCTCCAATAAAATAGATTTAAAAGAATGGAAGGATCATTTTAAAACATTGCTAGAAGGCGTCGACTGTAAAAAAGAAGTAGGAGAGTTGGAAGAAATAGACAACACGGAAGGAGAAGAGGAAGAGGAAATAACAGAAGCAGAAGTAAAAGAACAAATCTGGAAATTAAAAAAAAAGAAAGCAGCAGGGAAAGACAAAATAGAAAATAAAGCCTGGATTTACGGTAACGTGAAAATAGTAAAAAGGATTACAGAAAATTTCAATAAAGTGTGGAAGGGAGAAGGATTCCCGGAGAGGTGGAAAGCAGGGGTGATTTCACCAATATTCAGAAAATAAGATAGAGCAAAGGTTAGCTACTACCGGGTCATAACGATCCTAAACACAGGGTACAAAATATATGCTATGGTCCTGGAAAAAAGATTAAAAGAAGAATTGGAAAAAACCACATAATACCAGAAGCACAAGCAGGATTCAGGAGCGGTAGGTTGACAACAGATAACATTTTTATTCTGAACTATGTAGCTAATAGAGAAATGCAGAAAAAGGGGGAAAGCTGTATACCTTTTTTGCGGACCAAAGCGCTGCATTTGACAAAGTGGATAGAGTAAAACTTCAGAACATCATGAAGAGAAAGGAAATAAGTAAACGCTTGAGGATGAGAATCGGAGAAATTTACAAAGAAGCAAGAAATACTGTAAAAGTAAACGGAGAAATGTCATCCAAATTCTGGACAACAAAAGGGGTGAGACAGGGATGCCCACTGAGTCCAACGTTATTTACAATATATATATATTTAGATCAGGTATAATAACAGCTTCGCTGAGCCTCGCCCATTCTGTATCTGCGTTATAATTCTACTGCGTCTGTATCTTATATTATAATAGAATAAAAACGATTTATTATTATTATATAGCGGATTTGGAAAAAACCACGAGGAAAAACCAAGCAGGAGAAGTTAGAGTAGGAAAAGAAAAATGTGGACTCTAGCATATGCGGACGATATAGAGTTAGTAGCAAATGAACCAAAGGATCTTAAGGACATGATACGAAGATTCGGAAAATACCTTGAAAGGAAAGGGTTGCAACTGAATGCAGATAAATCAAAGGTGCTGATTTTCCATGAAGGAAGAGGAAAGAAGAAGAAAGAAGAATGGGGCTGGCAGGGGCACAGTCTGAAAGAAGTAAAAGAGTTCAAATACTTAGGGTATAATTTCCAGAAAAATGGGGGCAGAGAGATGCATATAAAGGAAGTCATAAAGAAAGCAAAAATAGCAATGGCGCAGGTATGTGGAATAGGACAAAGAATGTTCAAGAACAATTTTGAGAGAAAAATGAGTATATTCAGAAGCATAATCTAAAGGGAGAAGAAGAAGTCGCGGAGTGGATGCATATGGTTGTGGAAAAAAAAGGAGAAGAAAAGAAGAACAAGATGAAGGAAGAAGTCAAAACGAAAGCACAATCTTGTGTTAACAGTTCCAGAAACACTTACACATAACACATGTAACCCCATTTTGAGGCCGAAAGGCAAAAAATAAACTTATTTACTACTATTGTTTAGCTAGAGAATCACGAGCCACGACGAGATCGTATACAGCTGCGACCTTTGAGTTGCAGAAAATAACTTTTGTCAAAACTTTAGACGCAATTATATCCAGTTTTCAAACGGGCGGATTAATAACTCAGTCAATTTTTATCAGATTCACTTGAAATTTTCAGGGAATATTCGTAATAAAATTATTTTCAGTTAATGGGGGAGGCCTACCTAGAACGGTCAAAACAACATGCTTCTTTGGCAATCTTTTGTAAAAAAAAACGATAAACTTTTATTATTAAACATTACTCGATTGGAAAAAGTGCATCTTACGGATATTTCAGTATTTTTTTAAGTAAAAAGTATTCAAAGGTTTGTGAGTTGTAGGCGATGCCTCAGACGTCCCTTTTTTAAGCGCCTTGCAGTGACAACCGCAGATCGGTGCAGGAGCAACCAAAATTGAAAATCAATTTTTTTAGATAATGTATGAAATCATCTAGGGGCTATCGGGCCCGATTTTGCATCGACATTTGGCAAAATATCACTCGTTTTTCGAGTATAAAAAATCAAATCAAACAAAACGGAAAAGTTCCCGATAGCGCTTAGATTTTTAACCCTAAAATAAGCTTACAAAGTCGTTATGTGTGTCACGGACTTTGAAAACATGATTTTAAGGAAAACGCGTTTAAAGTTTTGGGTCTGAGTGCTACACCGAGGAACATATAATTTTGTCGTATAATTTTGTCAATTTTGGTCAGATTACCTGGACACTTTCAGAGAATATTTTCAAGATGTTGTGCTTCAAGAAAATATCAAAATTGAAAAATCGATTTTTCGAAGATTTCTAGATAGGCCTCTCTCCTTAACCCTCCCAGTACGGAACTTCGGGTCCTGAGCCTGGGTCTTTGCCAGGGAGTCGAGACCAAAGCAGAAACCGAAATTTAGACCGGTCACATATCGGTCAAGTAACCAATAACCGTAACGAAAGTGGAGAGAAATTCTGACCGTAATAACGAGAGGATGCAAAAAGGAACCGAAGCTCCTGACCAATTGCACTTCGGTCGGGAATCGGAGACCGTAATTCTGAGACGAACGGGGACCGGTCGCCACCGGTCCGCCGACTGGTTAGGACTCCGAGGCTCGGTTTAGTTCGGGTGGGTTCGGTTCAGCTCGGCCTAGCTGAATAGGCCGGGAAGATATGTATGCTGCTTCTGTCGCTCTCATTGTTTGTCTCTCTCGTGACGGGATTTGTGAAAGCAGACTGTTGCAGTTATTTGTTACTCTGACACTGTCGGTCCCAAACTGCGCCGATGTACCGAGGCATTGTTGTCTTTGAAACACTACATTAAAAAGATGCTCGCCATCTCCCATCGGCTTTAATAGAAGTAGTTAATATAAAATAAATGATTGTTAAAATACAAATAACAAGAAAATGATTGAAAATACAAGTTTTCATGTGGTTATTTGAAAAGTATGTCCAAGTGTGAAAAAAAAACAGAAGATATAAATGTAACAAAATCTAAATATATATTTAACAAAAACTTAAATAACAAATTACACAGCGAAATTTATTATAATGATTCAATAGTTATCTCTCGCAATAACATACGAAAACATTATTTTACATCTTCTAAATCAGTTGTTGTATAAGCGTATTTCAAATTGTTTTCAGTAATTGCTATTTTACTCAGGGCATTATGGTCGCGATTTAGCCACTCGTAAACTGCACTTTATTGTTATACCATAGTTGAACCATAATATTATATGGAACGGGGACTTTTGGGTATACTTAACCCCTATTGAAGTTCAAACAAAATCAATTAAAGAAACTCTTTCGCAGGCATAAATGACACCATTATGGCGGATACGAGATCAGATTTTATGTTTGACCTGATTGAAGTAATACGGGGTTTCGAGTGGTATGGTAAATCGTCCTCAATAGTGCAGCGCGCGGTTCGCTTACCTGAAACGGGACGCACCGCTGTCTTCAAACATACCATCCTACGAAAAAACTTATTTTGTAGACAGTAGGCTAGAAAGATGGTCATACTTATTTAGAATTAATAAACATATGATGTTGCTGGGCAAAATTGGGATAATAAAAATTTGTGTATATTTTTTGATGTTACAAAAATGAATTTCATAAAATATTATGTGACTAGGCAAAATAATCTAAATTAAAAAAGAAAAGAATGAATGTAATACGATAAATAGTTCCAAAGATAAAAGTTTATGAGTATAGCGTAGTTTCAAAAAGGGATATGCAAAAAGTAATCAATTCACAACTGTGGTTCTGAAAGAAATTCAGAACCATCAAAATAATAACTAAGACCCTGTAATTTCACATCGACTAGTTACATCATGTTTCATTTTTATCAAAATTCCTGACTTCTTTTAGGTTTAAATGGATGAAAGTGAAGAAGGTGTGTATGTTGGCAGCACTGTAAAAGAGAGTTACGAAAAATAGCGCATCGTCATATATGACTGATAAAGTTCGGTGTTGAAAGAACAATTTATATTTAAGTCAATATTTGTAGTACTAAGTTTTTCTTCATGTCTTTAATAATAAATATATTCATTTGCTTTATAAAACATAAAAGTGACAAGTTCAGTCTACGTCATTCACCAATCTCGTCCCATATCCAATCATAACAACATCGACGTCAAAAAGTGTGTCACGTCCCAAGTTCAGGATTTAGGGGACAAATGACATAGTGGGGTTAAATAAAGCCCAGGCGCGAATATATAATCCAGCACACCGGGAGGTGAGGGAATCAGGCGTGAAATGTGTAATTCTGCACACTATCCGTTTCGAACGTCAGGCGAGAAATGTGTAATTCTGCACACTAATCGTTTTGGACGGCAGGCGAGAATGTGAAATTCAGCACTCTGAGGATTTAGGGAACGTCAGGCGAGAAATGTGTAATTCTGCACACTGAGGGGTTGCGGAACGACAGGCGAGAAATGTGTAATTCTGCACACTAATCGTTTTGGGAGTCAGGCGAGAAATGTGTAATTCTGCACACTGAGGGGTTGCGGAACGACAGGCGAGAAATATGTAATTCTGCACACTGAGGGGTTGCGGAACGACAGGCGAGAAATGTGTAATTCTGCACACTGAGGGGTTGCGGAACGACAGGCGAGAAATGTGTAATTCTGCACACTAACCGTTTTGAACATCAGGCGAGAATGTGTAATTCTGCACACTGAGGGGTTGCGGAACGACAGGCGAGAAATGTGTAATTCTGCACACTAATCGACCAGGGAAGGTTTAATGAACTGGTTTATATCGGGGAGACACCCGTTAGAGCACTTGTTTTGATTGGGGGGTTCGGTAATCGGATTTACCGTTGCATTATGGTAAAAGACACACGTAATAATTCCGCGAAATTCGTCAAGCCATACGGTAGAGCGAGAGCTATGCAAAAGTAAGTTGGTAAACACCGTAATACACTTTCCGCGGTCGTTGCCCGCGATCAGCTGTTGCGGCAGCTCGTTTGGATTTAGGGATCTTCGTAGCCGAAGGATTAACGCAATGACTCGAAGCGTGAGTTAAGCAAAGCCGTTTATTAGTTTTAAGCAGGCGTTGCTTGCACTGTCTATGAGACAGGTAGTTGACAATTAAATGCGTTAGACATTAAGCATTAGCACAGGACATTTATATAAAAGGTACTTAATTTTAGTATATGAATGTATGAATATGAAATACAATATACGATAATAAAGTAGAAAGATGTAAACGATATGCGTTAGTAAGACAAATAGTATAATCGCAATAAGCGTTGACAAGACAAAATAATAATATGATTGCAATAAGCGTTAATAAGATACGTAGTATAATCGCAATAAGCGTTGACAAGACAAAATAATAATATGATTGCAATAAGCGTTAATAAGATACGTAGTATAATCGCAATATGAAAAATAGTATGAAATGTGGATGATATCCAATGGTATTAAAGATAATGGTAATAGCTTACTATGATTGGTGAAATGATGATCGTTGCACTATGATTTAATTATACTCGTAGCGTTAACAATGGCTTCCGGAGATGGTTTTCGTCGAAAGAGCCTTCGGTGATAGATTTTGTCGAAAGAGCCTCGGTGATAGATTTTGTCGAAAGAGCCTTCGGTGATAGATTTTGTCGAAAGAGCCTTCGGTGATAGATTTTGTCGAAAGAGCCTTCGGTGATAGATTTTGTCGAAAGAGCCTTCGGTGATAGATTTTGTCGAAAGAGCCTTCGGTGATAGATTTTGTCGAAAGAGCGCTCTCTTCGCGCGGGCCCTCATATTTATACTCTTTTCGGTTTAGGGTATGAAGGGTACACGCGGTAAGCACGGAAGATTTCCGGGGTTTTTATAGATACGCAGGTGGAGTCTATAATTAGACTCGTAGACAATAGAATTTTGGTCTTCCGGGGTTTTTGCATGGTGTCTCCATTGTCCGACGTGCTTATGACATGTACGCCAAATATTCATCGCTTAGGCTTTTGGGGTTTTTATGCTTACGAAGAGGAGACACTCAACCCATCGAATGGATTATTGGTGCTTTGATGGGAAAGGGGTAATTGTGGTCTTTAATTGGAAGGTGTTAGAGAAGGGGTGAGACGTGGTCTCGAATTAAGGGGGTTTCTGGGACGAGGGACTTGTTTAGTTTCAAATAAGAGTGTGAGGATTTTGCTTCACGGGCTTAGAGGGGAGGGGGTTTTTAGGGGTTGACCGTCTTGTGATGGGGACCGCTAAGGTACATCGCCAAGGCGGTCAGGGGTCAGGAAAAGGGGCAAGAGTTGGGGTTTGGAGAGATTTTGTGGAGTTGTATTGCGAATTTATTGGGGAGAGTTTAAAAGTTACCGCGCGAAAATATGTGGGACGTCACAAGTGATCGAGTGGGATGACCTTCCTGCTATGTTAGTCGAAAAATAAAAGCACATAGTATTGTGTTTGTAATACCTATTGAAAACATCATAAATGTTTGCAATTTCATTCATTATATAAATTGGTCCAAAAATTCCATTTCTTTTACAATATGCATGGGTACATTGGGATGTGAATTTTATTAACATTAACATTTTACTTTTGAAAAAACTTTGGCGTTATCAGCGTGCAAACTTCTGAAAATCGACAGTTGTTGTTTCCAAAACAAATTGTTAATCCCTAAAACTTATCTATCATTAAATTTGTTTATTTATAACTAAACATTTTATTGATAAAAATATAAATTATTTCTGAAATTATTTCTAAATTATTTATAAAAATATTTCATCGCGACTATAAAAGTAATATTTCATTCATCAAAATATAAAAAGTTGGTGTTTATAAAATTATCTATAAAATTTAATAAATTTAGAAAAATACGTAAATGTATTTTTAAGAATTTATATATAAATTAAATTAATTGATTTTATTTATTATTATAAATTTGTTTCATTTATACTATGTATTTCGCTGTGGATTGCAACAGATGCAAGCCCAGATTACTAACGTGATAAAAAATAATTAAAATAACCTACTAAATAATTTTAGTCATGATTTGCGATTCGCATCAGGGATAGTAACAATTTGTTTCACAAATTTTAATCGAGCGTATTTCTATTTTCTTCCTATTTCTCATGAGGTGATGAATTCTAGTTGCCCGCATTTCTATCTCCCCCGATTTTGCGTCAACCGAATTGCAATCGGTCGAGACTCTCGGTTGACCGTTTTGCGAACCTCTGCATACATTAACTCCAACCTCTCCATAAATTAACGCGACTGTATTCCTGAGCAGTAGTATAGCTATGCCGATTCTAACGTAGGTCCTCTGAGGGGAGCGCGGTGGCGGGGGGAAGTGAGGGCGCGCGGGGGAGCGCGGCGGAGAGAAACATGGACGCGGGGGCAGCGGGGAGTGGAAGACCGGCAGCACGCGCACGAGCCGCGGAGTGGGGGAAGCCATAATCGTGGAGGGGATCAGTCCGGACCGAGCCGCCGCGGAGACCTCTCCAGATCTGGCCCACCGCCGAAAATTTCCACAGAGGGAGAGAATGTCCCTCTGTGGAAATTTTTTATCTATACCAATATGCGGCATTAGCAGATTCCCCCATCCCCCAAACGCAGAGAAATAATAATTTTTTAATCAGCGATCTACCGAACTATTATGTAGAAAACAGACATATTTTTTCAAACAAACATGTAGCAAGCATTCTGAAGCTAACAAGTTTTAAAGCGTTCCAATTTAACGTCGCAGCGTATCGCGCGATCTCGCGTAATTTGACACCTCTGAGAAAGCCGCGCGAGATGATGTCATTTGACGGCGCGAAGAAGACGTGAACGAAATATAATACTTTTTAAACGTTGAAATCTTAAAATTATGTGGCGAGGAAAGAAGGAGGAAGATGGGTAAATAAACGGAGATAGAATATGTTTATTATATTATATATTGTTACAAACGAAATTAAAAAAAATTGTTACAAAACGAGAAATATAATAATAATAAAATAAAAGATAAAAAAGAAAGAATATAAAAAATAGAAAAATGATATAAAAAATAGAATATAAATAAAAATAAGAAATATAATAAAATATGAAAAATAAAAAAATAAAAAATAAAAAATAAAAAATAAAAAAATAATGTAAACATAAAATAAAAAAAAAGGAAAAAAAATAAAAAAAGAAAACTATTGCGCCGGGGGCGGCGGCGGTGACGGCGATTTTCTAGGATTCGCCACCACCGTCTCCCGCGTGGTCGTCAGACTGGGGATCCTCCCGCTGGTCGGCAGCCTCATCGCTGTCACCGGCTCCCGCGTGGTCATCAGACTGGGGATCCCCCCGCTGGTACGGCATCCTCGGATGCTGTAACCGCCTAACCAGTATTATGCCCATCGCGGGGTACGCAGCCTCCGGCGATGGTACTGCCTCCGCCAGCTGAATCATTAAATTGACTAGATGAATCATCATAGATCGGCGGTTGTGTAGCCAATACACAAACATGGAATATAATATTGATACATTGAACATAATAAACATCAAATGTATGAAACAATGCAAAGTATTACATACCACTGGAGGCGGCGGCGATGGCGACGGCGATGAGGCTGCCGACCAGCGGGGGGATCCCCAGTCTGACGACCACGCGGGAGACGGTGGTGGCGAGTCCTAGAAAATAGAACACCGCGATATAATATTTACGATCGCGGGGATCCAACTTGATTTCAACGATTAAACATGATAAAAAAAATGTCAAAAAATATTGTTGTGTACATACCTCCGGAATGTCCCAAACACGACTCGTGATCATTCTCTGCTTCAATCCTGAATTGCACCATTATTAGACAAAAAACGTTTCAGCTGTCACAAAAATAAACTGCTCACTGCCGGGATTCGAAGACGAATGGGTCTCGCAGCTCGCTGCATCTCCAGACTCACGCACCTAAACCCTTATCATGAAACCGAGAAGTGCATAGCTATGCAAAGATACCTTTCTTTTGATACCCCTTCCTCCATGCACTTATCATGAAACCGAGAAGTGTGTAGCTTTGCAAAAGTAAGATGCTGTTGTTCTCCACATTCATTTTCGCCAACCACTAATTGAAATAAACGCTGAATCTTAAAATTAGGTGGCAAGGAGGAGCATGGGTAGATAAAATGTAGACGTAATATAGATTTAAGAAATATATATATTGTCACAAATAATAATATAGAGTAATATCAAAATAGAATAAAAATAGATTAAAAATAGAATATAAAATAAAAAATAAATATAAATAAAAATAGAATATAAATAAAATAATTAATATAATAATAAAGAATATTAAATAAAAAGAAAAGAAAAAAGAAAAAGAAAAAATTAAAATAAAATGAAAAGAATTAAAAATTACTTCGGGGATGGCGGCGGGGATGGCGTTCGAATATCCTCGAACATCCATGGAGGGGGCGGCGACCATGCGGGGGGTGGCGGCGACGCACAGTGGTGCAAAATCCCCAAAACATAGCAAAAACTCGATGTTCATGGAAACGGTATTTTAAAAAATTGACGTAGCAATATTAAAATACATCGATCGTAGATTATAATATAAGTTATAAAAAGAAAAATGGCATTAAAAACAACTGCGTTATATGATATTTTAAAAAAATGTTTCTTTCCAGTTTTTGTTGTTTTTGTTTTTAATTCTTGAAGTTTTTAAATATGATCGTATGGATACTATTTAATGCTATAAATACTTAATCTCGAAGAGTAAAATAAAGAAAAAGTTGCAAATTTGGACATTAATTATAATTTTTTTGTTTATAATTAAGGTCCTTCAAGTCCAACCTAAATTTCTTTTTTCAGTTAAAAATAGACATAAATATGAACATTATAATCCAAAAAAGGTCTGCGACTTTTTGCGACCTTGGTCACAGTGGTGCAAAATAAATCTCCAAAACGTGGCAAAAATTCCAAATATATTTCTAAATCAGATATTATGACATTTTATGACTTGTTACGCGAAATGAAATATATACATGGAAAAAATTAATTAATGGGGAAAGGATAAACAATTTTAAAAACTGATCTCTTCTCGTATTTTTTTTTTAATAAACTAAATTATTTTATTATGATTTCATCGGTCATCAGGTTCTTTAAAAAACTGAAGGACATCATTCGGATATTGTTTTAATTTTTTTGGTTTTAAAAATCTTAAACTTGATAAATATGGATCTGAAGAAATCAAAAGTCCGTGAAACACGTCTTCTAGATTATGCAAACGAGAAAATTTTCTGGCGTTGAATTACTTTAATCTCTTCAAGTCCTTATTTCTTGCTTCCTGGGCTTCTTCTCCAAGTTGGCCTATAGGTAGAATTGCTTGGGAAATTACTTGTGGACTATGAATCAATATTTTGTGAACTGTTCTACTCATATTGTACCACTCGTAAAGGTCCACGAATTTTTTGGCTGTATACAAACAATATTGATCAAAAGTTGGAACATCTATATGATATCCACTAGAAATTGTATGTAAACTATAATAAAATCTTTTAATCAAGTCTTCGTCTATACCAGTTATACGTGCCGAAACACCATGGTTTTCGAAAAATCGACGGGCTGTGTTGCCGTCATTCGAATTTCCATAATTTGTTTTCGGTTTATCTACCAATAGACCAAGCTGTAATTTAAACTGTTCTTGAATTTTGCTTTTCATTTCATTCACTTGCTTTTTGTGTTCGATGCTCCTAGCTTGCTAGTGCTTAATACACAATTTGTATGATACTCGTAACAAGCATTCGAAACAGCAAATCCAGGCATGGAGAGGTGACAATCCAAATTTTAAATTATTTTCATGAATTGGTTGAGACAGTACCAAATCAATATTATTAAAATTCTTTGCAGTAAGATTACATATACAGGGTGTCCCAAAAATGCTGCGGTTCCTTGAAGGGGGTGATTCAGGAGGTGATTGCAAACAACTTTTTCCTTTGCGAAAATTCTCTCCGAGGTTTCGTTACCGAGATATTAACAAAAAGCACCGACCAATCAGAGCGCGAGTCTGACGGCCGAGTTCCCGCGCTAGCGTGGCTATGCGCCGCGCCGTGACTGCGAACAAGCAACTCGGCACGCATCGAAGAAAATTTCGTAGAATGGCAAATGAAAAAGACGTAACAAATAAAATCGAACATGTTGTCATGGTTTGTTTGTTATTTAAAGTGAATAATGAATAATGGATATGTCACGTCCCGGGTGGAGGTCTTTAGGGAACGATGACTATGTGGGGAGAAAGTCAGGCGAGAATGTGAAATCCTACACACTGGGGTTGGTAGCTTTTAGGCGCGAATCTTAAATCCGTCATACTGAGGGTAGAAGGAGGTCAGGCGCGAATCTTGCATCCGTCACACTGAGGGAAGAAGGAGTCAGGCGCGAATCTTTAATCCTTCACACTGAGGGTAGAAAGGAGTCAGGCGCGAATCTTTAATCCAGCACACTGAGGGTAGAAGGAGTCAGGCGCGAATCTTTAATCCTTCACACTGAGGGTAGAAAGGAGTCAGGCGCGAATCTTTAATCCAGCACACTGTGGGTAGAAAGGAGGTCAGGCGCGAATCTTGCATCCAGCACACTGATCGACCAGGGAAGTTTAAAGGCGAATGGTATCCGGGGAACACCCGTTAGAGCACTTGTTTTGGTTTGGCCCGGTAATTGGATTTAACGTTGCATTCACATAAGAAGTTACACGCAATGTTTCCGCGATATCCGTCTAGGCATACGGCTGTACACGGCCCGTACAAAAGAACGTTGGTAAACACTGCAAGCACTTTCGCGTTCGCGAACCGAGATCAGCTGTTGCTGCAATTTGTTTTGGTTTTGGGGTCTTTGTACCCGAAGAATATACACAATAGTTCGAAGCGTGATTTAAGCAAAGAGGTTTATTAGCTTGAAACCCGAATATATGCACAGGTTATGTTTATAGCAATATTAACATGAGAATGCGTTAGACATTAAGCATTTGCACATAACATTTATATAAATGTGTCAATATAAGAATATGAACATGAAACACGTGGAAATAAGCCAATGAAATGATATAAAGCAATAAGCAAAATAATACAAAATATTATAATAAAGCAATAAGCGAAATAATACAAAATATCATGAAATGCAATAAGCGTTGGTAATACAAATAATATGATGATTAGAAAGAATAGTAATAAGACAAGATGATATGGATGATGGTGATATGCAGTGATATATAAAAATGGTAATTGTAATTGCTTATGAGGATCTACGATGGTGATGAACACTGAACTTAATAAAAATAAACTTCTTAGTGTAATCTCGTCGAAAGATTTCTGTCGAAAGAGGACTTTTGCCTCGGTCCCCTCGTATTTATATGTGTGTCGCGGGGGTAAGCGCGGTACAGGCCTTGACCTATTTAATGAATAAGTCGCAGTAGGACTTCCGGGGTTTTTACAAAGGTGCATCTATTATTAGACGCATTTTCTGTCACGTACACCAAATATTCGTCGTAATTATACTTCCGGGGTTTTTATGACTGTGGAATAATATGCTCAACCCATCGAATGGATTTTGGGAGTTTTAATAGGAAAAGGGGTAGAATGGCTTGGACTCGGTGAGTCGTAAAGAGGGGAGTGAGACGTGGTCTCGATTTAAGAGGTTTTTGGGACGAAGGACTTGTTTAAATTCAAGTATGAAGGAGGGATTGGTGCCTCGTAGGGCGAATAAGCGAAGGAGGTTTCGTACCGACCATCTTGAGATGGGGACCGCTAAGGTACATCGTCAAGGTGATCAGCGATTGGGGAAAAAGGGGTAAGAGTTGAGTTTGAGGGACTTTGGTGGAGTGGTTTTGAGATTTATGACAGAGTTTTGAGAATAATACCGCGCGAAAAGTAGTGGGACGTCACAGATAAATGGATGAAAATCACGTGTAACGTAAAAAGACGAATACACAGTTTTTTTTTAGAAGTTTCGAAAATAATAATTATTTGAAGTGGGAGGATAAGGAATACGTAAATTTCCTTGTGTTAATAACTTAGCCACGAAAAGGTAACGTAACAGTAAATTAACGAAAAGTGATCGTAGTTCGTTATTGTGATAAAAATCCGTAATTCAGTAACGGCCAGCACTGTTGCTGATAACGAATAAGTCTGTTTAAAAAGCCCGAATAAATATTTTCGTAGGGAATTTTGAGAATTATCGCCGGAAATAAGCCATAGCTTGCGTTAAATTTAAAAATGAATGATCACCAATAAAGTAACTAAAACTCACCCTTGTCGGAAATTCACCTGCAGCGTGGAAACCTGTGTCACTGGGTCACTGAACCGATCCTGGTCATCGATGGACGAGCCCCGTGCACAGCTGATCCCAGGTATACGACACTACCCAAAGTTAAGGGTCGCAATGTCAGGTGCAACCAGGTTAATATACCGAATATTCACTTCACTACGCGGCTACTAACACTGAACACTTAATTTATTTTCCATGGAACGTGTTGTTCCTACGTTTTAAAAATTGGTGGCCCTGAAAAGGGCCGATTGTAATCAATTAAAAAATTGCTCCACGTGGCCACCGTTATTTTCTATGCACGCTTCAGCGCGGAGAATCAGCTGTCTTTGGACGCCCTGCAATGTTTGCGGCGTTATGTTGGCCACCGCCGCGCGAATGAGCGCAACTGCTTCCTCGGGGGTAGCCACCGGCTGACGATACACCTCATTCTGAAATGATTGTTGTACAAGAAATACGAAACGTAAGTAAAAAAAGAATACCTACAACAAGAATAATTAAAGAGTAACAACAATAATGAAATTACCTTCAGGTAGCCCCAGAAGAAAAAATCCAGCGGATTCATATCCGGTGACCGTGGGGGCCACGCAACGTGAGCCTCATCTTCACGGCGGCGGCCGATCCACCTGTCCTGCAAGGTTTCACCTAAATAGACGCGGACATTCAACGGGTAATGTGGCCCAGCACCGTCGTGCTGGTAGTACATGTTCTGTCGGATCTCATATGGAATATCATCCATAAGATCCGGCAGAACATGTTCTAAAAAATATTTATACGCTGGGCCGTCCAGCCTGTCTGGCAGAATGTACGGCCCGACGATAAATTCGCCACAAATGCCGGCCCATAGGTTGATCGACCAACGGACTTGTGCTGCACGTGTACGAAGCGCTAGGGGATTTTCGTCGCTCCACACATGCATATTGTGGGAATTGAAGCATCCTTCCCTGTTGAAAAGTGCTTCATCCGTCCGCAATATGTATTTGGTGAACGACGGATTCCTTTGCACTTCTCCCAACAGCCACCTGGAATAGTGAATCCGCTGGATGTAATCCCCAGGGTGCAAGTGTTGCACCCGTACATATTTGTACGGATGCAACATCCGATCCCTGAGAATTCGGTGCACCGTCGAGCAGCTGACACTAGAACAAAATGCAAAAACATCCACTATTAGATAACATTTTTTTTTCTTAATTAATAATTACTGCAGTTATCTTGAACTGTGACTTACTTGAAGTGGCGGCTCAAGACGCGCACACTGGTCGTAGGATCGGCGTCAATGGCGTCGAGGATTCTCTCGACGGTGCCCAGATTTCGCGCGGCTGCGGGTCTGTCCACCTCGCTGCCTCGCGGCATCATGGACCCCGTCGAGAATAGCCTCGACGCTAAACGTCGAAATGTGTCTTCGCTTGGCGTTGGAATTTGCGGATATTCCAACGCAAATGCTCGTACAGCGGCACTTGCGTCCCCGTCGTTCCGGGCGTTCACCCAGAACATCCTATAATACTCCTGTGCCGTGAACATTTCTCGGTCGGGATTGCTAGCTGACTGACAAGATTTTTTCCAAGTAACTTCCTCTACCCCCAAGTAGTTTCTCTCGTTCCATTATCAGTTAACCCCCACCAGGGCAAGGGGTTTTAGGTAAAAAGAAGCCATCACATTTTCGAAACACACGTGTTTTGCAGAAGTGCAACGGACGAACCATCGTACACTTTCACAAAAGCCCGCTCTCCGTCCTTTTACTGCCAATGTACCCATTGCTTCGAGATAGAAAATAGACACACACCACGTGTATCGGTTCGAAAGGTTCCGAAGGGAAAAGAAACAGAGATTCTTCGAGTTGGTATAAAGAAGAAAATTCATACTATTCCTGTTTCCACTTTCCGATACCCTGAGTTCACGTCTGCTACGAGTCATAAATTATCCAAAACTGTAGGAAACCGTTCTCTACCGCCGACTAGCGGGACAATATGATCATAAACCGTGACCCTGGCAAAATGCTTTGGCCGAGCAGCCTGATTAATTTTGGGGAACTAGAATTTAAAAAGTATTATTCAACATCAATACGCCTGGCGGAGAGACACAGGAAGAAAAGGGGTAGTCCGCTGACTGCGCGTAGTCCCGCCTGCGTCGTCCTCCCTACAAATTCGAAACAGATCCCTTATCTCTCGAGTATAAACACGCGCTCGAATTTCAAAACAAAAGCACGCGTCGACGTATTCCGTGCGAGAGACGGTGGGCTTGAAGTCCGATTGGCCCTAATCTAACCAATCTGCCCTGCATCCCTCCCAAGCGGCCACTGTCCCGAAGAGGTCCTCTTCGCAGCAATATCTCCTCCCCATGGCCCACCTTCTCTCGCACGGAATACGTCGACGCGTGCTTTTGTTTTGAAATTCGAGCGCGTGTTTATACTCGAGAGATAAGGGATCTGTTTCGAATTTGTAGGGAGGACGACGCAGGCGGGACTACGCGCAGTCAGCGGACTACCCCTTTTCTTCCTGTGTCTCTCCGCCAGGCGTATTGATGTTGAATAATACTTTTTAAATTCTAGTTCCCCAAAATTAATCAGGCTGCTCGGCCAAAGCATTTTGCCAGGGTCACGGTTTATGATCGTATTGTCCCGCTAGTCGGCGGTAGAGAACGGTTTCCTACAGTTTTGGATAATTTATGACTCGTAGCAGACGTGAACTCAGGGTATCGGAAAGTGGAAACAGGAATAGTATGAATTTTCTTCTTTATACCAACTCGAAGAATCTCTGTTTCTTTTCCCTTCGGACCCTTTCGAACCGATACACGTGGTGTGTGTCTATTTTCTATCTCGAAGCAATGGGTACATTGGCAGTAAAAGGACGGAGAGCGGGCTTTTGTGAAAGTGTACGATGGTTCGTCCGTTGCACTTCTGCAAAACACGTGTGTTTCGAAAATGTGATGGCTTCTTTTTACCTAAAACCCCTTGCCCTGGTGGGGGTTAACTGATAATGGAACGAGAGAAACTACTTGGGGGTAGAGGAAGTTACTTGGAAAAAATCTTGTCAGTCAGCTAGCAATCCCGACCGAGAAATGTTCACGGCACAGGAGTATTATAGGATGTTCTGGGTGAACGCCCGGAACGACGGGGACGCAAGTGCCGCTGTTCGAGCATTTGCGTTGGAATATCCGCAAATTCCAACGCCAAGCGAAGACACATTTCGACGTTTAGCGTCGAGGCTATTCTCGACGGGGTCCATGATGCCGCGAGGCAGCGAGGTGGACAGACCCGCAGCCGCGCGAAATCTGGGCACCGTCGAGAGAATCCTCGACGCCATTGACGCCGATCCTACGACCAGTGTGCGCGTCTTGAGCCGCCACTTCAAGTAAGTCACAGTTCAAGATAACTGCAGTAATTATTAATTAAGAAAAAAAAATGTTATCTAATAGTGGATGTTTTTGCATTTTGTTCTAGTGTCAGCTGCTCGACGGTGCACCGAATTCTCAGGGATCGGATGTTGCATCCGTACAAATATGTACGGGTGCAACACTTGCACCCTGGGGATTACATCCAGCGGATTCACTATTCCAGGTGGCTGTTGGGAGAAGTGCAAAGGAATCCGTCGTTCACCAAATACATATTGCGGACGGATGAAGCACTTTTCAACAGGGAAGGATGCTTCAATTCCCACAATCTGCATGTGTGGAGCGACGAAAATCCCCTAGCGCTTCGTACACGTGCAGCACAAGTCCGTTGGTCGATCAACCTATGGGCCGGCATTTGTGGCGAATTTATCGTCGGGCCGTACATTCTGCCAGACAGGCTGGACGGCCCAGCGTATAAATATTTTTTAGAACATGTTCTGCCGGATCTTATGGATGATATTCCATATGAGATCCGACAGAACATGTACTACCAGCACGACGGTGCTGGGCCACATTACCCGTTGAATGTCCGCGTCTATTTAGGTGAAACCTTGCAGGACAGGTGGATCGGCCGCCGCCGTGAAGATGAGGCTCACGTTGCGTGGCCCCCACGGTCACCGGATATGAATCCGCTGGATTTTTTCTTCTGGGGCTACCTGAAGGTAATTTCATTATTGTTGTTACTCTTTAATTATTCTTGTTGTAGGTATTCTTTTTTTACTTACGTTTCGTATTTCTTGTACAACAATCATTTCAGAATGAGGTGTATCGTCAGCCGGTGGCTACCCCCGAGGAAGCAGTTGCGCTCATTCGCGCGGCGGTGGCCAACATAACGCCGCAAACATTGCAGGGCGTCCAAAGACAGCTGATTCTCCGCGCTGAAGCGTGCATAGAAAATAACGGTGGCCACGTGGAGCAATTTTTTAATTGATTACAATCGGCCCTTTTCAGGGCCACCAATTTTTAAAACGTAGGAACAACACGTTCCATGGAAAATAAATTAAGTGTTCAGTGTTAGTAGCCGCGTAGTGAAGTGAATATTCGGTATATTAACCTGGTTGCACCTGACATTGCGACCCTTAACTTTGGGTAGTGTCGTATACCTGGGATCAGCTGTGCACGGGGCTCGTCCATCGATGACCAGGATCGGTTCAGTGACCCAGTGACACAGGTTTCCACGCTGCAGGTGAATTTCCGACAAGGGTGAGTTTTAGTTACTTTATTGGTGATCATTCATTTTTAAATTTAACGCAAGCTATGGCTTATTTCCGGCGATAATTCTCAAAATTCCCTACGAAAATATTTATTCGGGCTTTTTAAACAGACTTATTCGTTATCAGCAACAGTGCTGGCCGTTACTGAATTACGGATTTTTATCACAATAACGAACTACGATCACTTTTCGTTAATTTACTGTTACGTTACCTTTTCGTGGCTAAGTTATTAACACAAGGAAATTTACGTATTCCTTATCCTCCCACTTCAAATAATTATTATTTTCGAAACTTCTAAAAAAAACTGTGTATTCGTCTTTTTACGTTACACGTGATTTTCATCCATTTATCCATTATTCATTATTCACTTTAAAGAACAAACAAACCATGACAACATATTCGATTTTATTTGTTACGTCTTTTTCATTTGCCATTCTACGAAATTTTCTTCGATGCGTGCCGAGTTGCTTGTTCGCTGTCACGGCGCCGCGCATAGCCACGCTAGCGCGGGAACTTGGCCGTCAGACTCGCGCTCTGATTGGTCGGTGCTTTTTGTTAATATCTCGGTAACGAAACCTCGGAGAGAATTCTCGCAAAGGAAAAAGTTGTTTGCAATCATCCCCTGAATCACCCCCTTCAAGGAACCGCAGCATTTTTGGGACACCCTGTATAACATTTTTGTGTATATGAATTCCCTGTTATCGCGTTGCAAACCTTTCCGTCTACCATTGTTAATATTAACTGATGTGTTATATGTATTTTTCTCTCCTTTATAGTAATTTCTGTTGGGTGTAATTGTTCAATTTGGTTTTGAATGTTTGCAACTACTTCATTTATTAAATCTCTCGTTTCATGTATGAATTCAACATAAATGTGGCGACAATATCTAGGTGAAGATGTTCGAATATTTTGCCATATAATT
This sequence comes from Andrena hattorfiana, assembly GCA_944738655.2. NCBI lineage: Eukaryota > Metazoa > Arthropoda > Insecta > Hymenoptera > Andrenidae > Andrena > Andrena hattorfiana. Next base: position 20,460,234 of record OX122892.1, read on the forward strand.
TTATCTTCTGTTGTGTTTTCAGAAACAGATGTAAGTTGTATTGGAACGAGAGATGATGCGAATATACTACTATCAGATTTGGCGGGATTTTCAAATTTTTGTTTGTATTCGCTCATTCCGGATGCTCCATCACATCCCCACTTTGAGACCAATTTAAAATCACATTTTTCCTGATCAACACTTAATACAACTTCTTTTTGTACTAAACATAGACGCTTTGCTGTGTGATCTAATAATTCCTGTAATGGTACTTCCGCTGTAGTTTCGGATATTGAAATGTTATTTGGATACCACATTTTTTTCGCCTCGATTAAAAATTTGTAATCGTCTCCGGTGGTGAGGCGGTTACCGGTGGGACGGAGAAGGGATTAGGTGCCGACTCAGTCGGTATGTCCGGGTTCGGCGAATGAGTTGATGTTGGGTTACCAAGTAACAGTTCTTTATTTGGCGTGTTCGATGTTACAGATCTTCGGTTGTCGTACTAGTAGCGCGGCGGAAGAGCTTCGGTACTTGATCGGTTCGGTGGCGCGTCGGTTCGCGGCGGCGGCGACTTTCGGCGAGCGGTCAAGGAGGCAGGATGCGGAGTTTAGTGAACGTTCTGCTCAGAATGGCCTTATGAGGCGCGTTCATGCGAGAGTCGTACGATAGAGTTTCAGAGTGCAATAGGGCTCCGGCCTAAAGGGCGCAGAGACACCTCTCTGACTTGGGTGAGGCACAAGATAAATCTCGGCCGATTTCGGACGGAGGCTGGTATTGGTACAGTGGTGGCGATGGCCGAACACTGACACACCTCAGGGATAGCAAAAAGTGAGCGTCTTGTATTGCGTGAGGCCGTATAGCGACATGCACAACTGCTCCTGATTCCGCTCGCCGCGGCCTTTATATCGTGGGGCCGTACGTCTTTGCCCGCGAGAGCCGTCTCGGGGCCGCGGCCGCCTAGCGGCCGCGACGCGAACTAACCTGACTGTCTCGGTTCGTACGGCCCGTGAGGTGACTTCGTCACAAATTCATATCTTGGGTATAAATTACAACCATCTTTTTTTGCGGTATTTCATAGTACATTGTATTGTTCTTTGCTCAATTTTGCTTCAACTAATAATGATAAGGCCTCTGTGCGTGTGTACGGAATGTGAGGGTTTAAACTATCACAATGCGCAATTTTATATTGCTTTGCTTTATTTGGAGATGTGAACATAATATCTTTAATGATTTCAGCTTCACTTGCATTCTTTTCGAATCTTAATTTCATTTGAGTTTCGTATGCCAACTCATCTGTAGAGTGTTCTTTTCTTAGATTTTCAGTTCGCATCCTTTTGGTTCGATCACTCAAAGATAAAAAGTCTAATGATGATGGCCGTCCAACAATACGCTGAACAAATTTTTCGTTACGTTTATACCAATCATTTTTTTTTATATATTATACAGATTTTATAAAGTAATTTACCGATGTTTTTGCGAACTTCCGAATTTAAGCTAATAGTATCGATATTGTATGTCAATTGCATAAGACCATCTAACCATTCTTTATTTTTTGCATTAAATCTGTTTTTATTTCGATGCGATTCTTTCCATTTTGAATTAAATGTTGAAACTAAACGACTAAGTTTTTTTTGGTCTCATCCGATAACTCTTCAATACCTTTTTCATTTTTTAAGTGTTTAAAAAGTTTGTCCAATGCGTTCCCGCCACTAGGAACACCTCTTAAAACTTCAATTAGTTCCTTTCGATATATAAATATGGAATTACTACTTGGACCTACGAAATATAAATATTAAAAGGATAATAAAAATTATCCTCAATCTATAACGCTGAAATTTACGTTCAGTTTTAACTGGAAAGAAGAGAATTCGCTATCATTCGCAAGGACTTAGTGATAAATAAAAATAAATTAATGACTATAGTCCATTCAGCGAGAAAAGTCAGTACGTGCAATCAAATTCATGTGGCTCGAGTATATACTGTAACAATTTCCGAGCGAAAATACTTATAGTACTTACCGCACTGAGCACTACCCATGTTATAAAATTGAAAATTTCTTATAAGTATTTATCGCGTATAGCTTCACGGTCAACTAATGCATTTTTTAAGATCGTACTGTCTTGGACTAATTGTTACTCGCGGAATGTTTGTTTCTAAGCAACCAATTTTGCGAATAACAAAAACGAATGAAACAATAACGCAACGCACAAATCAGACCTACCAACAAGCATTCTATAACAGGGAACTTATCTACACAAAAATGTTATATATGCAGTCTTACTGCAAAAGATTTTAATAATATTGATTCGGTATTGTCCCAACCAATTTACGAAAGTAATTTAAATTTGGATTGGCACCTTCCTATGCCTGGATTTGTTATTTCGAATATTTGTTACGAGTATCATACAAGTTGTGTATTGATGATCTATGAAATCATAATAATATAATGTAATCTATTAAGAAAAAATACGGGAAGAAATCATTTTTTAAACTTGTTTTTCCATGTATATACTTTATTTTACATAATAAGTCATAAAATATAATAATATCTGATTTAGAGACATTTTTGGAATTTTTGCCACGTTTTGGGGATTTTGCACCACTGTGCGACGGTGGCGGTGTCAGCAACCCCTCGATCCACTCGGGGGCGGCGACGGTGGCGGCGTCTGCAACCCCTCATACCACTCGGGGGGCTGCAGCGGGGGCGGCATCAAAAGCCCCCTGCGTGGATCGAGAGGTGGCGATGGTGGCGGTGTCAACAGCCCCCCAAACCACTCGAGGGGTGACGGTGGCGACTCTCCGAGTGGGCTCGGGGGCAGCGACGACAACGACGACGACGACGATGACTGCGACGGCGTCGATGGCGGCCATCATGGCGGTGACGCCGACGATGTTGACGGCTGCGGGAGTGACATTGATGACGAGGGCGACGACTGCAACGGTCGCGGCCTACTCACGTCGATCCATGGTGGTGATGGTGGTGATGAGGGCCGCGGTCGTCGCAGAGGCTCCAAACGTTGGTATGGCACCCATGGGCGCCGCAGCCGAGCCGCCATCATGGGGCCGACCACCAACCCAGTCTGCCGCATCCGCAGATCTAGCGGCTCAACCTGCGGCTGCATGTCATAGAACACAGACACAAACGTCAATATAACACTCGCACATGAATAAACATAATATCAAACATATAAAATCCAATGCAAACTACTGCATACCTGTGGAAGTGGTGGCGAAAGCGGCGGCGATGTGGCTGCCGACCAGCGGGGGGATCCCCAGTCTGACGACCATGGGGGCGACGGTGGTGGCGAGTTCTAGTACATAGAAATCCACGATATAATATTCACACGAACGCCTGATTTGATCTCACTCGATTTAAAAGGTTAAACGTGATAAATGTCTAAAATATTTTAAGTACATACCTCGGGGTCGCACTCCGAGGCAATCCGCATTATTCCCATTGCACAAAAGTTGTCGTATAAAATTTATTACCACAAAAAAGAAAAAAATGGACTGCTGCTTGTAATGATCTGAAGACAACTGGTCTCGCTGCATCTCCAAGCTCTCGCATGTAAAAAACCCCTCCTATCATGAAACCGAGAAGTGTTTAGCTTTGCAAAAGTAAGATGCAGTTGTCCTCCACATTCATTTTCGCCGATCACTCATTTTTTCTTCTTCTTCGCTGACCATCCTCGTGTATTGAACCACTCTGATCGTGTATCGAACGGGTATTGAACGGCTTTGAACGTGCATCGAACGGCTTTGATCGTGTACTAAACGGGTATTGAACGGCTTTGATCGTGTATCGAACGTGTATTGAACGGCTTTGATCGTGTATCAAACGTGTATTGAACAGATTTGATCGTGTATCGAACGTGTATCGAACCTGAATTGTACCACTTCTACATAATAATAATAACTATCGTCTCAATCTAGCGTACATGCAGGTGGTTGGGGGTTGAGGAGGGTGAAGAAAAACAGTTATTCATTAAAAATTGATTGCATTTTATTTATGATATTTCCCTCTGCCGTTTAGACCACCAGGTGAATATTTTAAATACATTTTGCAATGCACAGTGCTTTGCGTGTCTGCCACAGCGCAGAGTCTTGACTACATTTGGGCTTATTTAGAGATTTGATATCCTCGTAGTCAATGTCCAGCGTCTCAATGACCACGTCCGCTGTCGTATTTTCATCCAGCAAATCCGCAAGCCAGTCGCGTTTCTGCAGCCCTTTAACGTATACTATATGGGATGCGTCATCTTCTTCATCATCGATCGCACCAGCAACAGCTTTCGAAATTAGTAGTTTAGCAATACTATATGGAACGCCTCCATCTTCCCACCGTAGTCCATGATGTTTTGCAGTCAACCACTGGATGCTTGATTTGTAGGATTTCGCAAGAAGATATTGCGGTATCGCACTCCCAAAAATATAGTGCGAGAGAATTGTCCACTTTCGTAGGACAGCCACTTCCTTCGCGACAAATCTTCCATCGACGATGAACCCTTGCAGGTCAACGAATGTTGGTACAGCCATTATCGATACAATTTAGTGGGTTCGCTCGCTTCCAAGACGGACGGGAGAATGCAGGCTTTCTCGTAAAGCATCTCCATTTTCATCATGAAATTTTGGTATGATTTTGGCACAGGAAAGGGCGGGCAAGTAGCGTGGCAATTTAATTCAATTTGCGCACCACGTTTGTGAGCGGATTGTATTCAACCACCCGATCGTGCAGAATCAGACAGTAGGCCGTAGTATTTGCAGGCATATTCTCTTTACACTCGAATTCTATGCGCACGTCCACGGTGCCATTCTTGATCGACTCATTTTGTCGCGAGCAATCAATTACCACGAGGGGACCAAATTGTAAAAATTCGGCCACGGTGAATAATGCCTCGTTGCAACTATGTCCATAATACGATTTATGGAATTGCGTATACATATGATACAAGATGGCATGCTTATTCTTGTCAAAGTCCAAGTTCATGTCATCGTAAGGGTAAAATTCCGAGTTGAGAAAAAGTTTTACATTGGTCAATTTGTCGTCGTTGAACTTAGTAACATCTTCAGTTATCTCATTCTTTCGATCAGCCTGTAGAACAAGGATAGCGCATCGCGGTTTCTCCAGCTGCGCAGATGCCTTCACGGCCCACGAATGCTTGGTCGTGCTCGGTAAGGGAGGATACTCGTACAGATCCCACGATTGAAAATAAATGCTCAGGTTTTGTCCGCTTTCCAAAGCACGTAACAGCGACAGCTTATTAACATCGTTTAGCGTCACATGAGGCATCTGCCATTGCACTTTATGTATTTAAATTTCTGGCTCCATCATTGGCGATCCTATTAGAGAATTGTTATCGTTGCGCGATCGTATTGAAATCAATTCGTGACGCACATTAATAATTATGCGTTTGTAGTTCTCGCAAAATCCCAGCAAATATTTGAGTGGGAGGCAAAAATTGAAATGATTTTTCAATATGGGCCCATCGCGTCGTTTCAAGCCTCATCCGGCATTCTCCATATTTTTGTCTTCGCCAGGTGTCAGCGATACATAGTTTTTAAGGGTGCTAGTTATTCCAACGGTTCTGTTGCGATCAATCTCCACGCCATTCAGCTCGTATCGAATCTCATCGAATAAGAACGCCATGCAATTGTTTCCCAACGTCACCGTTAATGCATTGTTTGGCTTAATTATCTTCAATTTCCCCTCCACGTAGAGGAAACTTTCACACGGCAATGTGTATAAATCCTGCTGCTGTATAGGTATTATTATCTCATCGCTGTACCCAAACGTCGTGTTGACGTAAGGGTTGTATGTGGGAGTCTCGATCTTGACGATGCGATCATCAAACGTCGGCTTCGTTCGCATCACGTTCGCACCACGCGTATTATCGTCGTCGTCGTCGTACGTGCAGTCGGATGGTAATCTCTTCACCTCGAAAATCAAGCAACCGTCCGTCTTGATCCACAACGCGTATCGTTAGATCCGAAATGACTTGTGCGGTGATTGGAAGGTAAATGATTTGCGCTGGCGTTTCCGATATCTTATATCCTGGTGGGACTCTCGGAGAAAATTCATGTATCGTATGTACGCGCTTCCCATTGTTGTACGCGCCAGCGGTCACGCTACATTAATTAATTGGATCGTCCGATTCGTGCCACCGTCCTGGTTCTAATACCCGATTCGACGAGAATCCCAGTCGGGATCCAATGTTATTGGGCTTTGTAAAGTCTACGGCGAACGAGCAGTATAGTTCGCTTTTCATGGTGTTTTTGTTGGCACGCAACACTATACGGTACACATCGCCATCGTTGTTGTCATTGTTACCGCCGAGATATTGAGGATACCGTTCGAATAATCGCTGCTTCAAATACTTGGCAATGGCGTCTAGTTCGTAGGAGCCGTGGGGAATCATAATGTATTCATGAGTGGTGTCGACGCTGTTGCTGATATCATAGTTTACAGCGAAGTAGAATTTATCGTTGCTCGAGTCGATGTTCGGTATTGTATCATAAATTTCAAAGGTTGTTAAACCAAGCTCGTAATCATCATCCCTCAAATCTATGGATGGAATGTAGCTCACCGCGTGGGTGCTACTCTTGCTTGTTAGAGTGAATGTTAACGACATATTCTGCATGAACTCTTCGACAAGTACTGAATCAGAGTGGTGCTAAGTCAATCCTTAAAGTTGGGGCCGATCGCTTGTAGAAAGCGTAGACATAGTTTTCCACAGTTGCTCTGATTGTACTTCTGATAAGACGTTCGATTGTATTCAATTTTCACGAAATCTTTATCCAGATATTGTACCAATTCCTTAGGTGGTCGAAGATTCCCAAAGTTGTCGAAGTATATAGCTCGACATCCTCTCTTCGCATATGCTAATCAATGAGTCCCCGGTCCCTCGACATTGTCCAAATTTAAGATACCGGTCTCGTTTCGACGTACTCCTCCGGCTGGTAGATCGTTGCGCATAAAAACACCTCTAAAGAATGGAGTAAGCATACGTTTCGCCAACTCCTCCAATTGCGCATCAGTAGTTACACCCACGGGCATTTTTACTTTCTTTTCGGCGTTTTTTTTTCGTTTCGATATTCCCTGTCCGTGCTTGTATGGTGCGAGATAAAGTCCATGACCTTTCATGGAGCGATTATGGCGTTGCATTTCCTGCAGCTGATGTTGCGCCGCCTAATTATCGTTTACCGCCTTGGCGATCCCCGCCGCTCCACCAGCTAAGGATCCGAGAACACCTAGCAATGGGAGAAGTGGTTATATACCACCTCGTTTTGCCACCGGGAGAATTCGCTTCTTCGGTGCTCTCCTTACAGTCCTTTTGCAGATTTTTATTTTCATCCCCATTCCGATTTTCGTCTTGGACTTCATAGCTGCCCACACAGTCGTAGCAGCACCTCTTTCACCTAGAGTCGAGTCTCGCGCAACAATACGTTTTCGCGCTTTGTCAGCGAGAACCTTATCTGCAACGTGCCTTTCGCCGAAGTTGTTGAATACGCAATATCGTGTTCGCGATACGCAGCGTGCAACAGATTGATGCCTTGATCACCCCTAACCAATCGTTTTGCTAGATGAGTTCCTGGGCCGCAAAACTGGTATCCTGGGATGTGTAATTCGATAGGTAGCGCGTTTATCGCCCGATTTAACAAACCACAACCTTTCAGTACTCTCGTCGGCGACATTCGCTACAGTTTTTAATCGACGGCTGGACCGTCGATATGCGTTCGCTGCCAAGGGCGATTATAATGCTCCAAACATGGACGACACTGCTGAACGTCGGAATCGGCTTTTATATGCTCGGGGAGTCTGTCCTAAAACTGATCAATGTGTCTGCCAAACTATCGCAGTAGAATAATCCTTGGTATATATTTCAGCTGCTCAGAGGTTAAGACTCGAATATTGCAATTATCCGACAGGACCAGCAGCATTTTGAAGACTGAGCTGTTTTGCTTCGGGGCGGACCTATAAATAGGGAGTATCACCGCTTCGACGTATCAAAATCATTTTTCACGGTTCACAGAGAGGATGCGATTCGTGCGACAACCTGTAACGATACGCGTGACTAATTTTGACGATAAATCGCAAATGATGTCCCCGAAAAAAACAAGACGCAAACACGGTAGCATGCTGCCAAACACTATACGCTGCCTCATTTGTGGTCCATCAAGTTGTGAAAAGACCAACGTGCTGGTGAGCTTGTTGGAAAGTCCACACGGCGTCCGCTTCGAAACGTGTAAGTGTATTCCAAGTCGTTGCAACCGCCGAAATATCAGTATTTGGAGAATTTATTGAATCCGATAGATGAAATTGGCTACTTTACGATTTCGAATAACAGTGACGTCATCCCACCGAGCGAATCGCCTCCGAATTCAATTTTAACTTTGATGACGTGGCATGCGACAAGCAAGATACGATACGAGAATACTTTGCAATGGGGCGCCACTCGAACGTTGACCGCTTCTATCTTTGTCAGACGTATGCAAAAATTCCCAAACATCTTATACGCGACAATGCGAATCTGTTGATTCTGTTTAAGCAGGATGGTACCAACTTGAAACATGTGTACAACGATCACATAAACACTGATATGTCTTACGAGGATTTCTGCGCTTTGTGTCGTAATTGTTGGCAACAGGAGTATGGTTTCGCGGTAATAGACAAGGATAGCGCGATGTCCAATGATCGTTATAGAAAGGGATTTAACGAGTTTGCCATACCGTGAAATGGTCAATTGTCATCAACCTGTCGGTGAGAAAGCAACGTCTGCGGTACAACGATGATTGATATCGATAGTCTGGAGATTAAGAATCGTGAGAGAATAGCGAAGGAAGTTGCAAAAACCAGCGAATCCATTCGCAAGAAACATCAGGCTTTGAAGACTGGCAAGATGGATGAAGATATCGCGTTGGAGAGATACTTTAAACCTATCGTACATCCCTTAAAACTGATTATGGAAAATACTGCAGCTGCGGAAGCTAACACACCACCGCTGATGAGTACAGACGTAGGAGGGAATGAAACATTAACGCCTAAATCAAAAATCAAGCCGAAAGGGAACACATCGCGTAAGAGAAGTAGGAAACCACGCATGTCATCGGAATATTCGCCCATAACCTCCACACCAGTTCAATCGAAGCGGAAACGACAGAATGCCACGTCAAACGATTCGCCCGTTCCTGCCACACCAATAAATACAGTTCCCGGTGTACAATCGCTCACAATCATTGATGACGACGTTTTCGAAACTACTCCCGATGAGTCGTTTGCAACATCTATTAGATATCAACTCCAAACATACGAGGGACAGTAAAAGTTTCGCAGCCATTTCGGCCCACTGGGGCAAAAATACATGAGCGCAATCCGAAGTGGTGATAGGGATACAACAATGGACTATGTGTATGGTGTATACTTTGGCAATAGTGGAACGATGCTTGGAGATAAGGCTTTCGATATAGACAAGCATGATAATATAATCATTGATGGTGTAAGATACAGAGGAACGTCCGGTTTTTACGAACTGATTTTCAAGAGAATTCTCGACGATGCCCTATACACCGATGCCGACAAACAAAAATACAAAATTATACTGCTGACGACGAATGCCCACAGACGCGGTCATAACGCTAAACACCCCATATTATGCAACAAGGGATACAAGTACAAACATGTAATTGCATCTCTACTCCCACGTGTATCGGCTAGTGGGGCAGGGAAAGGTCTAAGGGCACCGCGAGCGATGATGGCAAACGATATCAAGATCGATTACGTGCATTGGGATGATCGCAACGAGCTGGTGGATCGATTGCGTTTGCTGGAAGCGTCGCGTCAGGCTGATAACAACTCTCATAATTCTGAAAGTCTATCGATTATCGAGGAACACCGCGAGTGAGGCCTCATTATAAATTAAACTGCACGTCAATGATTTGCACAAATTTGGAGTATCGCTCGAGAAGAGTGGAGCAGCTAGAATGGACTATTTCAAATGGAGCGGCATGCTTCGAAATTATATGCGAGATAACGCTCTTTGTGTGGACGGTGCCGACTTTGATGCAAAATCACGCAAGATACGACGCGTAGCTCAGCCGGTGGCGGACAGTGATGCCGTCAATAAACTATACATGGAAAAGAGCATTAAACTTTTGAGAGAGCAACAGGAAGAATTAGAGAGGAAGCTGGTCATGTTCCAGAGAGATATGTTGAGGTTGCAAAACAGCGTTTAAAAGATATCGCAGGCGTCAAATTCAATCCCGCAGCAGTGCTGCAAAGGAGAATCATGCGAGACAGTTGAACTTGTCAAGAATTTCCTCGGACCGATGGGGAGCACATAATGCATGTACATGACAATTACCGCATCATTCATTTCAAAGACACCTCTGCGATCAAACATGCAACCATTATCGAAATCCAAGAGTAAGGAAAACCATGGCCACAAGAAGCGACAACTCGTTGAGGAATTGCATGCTCCAGCTCGAAGACATTTCCCACGGAGGCCCGTCATAGTGCATGGATACGACGATCTGTGGCAAGCTGACGTTGTAGAAATGCGTCCATACTCGCGATTCAACCAAGGTTACCACTACATGCTCACCGTCATCGATGTGCTCAGCAAGTATGCATGGGCTGTGCTGCTCAAGACTAAGAGTGGCGCTGAGTAGACTAAAGCGTTTGCAAAGATATTTAGAGATCGATATCCGAAAAATTTACAAACCGATCAAGGAAAAGAATTTTACAACGCCGATGTGCAGAAACTCTTAACAAAGCATGACATTAAACATTATTCGACGTATTCGGTGATGAAAGCCTCCGTCGTTGAACGTTTCAATCGAACTTTGAAGAACAATATGTGGAAACTGTTTACGCTCAATGGAACCTATATATGGACCGATGCGCTACCGCGTGTACTTACAGAGTATAACGCGCGAAAACATAGAACCATCGGAATGCGTCCTTGCGATGTCACCCCTGCGATCGCTGACAAGCTGCTAGCCACCGTATACAGCAACACAAAGATCGCTGCTCCAGCGAAATTCAAGTTGGGCGAGTTTGTGCGCGTGAGCAAATTTAAAACCATCTTCGATAAAGGTTATACACCGAATTGGACAACGGAGGTGTTCAAAATAGCCAAAGTACAGGCAACTAATCCCGCGACGTATCTGCTCGTCGATTCCTGTGGAAAACCTGTTGCCGGAGGATTCTATGAACACGAGCTGCAACGCGTCACCGATCCTGATGTATATCTAGTGGAAAAATTGTTGCCTAGAAAGGGGGATAAGGTATACGTCAAGTGGCTGGGGTTTGATAAATCGCACAATTCTTGGATAAATAAAAATAATGTATTGTAAAATTAATAATACATGGCTGAATAAATACCAGGATACATATACATATACATGAGTGGCCAATTTTATTTTTACACATTATTTCAACCATTTATAATTCAGTTAATATATACAATGATACATATGCAATAATTCCATTATTTATAATAATTTACATACATTTGCGAAGAATATTATATTACACAATAAATACAATAGTTTCTATTTTAAATCGATATTTTTTTTACAACGGAATTTTAAACGGTATTTTATAATGTCCCCAGGGCAGTGTCGATCGAATCGGGTACGATATGCCACTTGTAGTCGTACGGACTTAGAGCGATTTTGGATTCGGAAATGGTATACACTTTGTGCAATTTAGACCGTATGCATGATTGTCTGCAAACCATTTCGATCTTGCTTTACAAACACTGCGCGTGGTCGTCGAAAGTTATCGTTCTAGCTATGACGTTGGTCTTGACGCCTTTCGCCTTTTTCGTATCTTTTTTGCCGTCAACGCGAAGTTCATACATTTTCGCTCTAAGACTTACGAATTCGGTCATTATCGCACCGTTATTTTCGTCTTTCATCAGCCTCGGAACCTTCTTATTTAAGCGCGGCATATTCTATGTATTATCGATAGGATAATCGCTTGTGTCGAATCTACCGATATTATCTTTCATGGACTCGTAGATATCTTCGCACTGAATATGATAAATGAGTCAGTCTGTGTCTGTGTATAGAATTTTACAATTTGGCCCGTGCAGGGGAGACATGTACTAGTGGTGAAATTCGTACAAACAAATTTTTTATATGTCCAGAATGCACATACCTACGTATATCGGTTTGTTGAATTTCACCTAGAGTTTTCGCAATTCAACAGCTATTAAATTTTCCGAAAAAACACTTCTGCTGTGGAAATTCGGTTTCGCGATCATTGCCTCTGCGCCATAGCGCCCTTCACAATGTGTCGAAAGTTTTACCTCCACATGATTTCGTACATTTTCCATAGTTTTACCGAATATCGCGTTGTTCATTTTTTTGTACAATTTTTTTCAAAATTGTTTGTCGCGCCTGTTCGAAACCGTGTATTTAGTTCGATGTAATGACGAATCCAGGGAGATTGAGCGAATTGAAGCACGCGGTGTATCTTTGTAATACGAAGACCGTTATGCGTGCACTGCTGCAGGTTGCGATAATGGATAACGTAACGCTGCTTATCGTATACCGTCGGGAGTAACTTGTCCTGCTTGCTGCCTGGCGGTTTGGCACGCCTCGGGTATAACGGTAGATCAGCATGAGCGTCGTGCAGACGTTGCGGATATTCCAGATATACCCCGAGAATGTATCCCGTGGGTGAATCGACAGCGATTGAAGACATGTCAAAATTTGCAACATCTTCGACCCATTGACATTTGGCGTATGGCAGGGGTTGACACATTGCCCATCCATACAAATTGTTTACAACAAAGTACATCAAGTACAATGAGTGTTCCGATGCGTCGTAAGATGGCATGTACTTGTTATTGGCTTGTGCGTATCTTCCGGAACATTGACTTAAACCACCGCGTGTACCGCCGATAAACATGACCATATCGACGTCTGTGAGCAATTCAAATGTAATTTTGGTGTGTTTTAGCATAGCATCCCATGTGAAACCAGGTAAATTATAATAAGGCGCTGAATCTAATCCATAACTCTTGATACAACTTTCGCAAAAATTTTCAAAAATATCTGCCAATAACAAGACATCGTTTTTCAAATACAAATCACTGTATTCGCCCAAGGTTCTAATGTTGAAACGCTGCCAGACGGTCTTGGCGTGCGCGTAATCGCTCTCGGATACAGTCTCACCCGTTAACGAACTGTAGAATGATTCGCGCGGCGGTAAGCATGGGCGGTAAGCTGCAGCTTGTTCGCGCAATCAAGATATTCATATGGAAAGACACCCTTTCGCGTCAATAAATTGAAATTCTCGGTGGATAATGTTTCAAATTGGGAACATGAAATTTTTAACTTGTCTGCACTAAGAAAGGATGCTAATTTGTCAATACTGATATTTAGAATTTTGTACGAATCAATGAATCGCAATTTAATACATTTTCGCGTCATTGATTGTTCATCCGTATCTTCGACATTTTTTGTGAATGAAATATACTTTTCTTTAGTTATAGGCAATACGTCAACGCTTCCTTCGAAAGCGGTAGCTATTTCCTTGATAATATAATGCGAATCGTAGCCGGATAAATTATGGAAAACTATTGGGATGTAAAACGAATTTTTTAATTTGAATTGCACCCCGAATGTGCTAGGCCTCTAAACCTTCCGGATAGATTACAACGATCGCGGACTCGTATATCATCAGTCTCGAATGGTTTTTCACAAATGTGGCAATGCGTCGCGCTGTGAAATGCCCTCCACTGGTCTGTAGTTAAATCCAGCATTTGAGTATTACTGGTCAGAATAGGCTGAGCAAAATCTGCAAAATTTTACAGTTCGTCAACGAACCATGAAACACAATCCGCGTCGCGGCGACATCGATACATCAATTGACAGCGATGTATCATATGAACAATGCATATAATATGCAATGCTGTGCACATTGTGGAGCTTGTACGCGTGTAATTTGTTGTCCTCGCCCTTCTGGCTGTCCTCCGTTTTTTGTAGGACACACTCCAGATCGACATACACCACGAAGGCGCTCCTTCCTGCAGTGGTTATTGAATTTGAACTGATTGTTATCTTTGCTTGGCAGCAGGATGGCACAATCATTCACCTGCCCACAGTCCACTGCATGCGCCTCCAACTTCTCGGTGGAACTGAAGTAGTGCATGCATATGCAAAATAAAATTTTTATTTAATCGTTTTATCATGGGGATATTTCAATATTTCACAAGTTTATATACATACCGATCACAAATGAATTCCTTTTTATCGTGTTTGCTAAGCTGCGCGCTCACCAGCCGAGACAAGTCCTCCATCAGCACAAAGTGCCCTACATTGCTGTCCCCCTGTTTTGGCATGTAGAGCAGGTTGATGTGTCGATCCCTCTTTTGGCTGGTGAGGCGCAGGGGGAGTCGGCCCTTTCATCGTCTTCTCCTCCTTGAAGCTGTATACGTTGATGGAGATGTTGTTCAACCCCTCAAATTTTCCAATTTGCTCCAGAGACATTGGTAATTCAATGCCTTGGAGACTTATCATCAGTGTATAATGTGGGTATAAACTTGGACGAAGAGGGTTTCTTTCGGCTGGATGTAAAGCTGCGACAATTGTCTTCGGATCGCACGCTAATTATTGCTCTCTTCATCAATATTTCCTGAGGCAACTTGTAGTGGCACCCAGCGTGCAACGGATTATATTTGTTGACAAAAGTACGGGAGTTTTATGACCAAACAATCCTATGAGTGACAATCCCTTGGCGTGACAATCGCTTATTTGTTTGAACCTATCGAAGGTATAATCCGTACTTAGCCAGGCGTATTTTCCTGTCTTTTTGATTATATAAACGTTGATTGCAAACGCCTCCCCCCAAAATAAATTATTTTTTCCTACTCGTAATAATTGATTTACAATTCGGAAAAAATATATCAATTACAGTTAATATGTAACTATTTTGTCGCTTTTGTTTCATTTAAATACCTTAAGTAGTAACCGAGATAAAAAATAATAACGTTAAGGGCGTTTACCCCCGTATTACCAGTAATGGGGGGGGGGGGGGGTAGCGATCTAAAACATTACATACTGGTGGTTCAGGCTACGAGCATTGTTTAAAAAATAACAACGCCAGTAATCGGCGTCGGGTTGACCCTTTTTTCTATTCTAGAGGAGTTTGTCGATTATATTTGAAAAAAATAAACTTCGTGAAGCAAGGTTTGCGATGTTTTCGAAAACGTACGCCTCTCAAGATACCAGCGAAGTATTTAAAATAAAAACTGCAAACTTCGATGCGTTAACTATACCGCCATGTAAATCTGAATTACGACAACAGATTTTATGGACTTCGCATATTACGAGTATTTGGAGAAACACCAATTTAAAATATTCTATCAATTTATCTCCAATCGAACATGGCTGGAAAGAAGTTGACAGCAAATATCAGTTTACTTGGTTTGAAGGTGACCAACTACCAACTTTAGTGAGCGAAGTTTTAATTGAGACTGACCAGAAAGACCTTACAGATTATGATGGCTTCAGGAGTAAAATGTACCATAATTCCGAAAATGATTCTGACACAGAAGACGGTGAAACAGAATTAGACAATTATGATTGCGATAGTTCAGACTATGAAGTACTGTAAAATAGTTTATTAATAAATTTTTTATTATTATACTACAATAAAATTGTAAAGTAATCCTATCCTCTTCATAATTCATATTAAACGTCAATCTTTTATAAATGTTAATATTAAATTCAATGTCGCTGTGAGAGATATGACTACACGCTCGATTCATTTGTAAACGTTTGGCAAGGTCTTATCACCGCTTATAGACTGCCACACTATTTTTTCTGTTGGTTTTACAACATAAACAATTATTACACCAAATTTCAGCCTCGGCGCTGTGCGTCGATTTTTTTTTTAACATGTTTGGGGGTCTGCCAGACCACTAAGGTCCCCGCGGAGCGCTGCCAGACTGCGTTTTTCGTATTTTGTATTAAGTTGTTGATTAATGGGGAGTTTCACCCTTATCCCGATGAGTCGCGGACGCTCCCAAACTTGACATGTTCGAGGTCGTGTCCTCGGGCCCTGTCACCGGCCTCGACTACCAGACCGCCCGTCTGTTGACTTTCAGCATAGTGTAAATCCGGGGGACGCGGTTGACCTAATATAAAATGGCTATTAAAACTAACACAGATATTACTTATTTTATCAGAACAAACCTAATATGTTCAGAATTTTATGCTGATTCAGAAAAACTGGCCAATATTTGCTTTAAGACAATATTTACTGTAAATCGGGTTGAAAACTGAAGTCATGACATCTGACGACCTTGCCCGAGGTGCCGGAAGAAATGGTTTTCGTCGCTGGCAGAGACCACTCACATAATTATTCATGGAAAATTAACAAAGAAGAAAACAAAATTATTTATGAGTGAATACAACTACAGATTCATTGATATTTAATTTGTTTACGCTAAACAAGTAAAGAACACATAAAAGATAAAGCGAATTACCTACCAGCGACTAGCAAGGCAAATGAATACAAAAGTGAATAAATAAAATAAATAAACAATAATAATAAAATAATGATAAAAAATAAAAATATAAATAAAAATAATAAAAAAATCATAGCTCGACCATCTCTCCTTTCTGCAGCGAGAGATGGTCTTCTCGTTAGTTTTGAGAGGAAGAGTTAATATGACTAAATACTTTGGCTGCATTGTCCCTCAATATCTCTAATATCTTATTATTCCCAAACATTAAACGAAAATAATCTTAGAAGTATATTTTAAATACGATTCTGTACACCGTTGTTTGACAAAAGAGGTTAAATGTAACATCAGTTTACCTTTTATAGCCTGTAAATCTAGAAGGTTTGCAGCTCCCTTCCTTACCCTCTGCTCTACATGTTCCTCCTACCCTCGATTCCCCATCAAAGTGTGCCCTAGGTATCTGAATCTCTTTACCTCCTCGTACTCCTTTCCCTTCCACCTCCACACCACCTTCCTCTATCTGCCCCCCCCCCCCTCATCACCTTGATTTTCCCCACATTTACCTGTAACCCCTTCCTCTCCACGTACTTCTATAATTTTCCCATTATCCCCTTCATCCCTTCCATATCCTTGGCCAGTACCGCTAAGCCGCGTAAGCGTAAGCCAGTGTATATATCCTTCTATCCCTCAGTTTTACCGCACCTCCAACCTCCCCTCCCCAGCTTTTCGTCCATGCCCGCAATCAGCAATGTGAACAGGGTTAGGCTCAGCGGGCACCCCTGCCTTACCCCCCTTGCCGTCCAAAACCTCTCCCCCACCCTGACCCTTCCTATCGTTTCTGTCAGTACCTCCTCACACCTCACCACCAGCCCTTCCCTCATCCCCTAACCCTCATAGCCTTAATTAGTACCGCTCTGTCCACTGACTCAAATGAAGCTTTCATATCGACAAACAACATCACCAACCATCCTGTCCTTCCTCCCTATTTGCCTGTTTATCAGGTAATTTAGCGTGTATATGTTGTCGATACAGCGCACCTCCATCCTAAACCCCATTTGACTCGGCCGCAGCAACTTCTTTTCCTCCACCTCTACCCTTAGCCTCTCCGCCAGTATCGACGCATAGATCTTATACGCCGTCTGCGTTAAGGTAATCCCCCTGTAACCTTCTACCCTTTCCCCGGTCCCTTTCTTCACCACCGGTACCACCACCTCTTCCTCCAGCCACCCTTCCCCCTCCGTATCCTGTCGCACAGCGCCTACAACAGTTTTTCCTCCTCCCCCCCGTACTTCCACATCTTATTCTGTAGCCCATCCTCCGCCTTCCCATCCTTTAAACTCTTCACCACCCTTCTTTATTCATCCCTTCCTTACGTCCTTCTCTCCATCTCTCCTCCTCTCCCCCTCCACACCTCATCACCCTCCACTCCACCCCTCCCAGCAATTCCCTAAAATGCTCGTCCCATTCCTCCATTTTTATTAGTTCATTCACCCTCCTTCTCCTTCTCTTCCCCTTCTCTCCATTCACCACCTTCCACACCTGCCCCTCTGTCCTCACCCCCTCCAGCTCCCTTTCCCAATGCTCCACCTCCTTCTTACTCTTTTTCTCACACATCATACCCTCTTCCTCCCTCTGTAACCCTTTCCATCTCCTCCCTCCCTTCTCCACTTTCTCAACGCTTTCCTCACCTTACTCTTCTCCTCTCTACACTCCTCATCCCACCAGCCTCGTTTCCTTTACCTCCACTTCCGACTTCCCCACCGCTCCCTTTATCCTTTTTCTCAACTCTCTCCACTTATCCACCAGCGGTTGGTGGTCCGAGTCCACTCTCTCTCTCTCTCTCTCTCTCTCTCTCTCTCTCTCTCTCTCTCTCTCTCTCTCTCTCTCTCTCTCACACTTCTACCCTTTCCACCTTCTCCCTTGTGTCATCATTCCTAATTACATAATCAATCACCATACTAACCCTCCCTTCTGTAAAGGTCCACTCCCCCTGCTCATCCCCCTCCACACCCCCGTTTAGAATACTCCATCCCCTTTCCTCCAGGTAATCACACAACCTGCTCCCATCTCCATTCACCTCTTTATCCTTCGATCTCCTACTCCCCCGCCCCCCTTCCTCTTCCTCCTCCCATCCCAACACCCGCCCCTTTCTTCCCCTGTCCTAGCGTTAAAACTCCCCTATCAGCCCCCTCACTCCCCATTCCGTCTCTTCCATCCACTCCCCTACGTCCTCCAACTTCCTTTGTAGGTCTCCATTTACATACACCCCCACTATCCTCCACCACTCCCCCCATCCTCATCTTTTTCGTCAAGATCCCCTCCCTCCTTCCTTCCTCCTTCGCTCCCACTTCCAACTGCTTCCTCACCCCCATTAGCATTTCTGCCATTGGAACCTCTACCTCTACCCATCCTCTTCTCCCTCCGTGCCCATTGCCTATCCCAGACATACCCCCTGGGTAGCCTCTTTCCACGTTTCCCCATCCCCCTCCTCCATCCACGTCTCACTCATCACTATCACGTCCCACTCCTCTAATCCTTTCCAAAAATCCTCGTCTTTGTTCCTCAACCCTGCCACGTTCCAGAATGCACCCTTTTACCTACTCCGCCCTCCCCCTTTCCCTTATCCTTCGTTTCCCTGTTTCTCCACCCATCTCTCTCTTAGTTCATCCCACCTTCTCATTTTCCCGTTCACCCACATCTTCATATATCCCACCTGTACCTTCTTTCCTCCCTCCTTGCCTCTTCTGTCATCATCATTTATCCTTTCCCTCCTGCCCCTCAGTTATTCCTCGTCTTCATTACTTTTATCTTCTCCTCCCTACTGTTGTGAGCCAACCAACGTCTAAGGGCAACGACACCGCGTACATTCCGATTGCCGCAACCGAACGGATGAAACCAGGCACAGCTGCGTAAGGACTCTCGGAAGCGCATCGAGAACCGTCAGCATATGGCGAAACACCCAAAGCGGGCCACAGGCGGAGACCTCGATGGTCCTCGGTTCACCCCGATTAGAGTATAAGAACGATGTACAAGCCACGAGTAGGCTCTCTTGTAATCAGAACACCAACGATACAGTACGCGTTTCACCTGTCACCCAGATCGGGACAGAATAAGCTTGTTTAACCTTACGGTGAGTTCCAACTCTTTAATCCGCAACGATCGCCTACCTTCGGTTTCAAGCCGAATCCTCCCGTCCCGGCATATTCACTCGAACCTACGGAGCACGTTGGACGACGACTGTGAAGGACGCCCCGGAGCATCCCCGAGATTCGACACCAGAATTTCGACCCCAGGCGCCTCAGTACAACACTACCATTCTCACCTCCCTTATTCCCCCCTCCCCCACTCCCATCGTTGCCCACAACTTCTTTACCTCCTTCTCCTCCTCCATTCCCTCTGCCCCCAACCCTCTTACCATCACATTATTCCTTCTCTCCTCCCTCTCCTTCTTGTCCTGTTTTAACTCCATCCTTCTCACTTTTAACCAACACTCCTCCACTTCTCCTCCCTCCCCCATCTCCATACTACCCCTCCCTACCGTTTCCGTTTCCCATTTTTCTATCTTCTCTATCATTTCCTCCACCCTCCCACCCCTCTCTTCCATCCTCTCTTACCTTTCTTCTATCTTTCCCTCCTCCTCTTCTCCTCCCTCCTTTCCTCCTCCCATTTCCTCCTTTCCTGTCCGCATTCCTCCATCACCTTTCCTCTTTCCTACCTTTCCCTTCCTCCTCCTTCTCCTCCCTTATCTCCTTCATC
The DNA here is from genome assembly GCA_944738655.2 of Andrena hattorfiana. Taxonomy (NCBI): domain Eukaryota; kingdom Metazoa; phylum Arthropoda; class Insecta; order Hymenoptera; family Andrenidae; genus Andrena; species Andrena hattorfiana. The sequence continues at coordinate 20,480,447 of OX122892.1, forward strand.
ATCTCCCTTAAAATCTCCACCACATTTCCCATCTCCTCTCTTCCTTCCCTTCCCCCCTTTTCTCCCATCCTACCGGCGATCTCAACGTCTTCCCACTCCCTTTGAAATCTACTCTTTTCCATTCCTCCTCCTTCCCTTCTTCTTCCTCCCTATCCTTCCTCTTTTTTCTCCGCAACTATCCAGACTACCAGCATAGCTACTCACGCTACTCACACTATCATTCCTTTGTCTTCCCTCATATTACAGCTTTCCTTTTTCCTTTTCTGTTCCCTCCCCCTCCCCCTTCACTCCCCTCTTCTGCCTTATCCCCGGCCATTTACCCTCCACCTCTCGTAATACCCTCTGCCGTCTTCTTAACTCTTACCCTTAATCCTCTATCCTACCTCCTTTTTCCTTTTACTCCCATTCAAACCTCCCGCCTTCCTGCCAGCTCTCCCTACTTCCCCACCTGTCCGATAGATTTCTCTAACTGCTCCTCTGCCTTTCTCTTCCCGCCACACAACACCTATCCCCCGACCTAATCTCCAAACGGCTCCCTTATCCCGCTTCGTGCTTGTCCACCCACTATTCCTGCCCTTTTCTTTTTACATTCCTTCCTTCCTCACCTCTCCCCCACCTTCCCCACTCCTTATTCTCTCGTATCTCCCTTCACTCACACTTCCTTTACCCAACTCGCAACACCAAGCACACACTTCTGCCGCGCTCGCGACCGGTACGAAAGTCCCTTTCATTTTTATAAGCTTTACATAAAAACTCTAAATTGCTGGTATAAAAATATCTGGCAATTTAAATGCAATGCAATTGGTTACAATATATTATTTTGTACATGCATGGTACAAACTTCCAGAATTTTGTGCGAAAGAAGATGCTTCTCTGTCGAACCTTCTCCGGATAACTTCCAACTCTGCGACTCTACATAAAAAAATCGATTAAAAAAATTTGGCAATTTACCTTGTTAATTGAGACAATAATTCAGTCTTCTGTGTAGTGTAAAACCTAGTGACAACAAATTTGAACAATTTACTTTATTTGACACTTAGCAGGTTATGATTGATTAACACTTGGAAAGTTATAATTCAATAGTATAGGTATATATATATGTACAATGCCGGCCGGGTCCCCGCCGAATGATCCCGAGAGTCAACGAACGAAACATGTGTTAGTCTTTCTTTTGGCTAAAGGTGTGCACCGTGCGTGTAACGCGTATAAGTATTATGTTTGAGGAAAATTTGGTTGGAGAAGAAGAATCAGGTGAAAAATCTTACCGTTTCCGACTGATCCCTGAGACGATATTACTATATCTCTGTCATGCGTGGACCGATTTTATTGAATTTGGTCTTATTCGAAAGCTTATATGCGGTTTACATGAGAAAAATGTCTTTAAATTTAGAAAATATTGTAGGCGTGATGAGATATTAATGAAATTATTTTCAGGCAAGGTTGAATTAGCGGGATTACGAGTACAAGATACGCGGCAGCGACAGTCGACATATACAGGGTCGAAACATGTACTTGGCGTCGAGACACTACCGCGTCTCTAGATTCGCGGTCGCTCGAGTCCCTCACCGATACAGTACTCAGGTAGGGATGGTCGCTCAAGCTCGAGATCCTCGCCGAAATACAGGGTCAGCGTGTTATCCTGCAACCCGCACTCGCGCGAACTTGTAAAATGGCAACAGGTTGGAAACAATCTGCACCTCTCGAAGCACATCAGGCAAAGACGCAGGGCCAGGCGGGCATGGCAGCAGACGGGCCTTTCGTACTTCAACCACATCGCGAAGCACCTCACCTCCGAGATTAACTGCAGGCTCAGGTGGCTGCAGAGGACATCCTGGAGTGATCGCTTGAGGTCCTTGAACAGGGCGGACCCCACGTTCTGACGGAGCTTCAAGCAGCTCACACGCCAGGTCACGGTCATCCCGCCTCTGAACCAGGGGGCTGGGCTCCTGTGCTCCGATGGTCAGAAGGCCGAGGCCTTTGCAGAGGCTTTCGCCGTGGTTCATGTGAGCGTGGCGGGGCTCGCGATCCCTCGCACTCCGAGGGTTGAGGGCTTCGTCCACCGTATGGATGAATACCCCTGCTCGTCCTTCCGGCTGATTTCCGGATCACCCTAAAACAGGTTCGGAATGCTATCGGGAGACTGCAGGTTCAAAAGGTTCCAGGCGGCGATAGAATAACCTCGCAGATGCTGAAGTCCGTCTCGAACAAGGTCTGGTTTCAGCTCTACTACATCTTCAGGCACACCCTAGAGTTTTCTTACTTCCCCATCGTCTGGAGTACGGCGAGTGTCTCACCGATCCCAAAGCCTGGTAAACCAAGGTCCTCCGTCAGAAGCTAAAGACCCATCAGCCTGCTGCCTGTAATGGGAATAGTCTACGAGATGTGTCTCCACTGGTGTATGGTTCATTTTCTCGACGGGAGGGGGGGGGGGGGGTGTTATCCTGGACCACCAGTTTGGATTTCACTTCTGCCACTCCACTATCCCCTAGTTGGTCAGGGTCGCTCAATTGGTCGCCCACCAGCTGAACGTCAATCGTCATGCTGCCAGGGTGCTACTGGACCTGTCTAAGGCCTGCGACTCCGTGTGGCACGAGGCTCTTCTTTTCAAACTGGACAGGGCTATGGACGATCTATCTGGTCGCTTCATCTACGTTACGATCAAGGGTAACGACTCCTCTAAGCATCTCGTTTCGGCGGGTTTCCCGCAGGGCTCCATTTTCGGGCCTCTGCTCTTCAATATTTTCATTAATGATGTCCTGGTGGTGGACAACTGTGCTCCCGCGTTGTATGCTGACGACACCTCCCTGATTGCCTCCTCCTGGCAATCTAAGACCCTCGTGCTGAGATTACAGGTCTATCTCGACACGGTCATCTCTTACTTTAGGGATTGGAAGCTGACTGTTAATCTCGTAAAAACTCAGGCCATCTTTTTCACCCGGAGAAGGCCCGCTCTCAATGGCCTCAAACTGAGTGTGGACGGGGTTGACATCGACTGGTCCAGTGAAGTACGTGTCTCGGCTTGCTCCTGGATAAAGGTCTCACCATGGGACCTGTGGTTATAGACAGGGTACACAAAACGAAAGCAGCCCTGGCAGCAATTGCACGGTATCCACAACCGTCTTCCTTACTGAGCCGACGACTCAGAATCACCCTATACAAGGTATGTCTGAGGTCTGTCCTCACTTGTGGGGTGCAGGTATGAGCCTGTGCCTCCAACTGTGCCCTGTCCCCTGCCCAGGTTACGCAGAGCCGCGCCCTGAAGGTCATCTTGGGGGGACCGACGAGATACTCGACAGCCGACCTCAACAACGAGCCTGACGCCGAACCACTCCTGGACTACTTTAGAATTGTTGACACCTATCAGGTAGACAACCACCCAAATCCGTTGGTTAGATAAACGGGCACCTTCCATATCAATCGTATCCCGTACAGGGTGGAAGTCCATTTCCCACTAGCCTTCTGCAACTAGTTTTGCCTCCCAGCCACCACGTGAGGGTTTTCGAATCATTTTTTCTCTCGCTGCATGGCAGCATTCAGGCTCCTCTATGGTTTTCGACTCTTCTGGTTTCTTCACACTTCTCGATGATCCCATACCTTTTGCGCTCTCATGTTGCATTTTTTAAATTTTTTCTCCAATTCTAATTTTTTTGGACTTTAATATTCCTCAATCTCATGCAGGTAATACCACCCACTAGGTTTCAATGGGCTGTTGGTGAGGGGGCTCCCTCTTCCTGGTACAACAATCAAACTCATCTCACAAGCAAAAAAAAACCAAGAGTGAGAGACTGCCACGAGCGTCAGGCATACGGCGAGCACTCTCCCAAAGAGCTCTTGTACAGAGTCATCCGTTAAAACTGCAACGCGCGCGCGAACAGACGAAAATGGCAACACCGCCTCACGGACGCATTCCACTACAACCATGCATCGGCCCGGCGTTCGGAGGGTTGCCAGCGACCGCTGGATAGCGGTGATGCCCGAGCTTTGAAAATTTTAGGATGGTCTCTTTCAAATTAACGTCACAAGGATCTATTTGAAATTTCCCGACCGGGGTTGAAGAATTTGGGGCCTTTTTTGTATAACTTTTGAACTATAAAAGATATCAGAATGCAATTTGCGCCGAAAAATGAGGAAAAATTATTCCCTCTTAATGATGGATAATTCAAAATATTTTACGTTTACTTAATTTTTCTTTTATCAATTTTTTAACCATAATTGTCGTGAAAAGCTTTTGCAAACTCTTTATTTAATACCGTATTTAATGCTCTTTTTAAAAATTATGATGTTGATAAACAATACGCTAGTTGTTTCTGTGTCATTACTTTCATAAATTGAGAAATTAAATTTTTATTCTATTATGTGTTAGTTCTGCAGACCTCAGAATCTATTGTTCTGATTTTCTTTTTTATAATTTTATCCTTACATGCAGTGCATGCATAGATCGGACGTAAGGAGTAACTAATGGGACGTGTCTTTGATTGTAGCGGTGTTTGAATATTTTTTCTAGAATTTTTGTGTTTGAATGTCTAACTTTTTAGCTACTCAACGCCACGCATATACCGGCTTCCGTTCATGTCATTTTTTTGGAACGATGCGTCATTATTGTGGCATTTACACGCAGGTGGCGAAAAATCTCTCCGTACAAGGGTATAGCGCCGCGGTCAATCCTGTCGTAGCTAAAATTTTTGAAATTAAGACGGGTACGAGATCAGTTGACATTGTTTTCAAACCTCGTTACAGTAATCCGGGGTGCGAGTGGTAAACCGATCATAAAAGCGGAGCGTGCGGCTCGCTTACCTGGGCCGGAAAATTCCGCACAGCTCTTTGCGGCGTTAATTTGAAAGAGACCATCCTAAAATTTGCGAAGCTCGGGCATCACCGCTACCCATCGGTCGCTGTTAACCCTCCGAACACTGGGCCGGTGCATGGTTGTAGTGGAATGTGTCCGTGAGGCGGTGTTGCCACTTTCGTCTGTTGGCGCGTGCGTAGGTTGCAGTTTTAACGGATGACCCTGTATATCCAAGCTGCGACTTTGCGTATTTTTCACTCCTCTTACCTCCACGGCTCCCAGAGGATAGCGAGTTCACCTACCTCTGGATGCAGGTCAACGTCCGCAGTCAATTTTAAGGACAGGTTTTACCATCGACGAAGTATATGATAGACCTATCACCTTATGGTATTACCACCCAAATTGTATTACCGACCCATAACTCGAGGACTGAATTTAGCGGCCTCTGTTCTTGAACAGCGTCCAACTACGGAACTACTCTGAAATGTGTTGAAACTTTCGTTACGCTACGCGTTGGTTCGGTTTGTCAGCGGCTCAAGTGGATTCACGTGGATTTTTCTTCAAGAATCTATTTCGATGATCTGGAGACTATATGGCGCCGAAATATGGCTCTACTTGAAAGCTTATACAAGCTATAAATTGTAAGATGACATTGATTGTTAGTATTTTACGTGTAGTGGAACACTTAACTAACATTTTCGCATGTCATACGTGGAAAAATATTAAAAATTGGCGCCGTTACTGACATTCCCGCAAATCTCTGCACTCCGCGCATGTCTAAATAGACGGTGCCCATCCTACGACACGTATAAATCATTGAGAACAAGGAATCCAAACGTTTTTGCAAAATTTATATTCGTAGTTTTCGGGACCCAAGGACATTTTTCAATAGTTTGTTTATTACTTGGGAACAGTAGATTAGTAGTTAAAACTCTACGTTTCGTTACAAATTGATTGGCCCTTTCCTTATTAACTATTGTACGGATTTAAAAATTGTAAAAAACATCTACGATGTAAGTACCCGAATATATCGCTTGCGTCAAGGTCTGTTTTCATTATTCCTAGATATGTACATATGAGAAAACAGTTATGGTATTTTTTTTAAAGCACAAGTAAAAAAAGGTTCTGTTTTACGGACGTCGCGACTCGCGAGTGAGATAAAATAGGAGGGAAACGACACGGAGGCCCTTTACGCGTCAAACGATCATTCTGGCAGCGGCAATAAAGTATGATACCTACATTGTCTTCTTGCGTTCTCCGTGCGCCTGATTTTCGCATGGCGACGTCGGTTCACGGACGAGCTATGCCTAAATGCCCGTATTGAAGCAGATTTCACTTTCTTCTATAAATTCTGCAAAAGTCGCAATCAGTAGCTAAAAGTGGAAAACATGTATGTACAGATGCTAAGCTAATTGTAAGATGAAATTTTTACATACTCTGTTTCGTCTTTATTCGAGCATTTATGGCAAATTAGTGAAATTTTTGTAATAAAAGGAAAATCAAACACCACGTCATTCGGGCAAGTAGATATGTACATATGAGATGGTGGTGAAAGAAACGAACTGTTTTTTATATGAAAAAACATATGCCCTTTTTATTTATTTATTAAAATCTGTCATACAAAAGACAAAAATAATATAACTGCATAATATTTTTAAACTCTGTTTCTTATCACGGTCATAATGTTTTATTTATGTAACATCGTAGGCTGTAAAAAGAATAAAATGTATAAAGTATTAGGGAAGAGATATTTTAAATAATAATATTAATAGCGTTAGTTAAAATTATCCATTTGGACTATTATACTTTCCGATATAATGTATTTTAATATATAAAGCAGAAAGTACATATTTGTGTGTTTGTCTGTCGCCTAAAAACTTTCGAACGGTAAACTCTTGCAATATAAAATGTGCCTCCGCTTAGTATGCCTGACTAATCCAAATGAATGTAACTATTTTAAAAAAAAAATTAAAAAATTTTATTAGAAAATCAGAATTTAAATTTCGGGCGAAGCCGAGAATGTAGCAAAGCTAGTGTATATACAGTAGGGTGGACCTTATTTTTTGACCGTCAGATTTTTTTGGTCCCGCCCCCAGAAATGTGACACTTGTTGGGAAAATGATCTGAACAAAATTTCAGCCCGATTGGACCACAGGAAAAGGAAGCGCCACGAATTTGAAAATTTTGAACTTGTTAAACCTTGACATAAGTATACATTATGATATATCGTTGAATTTGCACTTTTTTGTGTTTAAGAATACATACACAGCACATACGATTTTAACAAAAAAAAATGTCCGTGACCATGAAAACTCGAAAGTGTGACCTTGAAAAAAAAATTTCCTTCCATTATATTCGCCTCTTTATATGCTACAACTTTTGTCTGAAGAGTTTCTTCATATATCCATAAACGAGGGAGATAGGTATTTAACATTTTTGATTTTCATTATAACGCTCCATTATACAGAAGAAAAGCAGTTCTAAGACTGAAAATAAGTTACTATAGCTATTATGTAAAATATGAATAGAAATTTCATCAAAGTGTTGCGTCCCAGATCTGCTCGTGGACTTGTCAGTAGGTCCCAGCCTGTAGGAACCTGTCTCAAATAGCGATACAACGTTTTAATACGCTCCCCTTGAATTTAAGCTATCATGTAAATTTCTAAATTATGGATACACTAAGCGTTTCGTCCCAGACCTGCTCGTGGATGTTCGATAAGACCGAGCAGATCTTGCCCTAGACGCGACTGTGTTAACAAACACAGTCTTGAATGCGTTTCAAAAATTCAAATAGCCACAGAGGTATTTATTAGGGGTTCGTTTATATTAAAAATGCTTTAAAAATTCTTTAATGAATTCTCCTTTGTGACGTCAGGATACTGCTTTCTATATACCATCACATTCTGCAGTATAAATTGTTTCCCTTCTTCATTTTTTAATAATATTTTGTTATATTCTTCTACAAGTTTAACGCCACGCTCAGCGGTGTCATTTACCACTTTTAATTCGTTCACGATGTTTCGACCAATTTGGAAAGCCTCGTCACCATCCCATGTAGAAGGATCTTTCTAAAAAAATGTGGTAGGTATTGTTGCGCCGAGGCGTTTCTATCGTCGACCACCCCGACGCAAAGGGATAAAATGATTCGCGGGAATATACACGACACAACTATATTTCGAAATACAGAGTAGTGACAGTATAACCCGCACGTCCGAACGCTACGGCGTTCGGTACAAGACAGTCGTCTCGTCGTTGTTCTCGAAGGGGGTTGACCCTCTTCTGTCTTCAGCTACGAGCACCAGCAGGCTACGCACGGGCCTATACCCGGTGCTCGCAACAGTATTAAAAACCTTTCAAAGAATCTTTTAGAATCAGTAGAAATAAAATGTTCCATTTTTTTGTTGACCAATTGTTCCACATCCTTTGGAAGGAGTTTATTTTTTTTAAGGCATTCGTTGTCGCCACTGCCTACACTGGCATTTATTGCCTCTATCATTTTTATTTTAGTGTCATTTCCAATGGCACTATTGAAAAATGATAATGCGGCAGTTTCTGGTGCCAAATACCACAAATGATTGATCATTTTGCTTATTGCAGTGCGACTTACTGTATCGTCAATTTGACGATAAGCGGATAAATTGTTTACAAATTCCAAATCTTGTCGCGGGGTTTCTGGTGCGATTGGAGCTTGTATCCACGCTTTTAAATACAAATTGGCGAGGAAAATATAAATGTCGCGAATTCCAGTGGCCTTTTCGCTAGTCAAGATAAATTCTTTTCGAAATAAATATATTTTCATACAATATATCGCCTTGGCCATACATCGAGCGTGATGAAAATCTCCTGGAACTCGAAATGTTTAATTTTTCTAGGTGTTCCGCCTAAGAAAAGAACTGTAAGCTCCAAGAATTCTCTATAATCTTCTCGTGGTTGTTTGATGTTTTTCAATGTTTGCATTGCAAACTCCAACACTTCAGTAATATTTACAATTGTAGATTGGTGGACGTAATCGTCTTCAATTCCTGTCACAAAATTCGATTTATTGATCTGGGGTCAAGCCTGCTGAAATTGTTTAAAAAGTGGAATATTTGGACCTGTTGATTTCTCTAACTTTAAATAAAAAACACTCCGTAAAATAATTTCATATATGTGATGACGGCAAGGAAAATATAGTAAATCTCTTTCAAATTTTGGATCGAGAAGGATACATGCACCTTGGAAACGTCCCTAGTACGATCAAGTTATTAGTACAGGTAACCGATCAATTTTCTCATTGCCTATTAAAGCTGGCAACAGCTTTCCGCCCCAATGTAGTGTAATAGCACCAAGCTCACAGTCTTTGAACGCTACATGATATTTATCTCCATGTTGTGCTCGAAGATCCGTGCGATGACACCGTATAGATGTTCGATTGATAATTAAGTCACCTAGGTCATGACCAAGAGCTTGAGCTGTTGCTGTTATTATACGAACAGCATCATGATCGCTTACTTTCCACTTATCAAGGGTTGCAACAAGTTTTGGCGTCTTTATATCGATTTGAGCACGTCTTTTTTGGAGTTGCTTGGACCAGCTTCATCCACGGGAATAATAAATTCAATATTTTCACCCTCACTTGATAGGTGACCATCTTCTTCGTTGGATGATGCTACTTCGTCCATTGTTTCGTCTTGATTTAAACGATGTACAAGTGTCAGTAGAGACCAATATATCTCATATTATATATCTAAGATAACTATCAATATTTTGAGTTTTAAAAATGAATTGCATAAAGAATATTTACCTTGCACAACTTCTACTTCATACTGCGCCTACCTCGATTCTTCTTGCTCCTTCCGAAACGCTTTTTTCTGTTCCTTCCGGTACAATATATTATCGCTTCCAATCATAGAACCAGGACATCATTTTTTTCATTGACCTAATAGAAAAAGTTTGTTGGATGGCAATTTTGCACCGATAATTTGACTTTTGTCATGATCGAGTAAATATAATTTTTTCCTTGTACCTTCCATTTCACTTTCACTTTCACTGCGATTTTTCACTGTTACCTCGCTGAACGCTCAGAACATAATGGCCCAACTATGAGATTTCGGACATTCTGTCCCATCCCTTCCTGCGCAGGCAGAATTCTAACGGTTTCTGAGGGGTACAAACTGATTACCTGACTCAGCTGTAGCTGCATTTCGAAGGCTTTCAAAACTCGCATTTCAATTCATGTACGAATTCAATATATAAAAAACTGTAGTATTGTCAAAAATGCAACTATTTCACATGAAATTTAAAATGTACCTTTATATACCATTGTCTACCTATTTTCTACAAGGTATATGGGCGTTTAAATGAAAATCATTCATATCTCCATCTTTTATGGATATATATGAAGAAACTCTTCAGACAAAAGTTGTAGCATATAAAGAGGCGAATATAATGGAAGGAAGAATTTTTTTCAAGGTCACGGACGTTTTTTTTTTGTTAACAATCGTATATGTGGTGTATGCATTCTTAAACAGAAAACAATACAAATTTAACCATATATTATAATGTATATTTATGTCCAGTTTTAAAAAGTCAAAAATTTTCAAATTCGTGGCGCCTCCTTTTTCCGTGGTCCAATCGGGCTGAAATTTTTTCCAGATCATTTTCCCAACAAGTGTCACATTTCTGGGAGCGGGACCAAAAAATCTCGCAAAATAATTTTCGTCAAGAGTATCTAAGGTCCACCCTAATATACAGTGGCTCACAGCCATAATCGTACACTCTTTAAAATCGTATAATATTTTTGAAATTGGTCCAAACGACCTGAGTTGTTTTGAGAAGCTAGAAGGATTAGTTTGCCAAGTGCTTCGTCGTTTTGCAGAAATTGCAATTGGTCGGAATAGCAAAAAAAAAAAATAGTAAAAGTCGTTATTTCAAATTTTTTTCGCTCATATCGGGAATTTCGTGATATTCGATCTTATTCTGCGATCTTTAAGCGTTTATAGCTCAGAGCTACGTTAACTGATTTTAATAAAATATTAGGCACCTATACAACTTTCTTAAATCTACAAACGTTTTTTTTTTTATTTTCGTTACAGGCTCAGGAAAAAAGTTGAAAAAACGACATATACTATTTTTTTTGTTATTCCGACCAATTGCAAACTAATCCTTCTAGCTTCTCAAGAAAACTCAAGTCATTTGGACACATTTTAAGAATGTCATGCGATTTTAAGAGTGTACGATTATGGCTGTGATCCACTGTATGCATATTCTGGACTGTAGACAGACCTGGTGTAACGTGTGGAGCAAAGGTCTTTGTACCGTATGCTGCTAAGTACATAAGCATTTGTTTAAAGTTGAAATCGATTGATATCGTCTACGGATTCAAGTACCAAAGTACCTTATATATCATATTTACGGAGCTTGAGACCATTACTAAAGTTATATCAAATATCGTAACTCAATATCCACAAAAGTTCTGCCTTTTTTTCATCTTAGTTCCTCTATCTTTTTATAGTCTGCCATGTTAATACAAATTTAAAAAAATAAAGCAATAGAGTTAACGGGGTGGGCCACGCGAAAGCGTGAAAGAAGGTCTTCGTCATACCAGAGTATCCTCAATGTTAATACAAATCCAAACCATTCACCGAAAAGAAAGGAAAAGGCAAGAAAAAATAACATATTTTTTAGAAATAAAGCCTTCCACCGAATAATATAACACTGAAAATACTCGAAATCATATACAAGCCAAAATATACAACAATAGCATAAGGTGAAAGATACAAAATGAGCATGAATGAAGATAGAAGCAAGAAGGTAGGGGAGGGACTTGTTAAAAAAAAGACAAAGTTTTCAAACATGCTTTAATATCGATCATTTTGAATAGTTTTTACCTAATGATGCTCCCACACATCTTAATTACTTGCCGAGCCATATTGTATCTTTGTGTATTTTTACCGTTAAAGCTATATATATATCATTTCTTTACGATGAGCAGCGCATGCATCTTGAGTAAACCAATTTGGATATTTTTCCTCCACTACACGAGAAATAATCGAAAATAGTTTGTCCAATATGAAGGCTTCGCTGCGTAACGCGGGATAATGAACATCGAAAGCTTTAGATAATATACAAAAAATAAACGAAAAATGTTGCGTTGGAACGCAAAGGTGTACAAAATCAACATTATCTGCAACAATAAGTAGTAGGGTTAGGACAGTTCTAACTCGGGTGTGCTAAGGGGAGCGCTTGGGCGGGGGGAAGGGAGGACGCGCGGTGGAGTGCGGCGGAGGGAAACCTGGGCGCGGGGACAGCGGGGAGTGGAAGACCGGCTGCGCGCGCATGAGCCGCGGAGTGGGGGAAGCCGTAACCGTGGAGGGGATCAGTCGGGGCCGAGTCGCCGCGGAGACCTCTCCAGACCTGACCCACCGTTCCCGAAATTTTTCAGAGGGAGGGGACGACCCCCGAAAACTTTTTAGGCCTTGACCCACCCCCCCAAAATTTTTTTCCGAAGCAGATTCGTCGTTAGAATTTTTTCCCTGATCTAGCAAACCAATATGCAATAGAAATAAGATATTCTTATCAGAAATTGTTTCGGACGATGTCGCGAAATATCGACGTTTTACAAACCACATATTCGGGTACGGGAAAGACAGAGAGCATTACTTTAAAGCTAAATTCGAGGGAGGGAGGGAAAGAGACAACAATACAGGGTGGTACAATCGCCTGCATTCTAAAGCTAACGAGATTTCGCATAATGTTTTTTTCAATCTTAGCGTCGCGACGTATCGTGCGATCGTGTGTAATTCGAATCCTTCGGAACAGTCGCGCGTGATGTTATTTTTACGGCGCGAAGACCGCGTAAACGAAATATACATATGCGGTGTCAGCAGAAATGCTGAATCTTAGAATTAAGTGGCGAGGAAAGCAGGAGGAAGACGGACTAATAAAATATAGAAATAATATGTGTTTGAGAATATTTATTGTTAAAAAAATGAATAATAGTAAGAATAGTAATAATAATAAAAATTTATCGTGGTGGGGGTGACGGGGACTGCCGCCGCGACAGTCGTAGTGGTGGCGCCATTGGGCGGTGTGGCACCCATGGACGTCGCAGCCGAGCTGCAATCGCTGGGCCGACTGGGCCAATTATCGGCCCACGCTGCGGCACATCCTCCAACCCAGCCAAATAATTATGTTAACTTTGATGCAGCGGCGGGTTCTGGAACATATACACAAGCATTGATATAATATTTGCACATAATAAACATCAAATGTATAAAACAATGCGAACTACTACATACCAGCGGAGGCGGCGGCGATGGAGGTGGCGATGGCCAGTGAGGTGGTGGGGGAGGCGACGGTGGTGGCGAGTTCTGGAAAAAATAGAAATCTACGATATAATATTGACACGATTGTCTGATTTAAGAGCACATGGTTTCGACGGTTAAACGCGATAAATGTCGAAATATTTGAAAGTACATATCTCAGGGTTTTCTCGACATGGCTCACCGTCGCACTCAGGAGCGATTCTCCAAACTCCCATTGAAATAAAAATATTTCACGTCAAAAAATCAAAATGGAACTGCTGCCTTCAAAGATGTGGAGACAACTGTCTCGCTGCATCTCCGGGCGCTCGCTTGTGAAAACCCCTCCTATCATGAAATCGAGAAGTGCGTAGCTTTGCAAAAGTATGATGCTATTGTTGTCTACATTCATTTTCGCTGACCATCCTCTCCTTATTCACACGCATCTTCATTCCCTTATTCTTTGGACACATCAAGCGACTAGACCAAATCACTATGATCGCGTATTGAACGTGAATCGTACCACTCTAAACGTGAATCGAACGTGAATCGTACCACTCTGAACGTGAATCGAACGTGAATCGTACCACTCTGAACGTGAATCGAACGTGAGTCTTACCACTCTGAACGTGAATCGAACGTGAATCCAACCGCTTCTGCATAACTATCGTCTTAATCTAGCGTACATCGTATGCATGAGGTTAGGTTGGGGAGCGTGAAAAAAAACATTTTCATATACATTAAAAAATTGATTATATTTCATTTATGCATTTCTTTCTGGCGGTTAGACCACCAGTTGAATATTTTAAATACATTTTGCATGGAACAGTGCTTTGCGTGTCTGCCACATCGCAGAGTATTAACTACATTTAGCTTATTTAGAGATTTAATATCTTCATAGTCAATGTCCAGCGTCTCGATGATCATGGCCGCTTTCGTATTTTCCTCGAGGAAATCCGCAAACCAGTCGCGTTGATGCAGCCCTTTAACGTATACGATATGGGATGCGTCATCTTCTTCGTCGATCGCATCAGCTACAGCTTTCGTAATTAGCTGTTTAGCCATACTGTACGGAACGTCTCTATCGTCCCACCGTAGTCCATGATGTTTTGCTGCCAACCATCGGATGCTTGATTTGTCAGAATTCGTAAGAAGAAATTGTGGCATCGGACTTCCAAAAATATAGTGCGAGAGAATTGTCCCCTTTCGTAGGATAGCCACTTCCTTCGCGACAAATCTTCCATCGACGATGAACCCTTGCAGGTCAACGAATGTTGGTACGACCATTATCGGTACAATTTGAAGGTCCACTCGCTTTCAAGACAGACGAGAGAATGCAGTCTTTCTCGTAAAGCATCTCGATTTTCATGATGAAATTTTGTATGAATTTGGCACAGGAGAGGGCGGGCAAGTAGCGTGGCAATTTAATTGATTTTACGTACCACGTTTGTCAGTGGATTGTATTCAAACACCCGATCGTGTAAAATCAGACAGTAGGCCGTAGTATTTGCAGGCACATTCTCTTTACACTCGAATTCTATGCGCACGTCCACGGTACCATTCTTGATCGACTCATTTTGTCGCGAGCAAGCAATCACCACGAGGGGACCAAATTGAAAAATTCAGCCACAGTGAATAATGCCTCGTTGCAACTATGTCCATAATACGATTTACGGAATTGCGTATACATGTGAAACAAGATGGCATGCTTAGTCTTGTCAAAGTCCAAATTCATATCATCATATGGGTAAAATATGAGAAAAAGTTTTACATTGGCCAATTTACAGTTGCTAAACTTAGTAACGTCTTCGCTCATCACATTCTTTCGATCAGTCTGTAGAACAAGGATAATACATCGCGGCTTCTCCAGCTGTGCAGATGCCTTCACGGCCCACGAATGCTTGGTTGTGCTCTGTAAGAGAGAATACTCGTACAGATCCCACGAGTGAAAACAAATGCTCAGGTTTTGTCCACTTTCCAAAGCATGTAGCAACGATAGCTTATTAACGTCGTTCAGGGCCACATGAGGCATCCGCCATTGCACTTTAAGTAATTCAAATTCTGGTTCCAACATCGGTGATCCTATTAGAGAATTGTTATCGTTGCGCGATCGTATTAAAATCAATTCGTGACGCGCATTAATAATCATGCGTTTGTAGTTTTCGTAAAATCCCAGCAAATATTTAAGTAGGATGCAAAAATTGAAATGATTTTTCACTATTAGCCCATTGCGGCGTTTCAAGCCCCATCCGGCATTCTCCATAGTTTTGTCTTCGCCAGATGTCAAAGATACATAGTTTTTAAGCGTGCTAGTTATTCTAACGTTTCTGTTGCGATCAATCTCCACACCATTCAGCTCGTATCGAATCTCATCAAATAAGAACGCCATGCAATTATTTCCCAACGTCACCGTTAATGCATCGTTTGGCTTATTTATCGTCAATTTCCCCTCCACATATAGGAAACTTTCACACGGCAATGTGTATAAATCCTGCTGCTATATAGGTATTCTTATCTCATCGCTGTATCCAAACGTTGTGTTGACGTATGGGTTGTATGTGTGAGTCTCGAGCTTAACGATGCGATCATCAAACGTCGGCTTCCCTCTAATGCTTAGAATGTCAGCCATTTTTTCAACTTAAATGCGCACAGTGAATCTTAATGATTTCAAAAATGCAATATTCGCAGCACTAAGCCTCTTCTTTTTAGCGTGATCAAAGCTGTTGCAGTTGTTGTTGTTGTTGTTGTTGCAAACAATTTCGTTAGGAAGAAACGTCTTTCTGGACTCGTTCAACACAAGCATCTCTTTCGTTCGCACCACATGTGGTTATCGTCGGTTATAATACATACATGTATTATCGTCGTCGCCGTCGTACGTGCAGTCTGATGGTAATCTCTTCACCTCGAAAATCGAGCAACCGTCCGTCTTGATCCACAACGCGTATCGTTAGATCCGTAATGATCCGTGCGGTGATTGGAAGGTCAATGATCTGCGCGGGCGTTTCCGATATCTTATATCCTGGTGGGACTCTCGGAGAAAATTCATGTATGTACGCGCTTCCCATTGTTGTACGCGCCAGCGGTCACGCTACATTCTACGCGAATAATGTTCACGTTCATGATATTAATTGGATCGTCCGATTCGTACGACTGTCTTGGTTCTAATACCCGATTCGTCGAGAATCCCAGTAGCGATCCAATGTTATTGAGCTTTGTAAAGCCCACGGCGAACGAGCAGTACGGCTCACTTTTCATGGTGTTGCTGTTGGGGCGCAACACTATAGGATACGCATCGTTGTCACCGTAATCGATGCCACCGAGATTATGAGGATACCGCTCGAGTAATCGCTGCCTCAAATACTTGGCAATGGCGTCTAGTTCGTAGGAGCCGTGTGGAATCCAAATAATTTCAGGAGTGGTGTCAACACTGATGTTTTTGATGCCATAGTTTGAGACAAAGTAGAAATTATCGTTGCTCCAATCGATGTTCGGTATTGTATGATAAGTTTCAAAGGTTGTTAGACCAAGCTCGTAATCATCGTCGCTCAAATCTATGGGTGGAAAGTAGCACACCGCGAGGGTGCTACTCTTGCCGGTTAGAGTGAATGTTAACGACATATTCTGCTTGAACTGTTCGACTAGTACTGAATCAGAGTGGTGCGAAGTCAATCCTTAAATTTGGTACCGATCGTTTGTAGAAAGCGTAGACATAGTTGTTCACAATTGCTCTGATAGTATTTCTGATAAGATGTTCGATTGTATTCAATTTTCACAGCATCTTTATCCAGATATTTTACCAATTCCATAGGCGGTCGAAGATTCCCAAAGCTGTCGAAATATATAGCTCGACACCCCCTCTTCGCATATGCCACCCAATCATTCCCCGGCCCCTCGACATTGTCCAAATTTACGATACCGCTCTCGTTTCGACGTACTCCTCCAGCTGATAGTGCATTGCGCATAAAACCACCTCTAAAGAATGGTAAATGCATACGTTTTGCCAACTCCTCCAATTGCGCATCGGTAGTTACACCCGCGGGCATTTTTATTTTCTTTTCGGCGTTTTTTTTTTCGTTTCGATATTCCCTGTCCGCGTTTGTATGGTGCGAGATAAAGTCCACGACCTTCCATGGAGCGATTATGGTGTTGCATTTCCTGCAGCTGATGTTGCGCCGCCTTATTGTCATTTACCGCCTTGGCGATCCCCGCCGCTCCACCAGCTAATGATCCGAGAACACCTAGCAACGGTAGAAGTGGTAATATACTACCTCGTTTTGCCACCGGAAGAATCCGCTTTTTCGGTGCTCTCTTTGTAGTCCTCTTGCGGGTTTTTGTTTTCATCCCCATTCCGATTTTCGTCTTGGCCTTCATAGCTGCCCAAACAGCCGTAGCAGCACCTCTTTCACCCAGAGTCGAGTCTCGCGCAACGATGCGTTTTCGCGCTGTGTCAGCGAGAACTCTATCTGCCGCATGCCTATCGCCGAGGTCGTTGCTACGCGAATATGCAATATCGTGTTCGCGACACGCTGCGTCCAACGGATTGATGCCTTGATCACCTCTAGCCAATCGTTTTGCCAGATGAGTTCCCGGTACACAAAACTGATATTCTGGAATATGTAATTCGATAGGTAGCGCGTTTATCGCCCGATTTAAAAAACCACAGCCTTTCTTTACTCTCGTCGGGGACATTCGCCGCAGTTTTTAATCAATGATGCTTGACCGTCGATATACGTTCGCTGCCAAGGACGATTATAATGTTCCAGACACCTACGATATTGCTGAACCTCAGAATCGGCTTTTATATGCTCGGGGAGCCTGTCCCACAACTGGTCAATGTGTCTCCCAAACTCTCGGAGTAGAATAATCCTTGGTATATATTTCAACTGCTCAGAGGTTAGGTCTCGAATATCGCAATTATCCGACAGGATCAAAAGCATTTTGAATACTGATCTGCCGTGTTTCGTCGCGGACCTCTAAATAGGGCGCGTCGCCGTTTCGATGTAGCAAAACCCTTTTTCACAGTTCACGGAGAGGATGCGATTCGCGCGACAACCTGTGACTATACCCGTGACAAATTTTGACGATAAATCACAAATGATGCGTCCGAAAACAAGACGCAGACATGGTAGCATGCTACCAAACACTATCCGCTGCCTCATTTGTGGTCCATCAAATTGTGGAAAGACCAACGTGCTGGTGAGCTTGTTGGAAAGTCCACACGGCGTCCGCTTCGAGAACGTGTACGTGTATTCCAAGTCGTTGCAACAGCCGAAATATCAATATTTTGAGAATTTATTGAATCCGATAGATGAAATTGGCTACTTTACGTTTAACAGTGACGTCATCCCACCGAGCGAATCGCTTCCGAATTCAATTTTAACTTTGATGACGTGGCATGTGACAAGCAAGATACGATAAGGGAATACTTTGCAATGGGGCGCCACTCGAACTGCTTCTATCTGTGTTAGACGTAGGCAAAGATTCCCAAATATCTTATACGCGACAATGCCAATCTGTTGATTCTGTTTAAGCAGGATGGTACCAACTTGAAACATGTGTACAACGATCATGTAAACACTGATATGTCTTACGAGGATTTCTGCGCTTTGTGTCGTAATTGTTGGCAACGGGAGTATGGTTTCGCGGTAATATACAAGGATAGCGCGATGTCCAAAGGACGTTATAGAAAGGGATTTAATTAGTTTGCCGTACCGTGATCTGGTCAATTGTCGTCAACACGTCGGTGGGAAAGCAACGTCTGCGGTACAATGATGATTGATATCGATACTCTGGAGATTAAGGATCGCGAGGGAATAGCGAAGGAAATTGCAAAAACCAGCGAAGCCATTCGCAAGAACCATCAGGCTTTGAAGACTGGCAAGATGGAGGAAGATGTCGCGTTGGAGAGATACTTCAAACCTATCGTCGAACCCTTGAAACATATCGTGGAAAGTACTACAGCGGCAGAAGCTCATGAGCATCATGACATATCACCGCTGATGAGCATAGACGTTGAAGGGAATGAAACATTAATGCCTAAAACAAAAATCCAGTCGAAAGGGAACACATCGCGCAAAAGAAATAGGAAGCAACACGTATCATCGGAATATTCACTCGTAACCTCCACACCAGTTCAATTGAAGCGGAAACGACAGAATGTCACATCAAACGAGTCCACGGTTCCTCCCAGCGTACAATTGCTCACAACCAATGATGATTACCGGTGCTAAAAATCCCATATTGGGCAACAAGGGATACAGGTACAAAAATATAATTGCGCCGCTAATCCCCCGCGCATCAGTCAATAAAGCAGGGAAAGCTTTAAGGACGCCGCGAACCATGGTGGTAAACGATAACAAGTTCGACTACATACACTCTGACGATCCCAACGAGCTGGTGGATCGATTGCGTTTGTTTGAAGCGTCGCGACAGGCTGGTAACTACTCTCACGATCCCGAAATTCTAACTATTTACGAGGAACTCCGCGAAGTAGGCCTCATTATATAAATTAAACCGCACGCCGATGATGTCCACTGTATGCATCGAGATGCCGATCAACAAATTTGGGGTATCGCTCGAGAAGAGTGGAGCAGCTAGAATGGACTATTATAAATGGAGCGGTTTGCTTCGAAATTATATGTGAGATAACGCTCTTTGCGTGGCCGGTGCTGACTTTGATGCAAAATCGCGCAAGATACGACGCGTAGCTCAGCCGGTGGCCGACACCGATACTGTTAATAAACTGTATATGGAAAAGAGCATTAAACTTTTGAGAGAGCAGCTAGAAGAATTAGAGAGGAAGCTGGTCGCGTTTCAGACAGATATGCTGACGTTGCAAAACAGCGTTCACAAGATATCGCAGGCGTTGAATTCTATCCCACAGCCGGACAACGAAATTCGTAAAGTTAAAGAGGCTATAACCACTTTTGCTACGGAGCAGCAACTTGTCCAGAAATTCCTGGGACCGACGGGAAGCACATAATGCACGTACACGGTAATTATCGCATCATTCGTGTCCAAGACACCTCTGCGATCAAACATGCAGCCATTATTGAAATCCAAGAGTAAAGAAGAAAACCTTGGCCACAAGAAGCGACAACTCGTTGAGGAATTGCATGCTTCAGCTCGAAGACATTTCCCACGGAGACGCGTCATAGTGCACGGATACGATGATCTGTGGCAAGCTGACATTGTAGAAATACGTCCATACTCGCGATTCAACCAAGGCCACCACTACAAACTCACCGTCATCGATGTGTTGAGCAAGTATGCGTGGGCGTTACCGCTCAACACTAAAAGTGGCGCTGAGGTGACTAAAGCGTTTGCAAAGATATTTAGAGATGGATATCCGAAAAATTTGCAAACCGACCAACGAAAAGAATTTAATAATACCGATGTGCAGAAACTCTTGACAAAGCACGACATTAATCATTATTCGACGTATTCGGTGATGAAGGCCTCCGTCGTAGAACGTTTCAATCGAACTTTGAAGAACAATATGAATAGTAGGGCTAGGAGAGTTCTAACACAAATTTGAGTTTGAAGGCCATTTCCCCCACCCCTCCCCCGACCTTAAAACTCAAATTTGAGTTTCAAAAGTCGGCGGAAAATTCCAGCAGGCGGCGGGCGGGCGGCGCGGCCGGACGGCGGCGGATGACGTCATACAGATGGCAGAGTGGTGGAGGTATAGCGCGAGAGCAGATATCGAATCAATCGATACCGAATCAATATCGGACCGCATCGAGGAGGAACCGTGGGTGAGTTGCTACTACTCTGGAGCGTGGTACTACAGACGAGGTATGGAATAGACCTATCACCTTATGGGACTTCGTGTCACGACCCAAACTGTGTTACCGACCCATAATTTGAGGACTGAATTTAGCGACCTCTGTTCACGAACAGCGTCCAACTCAAGAACTACTCTGAAATGTGTTAAAATACTGAAATATGTGTGCGTGCTTGTATACATGTGACTTGTTAAGAGTGAGAGTTTAACATAGAGGGCAGGCTTTCGCTAAGCTACACTTTGGCTCGGTTTGTCAACGACTCACGCCAGATTTCTCTCTGAAAATCTATTTCGGTGATCAGGAGCCTATATGGCGCTGCAATATGGCACTTCTTGAGAGCCTATACAAACTATAAATTGCAAGATGAAATTGATTCTTAGTATTTTACATGTAGTGGACCTTTTAACTAATATTTTCACCTGCCGTACGCCGAAAAATATTAAAAATTGACGCTATTACTAACATTCCCGCAAATCTCGGCACATCGCACGTGTCTAAATAGACGGTGCCCATCCTACGACGCGTAAAAATCATTGAAAATAATGAATTGAAACGTTTTTGTAAAATTTATATTCGTAGTTTTTGGGACCCGAGGCCCCTAAATCCCTACGTTTCATTACAAATTGATTGGCTCTGTCCTTATTAACTATTTAATGGATTTAAAAATTATAAAAAACATCTAAGATGTAAGTACACGAGCTTAGGTATCGCTTACGTTAAGATTTGGGCTCACAGCAGTTCCGTGTCAGTTCACGTAGAATTCAGGTACTCTTCGTTACATTCCTCAATTACTTTACTCCAAGTACTTACCATTACAGTCATTAAAAATAATCAGGATTTTATCATGTTTGTGTGTCATTTGCATCAGAAAAATACTAGTACAGTAAAAGTTGGATAACTGCACGAAATTCGGGACCGGAGGCACGCAGTTATCCAGCGGAGGTAAATATTCTCGGCCGTCATCCTATTCGAGCCGAGCTCGGAGTTTGTTTACGTTTTTTGTCGAGCGTAGAGAAGAACAGCGAGAGAAAGAGAAAGAGGGTCGACACTCGAGCTGAACAAAACAAACGCGTCGATGACACATTTACTAATGCAACAAGAAAATTTTCCTATTTTTGATTTCTTGTTAACGCAACTTTTGCCAATGTATTTGTGAGGTTCCCCCAATTAAAAAAAGACCAAGCATGATATAATTCGGATCATATTTGCATATTTAATGAGTGATAATAATGTTGGATTCCGGGTGAGAAATGCAGAGACCGATTGATATTCATAAGTAAATATTATCCAAATTATGTCGTGTTTGGTCTTATTTTAATCAGAAAAACCTCAGAAATACGTTAGTAAAAGTTTCATTACAAAAAGATCAATAATAAAAAAGTTTTCTTCTTGCATTAGTATTGGCTCACGGATATTCGAGCTCGGATCAGGTTACACTACTCGACGCTCGCGAGGGTCCAGCTTCGTGGTGCGCCAGAGGAGTCCCCTCCCCCGGTGGTGGGGATGACTACCGCGCACTTACGCTGTAGACCGTTCCGTGCAGTAATCCAACTTTTACTGTAATCCATTTGTGATACTTCTATGATGGAAATTGGCATACTCATTACTGAATGGCCTATCGCTGACTTTGTCTTTATGCCACTACTCTAGCGTTTATGACCCCCGACCCGCATCATTTGAAAGCTTTTACCTAAGAACCCATCAGGGTTGTAAAAAAAGGTACGCGTTACCGTTCAACCGATTTCAAGAAAGCGTACAGTGAAAAGGCCAGAATGTCGTGGCCATCGAATTTTAACTTTCTGAGTACGAATACAGATCCGACACTGAAGGAAAAATATGAATGAGTATAATGGTCTTGAATTTCAAAATTTTAAGCTACGATAAGGTTGACCGCGGCGGTATACTCCTGCACGGAGAGATTTTTCGCCTCCTGCGTGTAAAAGCCACAATAATGGCGCATCATTCCAAAAAAATGGCATTAATGGAAGCCGGTATAAGTGTGGCGTTGAGTAGCTAAAAGTTTAAAACATTCAGACATAAAAATTCTAGAAAAAAAAATTAAAACACCGCTACTATCAAATACACGTCTGATTAGTTGCCCCTTAAGTCCTATCTATGCATACACTGCATTAAAGAAAAAATTATGAAAAAGGAAACCAGAACAATAGATTCTGAGGTCTGCAAACGCATTGTTTGACGTGGCCGAAACCGCGGCGTCGAGCCCGTCGACATCGACAAAAGAACGAGATGGTCGGCGGCCGACGAAGGCAATCTCTTCGGAGAGCTGCCAGCGACCGCTGGACAGCAGTGATCCCCGAGCTTCGAAAATTTTGGGATGGTCTCTTTCAAATTCACGTGGCAAAGAGCTATTGGGAATTTCCCGGCCCAGGTAAGCGAGCTGCGCGCTCCGCTTTTATGATCGGCTAACCACTCACCCCAGATTACTGTAATGAGGTTTGAAAACAATGTCGACTGGTCTCGTACCCGTCTCAATTTCAAAATTTTTAGCTACGACACGGTTGACTGCTGCGCTATACCCCTGTACGGAGTGATATTTCGCCACCTGCGTGTAAAAGCCTCAATAATGGAGCATCGGTCCACGAAATGGAAAATCATAATTAAAACCAACTTCAAAAAAATTAAAATGCGCTAAAAAGTAAAAAATAATTTTGTTCCTTATTTAATCTACGACACTCAATTTTTTTTATATCGGCGCCTCATCGTTTGCACTGTGTAAATCTGGCGCCGACTTAAAAGAATTGAGTGTCGTAGATTAAATAAGGAACAAAATTATTTTTTATTATTATATGTCTGTATTATATCAAATAGGCCATCATTAATGTATGCGCAAACACATGATGAATGAGTGGGGTTCAGCAACAGGTGCTCTTAAAAAACATTAAAACACTCTTTTTACAAATTATGTTATTGCAAGCAAATGAAATTTGTTTTGCGTTGAATAAACCGGAATACGACAGCAAAGTTAAAAGAGGAATGTGATATCGTTTTATTTTCATCCTCCTTTCTCTTCCGTTGAACGGAATATGTTCATAAGATGATTTTTAAATTGTTACTCTAACAGAAACATTTGTAAATCGCGGGCTTCGACTATCAAAAAATAATCTAGATATACCCGTGCTGAATTCTAATTCCTACCACGTGTAGCGTTACAATCTGTTTCGAGACTTCGCCGGTAACGTTGCATGCGACACTAAAATGGTAAGGGGGTCCTAGGACCCCCCAAACCGGTGACAGAAAAATACATTGGTTGATAGGTCTATCCTATACGTCGTCTGTGGTGGTACCAACCACAGTCGGTAAGG
Organism: Andrena hattorfiana; assembly: GCA_944738655.2. Lineage (NCBI taxonomy): Eukaryota > Metazoa > Arthropoda > Insecta > Hymenoptera > Andrenidae > Andrena > Andrena hattorfiana. The sequence goes on from OX122892.1 coordinate 20,504,625, forward strand.
AAGGAAATATTAATTTAAGATATTTAAGATATTAATAGTAATCGAAAAACTGAATCTCGGGCGACGGGGCTCGAACCCAAGACCTCCGGCGATACGAGTCAGCCGCCTATCCAACTCCCCCACTCTCTGACATTTGTCTTTAATGAATGGTACATATACCCAGCGTCACCAAGCATATTCCATTATTTTTTTCATCGGATGATGGCGGGACAATGTCGGGAATGATCGACGTTTTACAAACTACATATTCGAGAGCAAAGAGATAGCACTACTTTAAAGCTAAAAATTTTCAAAATGTTTTCCAACATCGCAGCGTATCGCGCGACCACGTGTAATTTGAATCCTCCGTGATGGGACCGCCATGCAAGATGACATTTGGTGGCGTGAAGAACGTACGAATCCTAGAAGGAATTATATGGTTTCAGCAGAAATTTGTTTTCCATACTAGACATACTTTTTTTCCGAACCAGTCTGTAGCAAGCATTCTGAAGCTAACAAGTTTTAAAGCGTTCCGATTTAACGTCGCAGCGTATCGCGCGATCACGTGTAATTTGAATCCGCCGTGGTGAGACCGCCGCGCAAGATGACATTTGGTGGCGTGAAGAACGTACGAATCATAGAAAGAATTATGAAGTGTCAGCAGAAATTGGTGAGGAGAGAAGGAGGAGGACGGGCAAATAAATAGATTGTAATATATGTAAAATGATTATATATTGTTACGTTAATTAAAAAATATAAAATAAAAAAGAAAAAATATAAAAATACAATATAAAAAGAAAAAATATAATAATAATAATAATCTAATTTATTGCCCACTTCCGTGTTACAATTTAATGATCATGTACTCTTTCCATTTCATTCCTATGATTGTGTCAGTGTAAGTCCTGTCCTTCTAATGTATCCGTGTCTTAACAATTTTTCTATTTTACAAGTGTTTCGTAATCTATTCTATGTTACATAATCTTCTTTTATCACTTTCCTGTTCTTCCCATATTTTCCTTCCCCCAATTATCTCCTGTAGAATAGTCAAGTTTTTCCCTTCTCCTCTAATTACCTCTGCCCAATTCCTACCACTCTCTCCACTTACTTCACATGCTTCAATCGCGTGTTTCACTGTTTCTTCCTCTTTCTTACATACCCTTTCTTCTTTCATTAGCCAATATTTGCATGTCCTTGTTTCACTACCCTGTATGAATCTTCCAATCCTTTCTAATTCTCCTCTCCTTTTTTCATTTTTCCCCCATAAGCATTTCGGCTTATCTCCTGGTTTCCGTGCCAACTCTCTTAATTCTTTTAGGAACGTTGACTCTTCTACTTTCATCTCTCTTTCTTGTTCTTGAATGCATTTTACTTATCTGCTCTAATTTTTAATCCACACTTCTTCCCCATTTAATCTTCTTCTTTTCCATCCTTCATTTGACCATCCTCTCCCTTCCAAGAATTTGATTCTCATTCTTTCCCTTTTCATTACTTCATTTCCTCTCATTAGTCTTCTCCTACATTCATATCTTATCGATCCTTCTTCCGCGTTTATTAGTCTCACTTCAAACTTCATTACCCTTACTCCCATTTTAATTGCTATGCCACCTCTTCCTGTTTCTTATAACAGCCAATATGTTGGTGTTGATCTCTCCAATTTCATTATCCACCGTATGTATTTCGCCTGCAATTTTTCTAATATCCTCATACCTTCTCCATTCCCATATCTCTACTCCATACGCCACGGTACTTCTAACTAGCGCATCAAACTGTTTCATTCTTCTTTCAAAGTCATCTCTGAATAATCGTTCCCCAATCCCCCATACTTTTCCTAGTATCATATTCGCTTTCCTAACTACCTTCTTAATATGGTGTTTATTCTCGTTGCTCTCTCCATCTCACTGTATAACCTAAATATTCCAGTTCTCTTACTCTTTCTTCTTCATTCCAACGGAGTCTTTCCTCTTTTCTTCTTCCTCCTGCTTTCCTGCATATCATTATCTTAGACTTTTACACATTTAACTCCGAGCCTTTCTTCTTTATGTATCTCTCGAATCTCTTTATCATATTCTTCAGTCCCTGTGCATTATTTGCCATTAACACAACATCATCCGCATATGAAATTATCCAAATTTTCCTTCTACCTATTACGACTCCTCCTTCCTGTTCTTTGTACATTTCTTTTTCCAGGTTTGCAAATGCGACATTGAAAAGTGTCGAGCTTAACGGGCACCCTTGTCTAACACCCTTTTCTGTTAAAAAAACTTTTCTATCAGTTCCTTCGTCACTCCTAAAGTGCATATAGTTCTCTTGTACATTTCCTGTATCCTTATTCTTAGTTGTTCGCCTACTCCTTCTTCTTAAAGTCTTTTCCAAATTTCCATTTGTTCTTCTAACCTCCTCCTTAGAATGTCCGCGTATATCTTACAATCCGTGTTCATTTAAGTTATGCCCCTATAGTTCTTCACCATTTCCCTTTCTCCTTTCTTTTTTAATACAGAACTTACTATTCCTTCTTTGCATTCTTCCGGAAAGTCCCCTTTCTTGCATGTTCTGTTTATCTCCTTTGTTTGATTACCTAAATTTATGAAGATGATTGCGACCTCGATGTTGAATTAAGATATAATTTAAATGCAGGAGTTTAAATTTTAAGTCTGTTCGACTTTTAATGTCTTACATGATTTGAGTTCAGATCGATGTGAGCCAGATCGGTTTGTATCTATATTTATCTAATAAATTTTTGTACGAAAGGACTTAATTTATAAATTTTTTGTTTTTGCTATATTCAATAAAAATTGGAATTTTATATTTATTAGGAATAGGTGTTTACCCTGCGATAATTGTTGGTTGGGCTTCAAATTCTAATTATTCAATATTAGGAACGATTGGGTCAATTTCACAGTCAGTTTCTTATGAAGTCAGTTTATTTTTAACAATATATTCTGTAATTTTATTAATTGAAAATTAATCATTATTGGATTTATATAAATTTCAATATTATATTAAATTTATTTTAATTTTAATTCCAATACTACGACAGGAAAATCGCGGATAGGTCTTTTAAAATCGGAGACCAAGTGCTACTGCACGACAAGACGTGGGCGGTCAAAAACTAACACCTGCGTGGATAGGCTCTTACACGATTCAAAACACGCACGATAATAATAATTACAGTATAGATGGCGACGAACAATCCGCGTTCACACAAACACATTATAGAATAGGGCAGTAATAGGGGAATGGTCGCAGTTTTGAAGGAAAGTAACGATACAGTAACAATTACATATAAGGATAAGACTAAGAAAAGTAATTTATTGAAAAAAGAAGGTAAATAAGCGCACAACTAGGCGTCGTCGTCCCAGCCACGTAGGGCGCGGTCGGCCTCCAATAGCGACCACAATCGAGGCCGTGGAGCAGATCCAACGAAGATGTCCCCATGACGTTCTACACAAAAAAACCAATTGCAAGACTATTACCACACGCACGGAAATAGAAACAATAAGCAGATCTACAATCCCCGATGCAATAAGACACTCACCAAATAGGACCCTCAGACCCCATGAGTCTTTGTCATCCTCCCAGAATTCTGCATGCTGGAAGAACCGACGCCAATGCGCCCGATACTGCCTAATTGCCTTCATATATGCAATGCTGATACAACCCGGCGGGGCGGGGCACTGGAAATGCTAGAGGAATTACTCGGATAAATAGGATAATAAAATAACACACACGAAGAACAAACAAACCCCACTCGCACGTACAACTAAACCAAATATGATTTCCCGCGGCACGTTCAAAATAACTGACAAAATATTCGTTCTGCAGATCACAACGAAATAAGAAGTGCTCAAGAAAATCGAGTCCCATATGACCTCATTTCTCACTTCTACTCAAGCCCGGACGAAGAAGATGAACTGTCCTACGTTAGCAAAAAAAAATTTATCTCGCGCTCGCCCAAGGAAAGACTTCGCGACTAACAAAAAAAAAAAAACGAATCACCGATTACACCTCGACATTATAATTTTACAGGATTTTCGTCCTATAAAACGATGATACTGCCCGCAGGAGGAACAACCCCCGACACAGATTTCACTATAAAAGAATTCCAACACCACCCCGACATTTACTTTGAAAACCTAGGCGATCTACAGATTTATTGTAATACCTGGAAGTTAGTATTACACGTAGACATATCTTACATCTACCAACGCGAAGCGTACCTCCAAACTGCACAATATGATATATTTGCGCAATGTAAAAAACCTTCTACCGACAACTTACAAAATTATGTAAAACATTCGCCACGAAAATCCAAGACGAGGTAAACCGCGTCGCCAAACTCCTTACCTACGTCCAGCAAACTAAAAGCTCAGCACAAAAACAGCGTCGTGGATAAATAGATGGATTACGTTACACAGGAAAATCACTCTTCGGGCTAATGGACTCCGAAGATAGAAAAAAAATCAATGATTAAATGGACCTTTTAAAAAGACAGGATAACAGATTAAAAAATGCAATCAAGGGACAAATGCAAATTGTAAGAGCCAACACCCGAACTTCTCAACGAGACTATACACGACATATGAGACAGCGAAAACGCACTCTTAAACGCGACTTGGCAAATTCAATACTTACTCCAACAGACAACTGACATTAATAAATTTCGAGAGACAGTAGACGAACGCCTCATACTAATAAACAGCGTCGCGGAAACACTTTTGCATGACACGCAAGACTTGTTAGAATTCATTATGGATATAAAGAAAGGAGTCCTAAACCCATGGTTAATAACACCAGCACAAATCATAACGTACCTCACTTCCGCACTCGCACATATTCCGAAAGGACTAGACTTCCCAATCAGAATAAAATTAAAAAACATGCACGCCCTGTACGAAATCCTTACGTTCACCGCATTTTCGGATATCAAATTAATTACTGTAGTACTAGATAGTCCATTGCTAAACGCGAAAAAAATTCAAATTGAGCAAGGTGCACCTGGTACCCACGAAGATAAACGAATCGTTCTACGCGTATAGAACCCCACGACTCATACATGGTACTTGACACCTCGGTGCAAGATTATATACATCTAAGCAAACAGGGCCTAGCAAAATGTAAGACAATAAAAGATCTGTACCTCTATACCTCTAATCACCCAATGTTCAATGCGATACCATACGGACCGTGCGAAGTACAGTTGTACACAAAATTATCAAAAACCTCAAACAATTGTAAAATACGAATTATGACACTGAATCACACGTTCCAGATAGAATTAGAACAACCAGGCACGTGGATTTATATCGCGCCGAAACCGATACAACTAGCAGCAACTTGCGACGACAAGAGCACAAATATGTATAGCATTAAGGATTCTGGTATAATAACAATAATAAACAAATATACAATCCCCACAGCCAAATTCACAATAGAAACTAGAAAACAATACGAAATAGAAAAAACATGGTACTACTTACCTGCCTACAATTTTGTCATTAGATAAAATTACACATCCACAGACCACAGTAAATTCGTACGGAAACACAAATTTCAAGTTTAAAAGGATAATCAAACACCCGGAAGAATTAAATAAAGTTAGCAAACAAATTAGAAGACTTACAAAAACGATTTAGAAAAATCCGCAATTATTATTTATTATTATTATTTATTATATAAACGGGAAAACCGTTTAGTACATAAAGTAAAACAAATTAGAACGTAAATAACTTTAAGCAATATAGAATATGTCACTTCTTAACATAAAATCAGAAAAACGTAACAAATAAAACAAAAAAAAACATAAAACATAAGACAATAAAGACAATAAAAACAATAACAGTTTTCCAATACAGCTTATACACAACACTTACGAAAGTATGGTAACTTATGCTAGGAGTCGCCTAAACAAAAGCTCACGGAACGAGTCGGGCGAAACATTGAACGGGTCAATGTCTTCAATATTTTGATTTAACTCCTCCATGGCGCGGTTTATGGGATCCGCAGTATAGTGTCTATAGTCAGGAATTCTTGATACAAGAAGAGGTCGCGGACGCAGTGACCTTTGGGGGGCATGATAACAAATCAGTGACACTAACTCCATACAATTTATATTACCATGGATCACTTTATAAAGAAAGAGCAGATCGGAACAGACACGACGATCGGTAAGAGTAGTGAGCTTTATCTTTCGCAAAGCTGGACCATAATCGTAATCATAGAACCGCATAGGGCTACCAGTTATGCGCATGGCTAGTCTAAGGAACTTGTGTTGTACCCTTTCGATTAAGCTGACATATTGCGCATGCCTTGGGTTCCAAATTACAGATGCATACTCCAGCTGTGGTCTGACCAGTGCAACGTATAATAACTTGAATGTTTTAATCTGTCTAAAGTGTTTAGTAACTCGAGCTATAAACCCTAGGGTTTTCATTGCCTTACAAGAAATGTTCCGATAATGGTTACGGAAATCGGGCCCGTTCGAAATCGTAACTCCAAGGTCAGATACTTCGTCCACTTCGGTCAATGGTGTATCACAAAGCTTATATGTCGTTACTATGGCACTGACAGCCCTGTGGGTTATAAGGACGACACATTTAGCCGCATTTAGCCCCAACTTGTTGGCGGCACACCACTGCTCAAATCTTCCTAGGTCCTCCTGCAACTTATACGCATCGAATGCTGAGCTAATGGTCCGAAATATCTTTAGATCATCTGCATATAAAAGAATCTTGTTGTGTTGGAATACGTCCTTAAGGTCATTGATGAATAGAAGAAACAGGAGGAGACCAAGGTGCGAACCTTGAGGGACACCTGAGGGTACATTAACAGGAGAGGATAACTGGTCCCGTGCCCTTATAACTTGTACACGACCTTCCCGATAACTACAGATCCATGATAGAAGGGAACCTCCAAAACCAATCAAGGACCATTTCTGACGCAATATACCATGGTCCACCGTATCAAAGGCTTTCCGGAAGTCGGTGTGCACTGTATCGACCTCCAGACCAGCATCCAGTGCGTTTGAGACGAAACAGTGGTATACCGCCAGATTTGTTGTCGTCGATCTACCAGGAACAAATCCGTGTTGTTCCTCGACTATGAAATCTGTGAGAGAGGGCGTTAAATATTCGGTTACTATTTCCTCGAAGATCTTGGGCAGAACAGATAACTTGCAAATTGGCCGATAGTTTCGAACGTCAGAATGATCAGCTTCCTTAAATACGGGTGTAACCAGGCTGGTCTTCCAGGCAGTGGGGAACGTATCCGTTGATAGAGAGGAGTTAAAAATGTGCCAGAGGGGTCTAGATAGAATGAAACGACATTCATTTAAAAGTAGCGCAGGTATACCGTCAAAGCCCGGTCCTTTAGCCGTATCGAACGAATCAAGCTTGGAGTAAATTTGAGCTATAGGAACGGACAACGAATGAATATTAACTCTTCCATCATAGGACGGACCTGGGTTTAAGGCAGGTGTCACGACGGCCGGAGGATTATATACGGAGCCGAAGAACTTCGCAAAAAGGTCAGCAACCGACAAGTGAGCCGACGCAGAGGTTTGGTCAAGATGAGCATTACCGGGAATATTAAGCCCAGCACGCTTAGTGTTTACATATTTCCAGAAAGATGTTACATTATCCAGGACAGAACTCTCGACACCATCAATATAATTACGGTAATCACGCGACAGAGAGGCCTTGCACTGCGATCGGAGAGTGGAAAAACTGAGATAATCAGCATGAGAACACGAACGCTTAAAGTTCTTATGTGCTGATTTCTTCTGTCGGATAAGATTCTTAAGTCTGGGAGAAAACCAGTGTGGAAACGTAGAGCTCACCACCGACCGAACCGGAATAAAAGCATTAATTGCCAGGTTAATATGGTAATACAACCGTTCGATGGCTAAATTAGGCTCAGTATTACCAGTCTCCTTATCCCAATCAATTGAGTTCAAGTAACCCACTATACTGGGGAAATCAGCCCTCTTGAAATCTCTAAATACTAAATTACCACCCAAACCATCAGCCTCATAGCGAAGATCACAAAACTTTGTATACAGAGGCGGGTGGTAGGCATCAGGTTCAATAAGGGGCTCTAGGACCCGATCAACAGTTACATCGTTATAGCTTACTAATATAATGTCAAGAGTCGCATCATAAACGTTAAACACGGTGTTCCGCTGAGCTAGATTACAATACGCTGCACATCCAAGGAGAAGGTCAATTGCAGCCGATTCGTTTGACGATATACCCGGCCTCCTGAAGCACGCTAGATCTGGGTCATTGTACCAGACAGCATGTGGAAGGTTGTAATCACCAAACAGCGCGAGAGTATCGTCACTATATTTATGATATAAATCAATGATACAGTCCACGTGGTTCGCAAAAAGTGAAGGCTGCGAAGCAGGCGGCAAATAAGTTGCCCCCAATAAAAGATGTTTGTTATGATGGAGGTGAACTCTAATGAAAAGATGTTCTACATCCATACAGCCAACGGTGATAGGACTGGAGGAAATCGAATTCTTTACCGCAATTAGGACTCCGCCACCACTCGAAAACCTACTAGTACACGGAGATCGATCGCATCTATAAGTTACATAGTTACCTAATCCTAGCTCATGCGACGATATTGCAGGTGTAAGCCAAGTTTCCACTAATATTATTATGTCGTATGAGACTATTGATGTGAGGAGAGCATTAGTAAACTTAATTAACTTGGTACGCAGACCACGGACGTTCTGATAATAGACTAAAGGGTTACGTGAGAGTTTTTTTTGCGCGGATATTTTTTATCAAACCCGTTCAATACCCGTTCGATACACGATCAAAGCCGTTCAATACCCGATCGATATACGATCAAAGCCGTTCAATACCCGTTCGATACACGATCAGAGCTGTTCGATGCACGATCAAAACCGTTCAATACCCGTTCGATACACGATCAATGCCGTTCGATACCCGTTCGAAACACGATCAAAGCCGTTGGATACCCGTTCGATACACGATCAAAGCCGTTCAATACCCGATCGATATATGATCAAAGCCGTTCAATACCCGTTCGATACACGATCAGAGCTGTTCGATGCACGATCAAAACCGTTCAATACCCGTCCGATACACGATCAGAGCTGTTCGATGCACGATCAAAACCGTTCAATACCCGTTCGATACACGATCAATGCCGTTCGATACACGATCAATGCCGTTCGATACCCGTTCGAAACACGATCAAAGCCGTTGGATACCCGTTCGATACACAATCAAAGCCGTTCAATACCCGATCGATATACGATCAAAGCCGTTCAATACCCGTTCGATACACGATTAGAGCTGTTCGATGCACGATCAAAACCGTTCAATACCCGTTCGATACACGATCAATGCCGTTCGATACCCGTTCGAAACACGATCAAAGCCGTTCAATACCCGTTCGATACACGATCAAAGCTGTTCAATACCCGTTCGAAACACGATCAAAGCCGTTCGATACCCGTTCGATACCCGTTCGAAACACGATCAAAGCCGTTCTATACCCGTTCGAAACACGATCAAAGCCATTCAATACCCGTTCGATACACGATCAAAGCTGTTCAATACCCGTTCGATACACGATCAAAGCTGTTCGATACACGATCAAAACCGTTCAATACCCGTTCGATACACGATCAATGCCGTTCGATACCCGTTCGAAACACGATCAAAGCCGTTCGATACACGTTCGACACACGTTCGATGCACGTTCAGAGTGGTGCGATACACGTTCAGAGTGGTACGATTCACGTTTGATACACGATCATAGTGGTTCAGTACCCGTTCGATACACGTCCAATACCCGATCAATGCCCGTGCAGAGTGGTACGATTCACGATCAGAGTGGTACGGTCTAGTCAAATGATGATTCCAAAGAAGGAGAGGATGATCTGTGAAGAAGAAGGAGAAGACCAAAGCATTCTACTTTGCAACTTTAGGTATAGGTACTCATGTGATAAATCCCGTTATTGTGGATAGTGAAAAGAAGCTATAGTGATACTCGGTTGGTATAATTGCGGGTTTTTCTAAATCGTTTTTGTAAGTCTTCTAATTTGTTTGCTAACTTTATTTAATTCTTCCGGGTGTTTGATTATCCTTTTAAACTTGAAATTTGTGTTTCCGTACGAATTTACTGTGGTCTGTGGATGTGTAATTTTATCTAATGACAAAATTGTAGGCAGGTAAGTAGTACCATGTTTTTTCTATTTCGTATTGTTTTCTAGTTTCTATTGTGAATTTGGCTGTGGGGATTGTATATTTGTTTATTATTGTTATTATACCAGAATCCTTAATGCTATACATATTTGTGCTCTTGTCGTCGCAAGTTGCTGCTAGTTGTATCGGTTTCGGCGCGATATAAATCCACGTGCCTGGTTGTTCTAATTCTATCTGGAACGTGTGATTCAGTGTCATAATTCGTATTTTACAATTGTTTGAGGTTTTTGATAATTTTGTGTACAACTGTACTTCGCACGGTCCGTATGGTATCGCATTGAACATTGGGTGATTAGAGGTATAGAGGTACAGATCTTTTATTGTCTTACATTTTGCTAGGCCCTGTTTGCTTAGATGTATATAATCTTGCACCGAGGTGTCAAGTACCATGTATGAGTCGTGGGGTTCTATACGCGTAGAACGATTCGTTTATCTTCGTGGGTACCAGGTGCACCTTGCTCAATTTGAATTTTTTTCGCGTTTAACAATGGACTATCTAGTACTACAGTAATTAATTTGATATCCGAAAATGCGGTGAACGTAAGGATTTCGTACAGGGCGTGCATGTTTTTTAATTTTATTCTGATTGGGAAGTCTAGTCCTTTCGGAATATGTGCGAGTGCGGAAGTGAGGTACGTTATGATTTGTGCTGGTGTTATTAACCATGGGTTTAGGACTCCTTTCTTTATATCCATAATGAATTCTAACAAGTCTTGCGTGTCATGCAAAAGTGTTTCCGCGACGCTGTTTATTAGTATGAGGCGTTCGTCTACTGTCTCTCGAAATTTATTAATGTCAGTTGTCTGTTGGAGTAAGTATTGAATTTGCCAAGTCGCGTTTAAGAGTGCGTTTTCGCTATCTCATATGTCGTGTATAGTCTCGTTGAGAAGTTCGGGTGTTGGCTCTTACAATTTGCATTTGTCCCTTGATTGCATTTTTTAATTTGTTATCCTGTCTTTTTAAAAGGTCTATTTAATCATTGATTTTTTTTCTATCTTCGAAGTCCATTAGCCCGAAGAGTGATTTTCCTGTGTAACGTAATCCATCTATTTATCCACGACGCTGTTTTTGTGCTGAGCTTTTAGTTTGCTGGACGTAGGTAAGGAGTTTGGCGACGCGGTTTACCTCGTCTTGGATTTTCGTGGCGAATGTTTTACATAATTTTGTAAGTTGTCGGTAGAAGGTATTTTACATTGCGCAAATATATCATATTGTGCAGTTTGGAGGTACGCTTCGCGTTGGTATCACAATAAATCTGTAGATCGCCTAGGTTTTCGAAGTAAACGTCGGGGTGGTGTTGGAATTCTTTTATAGTGAAATCTGTGTCGGGGGTTGTTCCTCCTGCGGGCAGTATCATCGTTTTATAGGACGAAAATCCTGTAAAATTATAATGTCGAGGTGTAATCGGTGATTCGTTTTTTTTTTTGTTAGTCGCGAAGCCTTTCCTTGGGCGAGCGCGAGATAAATTTTTTTTGCTAACGTAGGACAGTTCATCTTCTTCGTCCGGGCTTGAGGAGAAGTGAGAAATGAGGGCATATGGGACCCGATTTTCTTGAGCACTTCTTATTTCGTTGTGATCTGCAGAGCGAATATTTTGTCAGTTATTTTGAACGTGCCGCGGGAAATCATATTTGGTTTAGTTGTACGTGCGAGTGGGGTTTGTTTGTTCTTCGTGTGTGTTATTTTATTATCCTATTTATCCGAGTAATTCCTCTAGCATTTCCAGTGCCCCGCCCCGCCGGGTTGTATCAGCATTGCTTATATGAAGGCAATTAGGCAGTATCGGGCGCATTGGCGTCGGTTCTTCCAGCATGTAGAATTCTGGGAGGATGACGAAGACTCATGGGGTCTGAGGGTCCTATTTAGTGAGTGTCTTATTGCACCAGGGGTTGTAGGTCTGGTTATTGTTTCTATTTCCGTGCGTGTGGTAATAGTCTTGCAATTGTTTTTTTTTTTTTGTGTAGAACGTCATGGGGACATCTTCGTTGGGTCTGCTCCACGGCCTCGATTGTGGTCGCTATTGGAGGCCGACCGCGCCCTACGTGGCTGGGACGACGACGCCTAGTTGTGCGCTTATTTATCATCTTTTTTCAACAAATTACTTTTCTTAGTCTTATTCTTATCTGTAATTGTTAGTGTATCTTTACTTTCCTTCAAAACTGCGACCATTCCCCTATTACTGCCCTATTCTATAATGTGTTTGTGTGAACGCGGATTGTTCGTCGCCATCTATACTGTAATTATTATTATCGTGCGTGTTTTGAATCGTGTAAGAGCCTATCCACGCAGGTGTTAGTTTTTGACCGCCCACGTCTTGTCGTGCAGTAGCACTTGGTCTCCGATTTTAAAAGACCTATCCGCGATTTTCCTGTCGTAGTATTGGAATTAAAATTAAAATAAATTTAATATAATATTGAAATTTATATAAATCCAATAATGATCAATTTTCAATTAATAAAATTACAGAATATATTGTTAAAAATAAACTTACTTCATAAGAATCTGACTGTGAAATTGACCCAATCGTTCCTAATATTGAATAATTAGAATTTGAAGCCCAAACAACAATTATCACAGGGTAAACACCTATTCCTAATAAATATAAAATTCCAATTTTTATTGAATATAGCAAAAACAAAAAATTTATAAATTAAGTCCTTTCGTACAAAAATTTATTAGATAAATATAGATACAAACCGATCTGGCTCACATCGATCTGAACTCAAATCATGTAAGACATTAAAAGTCGAACAGACTTAAAATTTAAACTCCTGCATTTAAATTATATCTTAATTCAACATCGAGGTCGCAATCATCTTCATAAATATAGGTAATCAAACAAATGTGATAAACAGAACATGCAAGAAAGGGGACTTTCCGGAAGAATGCAAAGAAGGAATAGTAAGTTCTGTATTAAAAAAAAAAGGAGAAAGGGAAATGGTTAAGAACTATAGGGGCATAACTTAGATGGACACGGATTGTAAGATATACGCGGACATTCTAAGGAGGAGATTAGAAGAACAAATGGAAATTTGGAAAAGACTTTAAGAAGAAGGAGTAGGCGAACAACTAAGAATAAGGATACAGGAAATGTACAACAGAAGTATATGCACTTTAGGAGTGACGAAGGAACTGATAGAAAAGTTTTTTTAACAGGAAAGGGTGTTAGACAAGGGTGCCCGTTAAGCTCGACACTTTTCAATGTCGCATTTGCAAACCTGGAAAAAGAAATGTACAAAGAACAGGAAGGAGGAGTCGTAATAGGTAGAAGGAAAATTTGGATAATTTCATATGCGGATGATGTTGTGTTAATGGCAAATAATGCACAGGGACTGAAGAATATGATAAAGAGATTCGAGAGATACATAAAGAAGAAAGGCTCGGAGTTAAATGTGTAAAAGTCTAAGATAATGATATGCAGGAAAGCAGGAGGAAGAAGAAAAGAGGAAAGACTCCGTTGGAATGAAGAAGAAAGAGTAAGAGAACTGGAATATTTAGGTACAGCTACAGTGAGAGGGAGAGAGCAACGAGAATAAACACCATATTAAGAAGGTAGTTAGGAAAGCGAATATGATACTAGGAAAAGTATGGGGGATTGGGGAAAGATTATTCAGAGATGACTTTGAAAGAAGAATGAAACAGTTTGATGCGCTAGTTAGAAGTACCGTGGCGTATGGAGTAGAGATATGGGAATGGAGAAGGTATGAGGATATTAGAAAAATTGCAGGCGAAATACATACGGTGGATAATGAAATTGGAGAGATCAACACCAACATATTGGTTGTTATAAGAAACAGGAAGAGGTGGCATAGCAATTAAAATGGGAGTAAGGGTAATGAAGTTTGAAGTGAGACTAATAAACGCGGAAGAAGGATCAATAAGATATGAATGTAGGAGAAGACTAATGAGAGGAAATGAAGTAATGAAAAGGGAAAGAATGAGAATCAGGAGGATGGTCAAATGAAGGATGGAAAAGAAGAAGATTAAATGGGGAAGAAGTGTGGATTAAAAATTAGAGCAGATAAGTAAAATGCATTCAAGAACAAGAAAGAGAGATGAAAGTAAAAGAGTCAACGTTCCTAAGAGAATTAAGAGAGTTGGCATGGAAACCAGGAGATAAGCCGAAATGCTTATGGGGGAAAAATGAAAAAAGGAGAGGAGAATTAGAAAGGATTGGAAGATTCATACAGGGTAGTGAAACTAGGACATGCAAATATTGGCTAATGAAAGAAGAAAGGGTATGTAAGAAAGAGGAAGAAACAGTGAAACACGCGACTGAAGCATGTGAAGTAAGTGGAGAGAGTGGTAGGAATTGGGCAGAGGTAATTAGAGGAGAAGGGAAAAACTTGACTATTCTACAGGAGATAATAGGGAGAAGGAAAATATGGGAAGAACAGGAAAGTGATAAAAGAAGATTATGTAACATAGAATAGATTACGAAACACTTGTGAAATAGAAAAATATTGTTAAGACACAGCAGGAAACATTAGAATGGTGGGACTTATACTGACACAATCATGGGATTGAAATGGAAAGAGTATATGATCGTTAAATTGTAACACGGAAGTGGGCAATAAATTAAATTATTATTATTATTATATTTTTCCTTTTTATATTGTATTTTTATATTTTTTCTTTTTTATTTTATATTTTTTAATTAATGTAACAATATATAATCATTTTACATATATTACAATCTATTTATTTGCCCGTCCTCCTCCTTCTCTCCTCACCAATTTCTGCTGACACTTCATAATTCTTTCTATGATTCGTACGTTCTTCACGCCACCAAATGTCATCTTGCGCGGCGGTCCCACCACGGCGGATTCAAATTACACGTGATCGCGCGATACGCTGCGACGTTACATCGGAACGCTTTAAAACTTGTTAGCTTCAGAATGCTTGCTACAGACTGGTTCGGAAAAAAAGTATGTCTAGTATGGAAAACAAATTTCTGCTGAAACCATATAATTCTTTCTAGGATTCGTACGTTCTTCACGCCACCAAATGTCATCTTGCACGGCGGTCCCATCACGGAGGATTCAAATTACACGTGGTCGCGCGGTACGCTGCGATGTTGGAAAACATTTTGAAAATTTTTAGCTTTAAAGTAGTGCAATCTCTTTGCTCTCGAATATGTAGTTTGTAAAACGTCGATCATTCCCGACATTGTCCCGCCATCATCCGATGAAAAAAATAATGGATTATGCTTGGTGACGCTCGTTATATGTACCATTCATTAAAGACTACTGTCAGAGAGTGGGCGTTGGGGGAGTTAGATAGGCGGCTGACTAGTCCCGATGAGTCGTTTACAACATCTATTAGACATCAACTCCAAACATCCGAGGGACAAGAAACGTTTCGCAGCCATTTCGGTCCGCTGGGGCAAAAATACATGGGCGGAATCCTAAGTGGTGATAGGGATACAACAATGGACTATGTGTATGGTGTATACTTTGGCAATAGTGGAACGATGCTTGGAGATAAGGCTTTCTATATAGACAAGGATTATAATATCATCATTGATGGTGTAAGATATAGAGGAACGTCCGGTCTTTACGAACTGATTTTCAAGAGAATTCCCGACGATGCCCTGTACACCGATGCCGACAAACAAAAATACAAAAGTATACTGCTGACGACGAATGCCCACAGACGCAGTCATAACGCTAAATATCCCATATTAAGCAATAAGGGATACAAGTACAAACATGTAATTGCACCTCTACTCCCCCGTGTATCGGCTAGTAGGGCAGGGAAAGGTCTAAGAACACCGCTAGCTATGATGGTAAACGACAACAAGATCGATTACGTGCATTGGGATGATCCCAACGAGCTGGTGGATCGATTGCGTTTGATGGAAGCGTCGCGTCAGGCTGGTAACAACTCCCACGATCCCGAAAGTCTATCGATTATCGAGGAACTCCGCGAGGTAGGCCTCATTATAAATTAAACCACACGTCGATGATTTGCACTGTATGCATCGAGATGCCGATCAACAAATTTGGAGTATCGCTCGAGAAGAGTGGAGCAGCTAGAATGGACTATTACAAATGGAGCGGCATGCTTCGAAATTATATGCGAGATAACGCTCTTTGTGTGGATGGTGCCGACTTTGATGCAAAATCACCCAAGATACGACGCGTAACTCAGCCGGTGGCTGACAGCGATGCAGTCAATAAACTATACATGGAAAAGAGCATTAAACTTTTGAGAGAGCAGCAGGAAGAATTAGAGAGGAAGCTGGTCGTGTTTCAGAGAGATATGCTGACGTTGCAAAACAGCGTTAAAAAGATATCGCAGGCGTGAAATTCAATCCGACAGCAGCGCTGCGAAGGGGAATCATGCGAGACGGTTGAGCTTGTCCAGAATTTCCTCGGACCGATAATGGGGCACATAATGTACATACTTGATAATTATCACATCATTCGTGTCAAAGACACCTCTGCGATCAAACATGCAACCATTATCGAAATCCAAAAGTAAAGAAAACCATGGCCCTAAGAAGCGGCAACTTGTTGAGGAATTGCATGCCCCAGCTCGAAGACATTTCCCACGGAGACGCGTCATAGTGCACGGATACGACGATCTGTGGCAAGCTGACGTTGTAGAAATGCGTCCATACTCGCGATTCAACCAAGGTCACCACTACATACTCACCGTCATCGATGTGTTGAGCAAGTATGCATGGGCGGTGCCGCTCAAGACTAAAAGTGGTGCTGAGGTGACCAAAGCGTTTGCAAAGATATTTCAAGTTCGATATCTGAAAAATTTGCAAACCCATCAAGGAAAAGAATTTTACAACGCTGATGTGCAGAAACTCTTGTCAAAGCATGACATTAATCATTATTCGGCGTATTCGGTGATGAAGGCCTCCGTCGTAGAACGTTTCAATCGAACTTTGAAGAACAATATGTGGAAAATGTTTACGCCCAATGGAACCTACAGATGGATCGATTCGCTATCGCGTCTTCTCGCAGAGTATAACGCGCGAAAACATAGAACCATCGGAATGCGACCTCGCGATGTTACCCCTGCGATCGCCGACAAACTGCTAGCCACCGTATACAGCAACATAAAGATCGCTGCTCCGGCGAGATTCAAGTTGGGCGAGTTTGTGCGCGTGAGCAAATTTAAAACCATCTTTGATAAAGGCTATACGCCGAATTGGAAATAAATTTCTGCTGAAACCATATAATTCTTTCTAGGATTCGTACGTTCTTCACACCACCAAATGTCATCTTGCACGGCGGTCCCATCACGGAGGATTCAAATTACACGTGGTCGCGTGATACGCTGCGATGTTGGAAAACATTTTGAAAATTTTTAGCTTTAAAGTAGTGCTATCTCTTTGCTCTCGAATATGTAGTTTGTAAAACGTCGATCATTCCCGACATTGTCCCGCCATCATCCGAAGACAAAAATAATGGATTATGCTTGGTGACGCTCGTTATATGTACCATTCATTAAAGACTAATGTCAGAGAGTGGGCGTTGGGGGAGTTAGATAGGCGGCTGACTCGTACCGCGGAGGTCTTGGGTTCGAGCCCCGTCGCCCGAGATTCAGTTTTTCGATTATTATTAATATCTTAAATATCTTAAATTAATATTTCCTTCCTTACCGACTGTGGTTGGTACCACGCTCCAGAGTAGCAGCAATTCACCCACGGTTCCTCCTCGATGCGGTCCGATATTGATTCGGTATCAATTGATTCGATATCTGCTCTCACGCTATACCTCCACCACTCCGCCACCTGTATGACGTCATCCGCCGCCATCCGACCGCGCCGCCCGCCCGCCGCCTGCGCGAATTTTCCGCCGAATTTTGAAACTCAAATTTGAGTTTCATGGTCGGGGGAGAGGTGGGGCAAAAATGGCCTTCAAACTCAAATTTGCCTTAGAACTCTCCTAGCGCTACTACTAATATGTGGAAACTGTTTACGATCAATGGAACCTATAGATGGATCGATGCGCTACCAAGTCTACTTGCAGAGTATAACACACGAAAACATAGAACCATCGGAATGCGTCCTTGCGATGTTACCCCTGCGATCGCCGATAAGGTGCTACCCACGGTATACAGCAACATAAAGATCGCTGCTCCAGCGAGATTTAAGTTGGGCGAGTGTGTGCGCGTGAGCAAATTTAAAACCATATTCGATAAAGGCTATACGCCGAATTGAACAACGGAGGTGTTCAAGATAGCCAAAGTACAGGCAACTAATCCCGCGACGTATCTGCTCGTCGATTCCTGTGGAAAACCTGTTGCCGGAGGATTCTATGAACACGAGCTGCAACGCGTCACCGATCCTGATGTATATCTAGTGGAAAAAGTGTTGCGTGGAAAGGGGGATAAGGTATACGTCAAGTGGCTGGGGTTTGATAAATCACACAATTCTTGGATAAATAAAAATAATGTAATGTAAAATTAATAGTACATGGCTCAATAAATACAATGATACATATACATATTCATGAGTGACCAATTTTATTTTTACACATTATTTCAACCATTTATAATCCAGTTAATATACAGGGTGTCCGCGGGAAGACTGGACAGCTGGATATCTCCTAAACTATTGGAGACAAAA
Organism: Andrena hattorfiana; assembly: GCA_944738655.2. Classification (NCBI taxonomy): domain Eukaryota; kingdom Metazoa; phylum Arthropoda; class Insecta; order Hymenoptera; family Andrenidae; genus Andrena; species Andrena hattorfiana. The sequence continues at coordinate 20,523,438 of OX122892.1, forward strand.
ATATTTAAAAAATAGGGAATTGCATGGTTCGGGGGGCCAACTTATTAGCGCGGACGAATTTTTTTTCGATCATTAGTTTAAAAGATACGATGGTCAAGTTCGGTTTTTTAAATGAAACTATTTTTTTTTGAAGACCTGAGTTGATCGTGCGTTCTAAGACAAATTCAATAAGCATTAATATATACACTTGATTTCCACTGGTTTTTGAGATATTGCGCTTGCAAATTTACTGATTTTCCTTGGAAGAAAACTCGCTGGAATAGCAAGGACCGGGGACGGTCTTGCTGGCGCCACGGGTGGCCTTGCCTGTTGAAGCAGATACCTACCACGGCAGAGTGTCGATCGAATCGGGTACGATATGCCGCTTGCCGTCGTACGGACTTAGAGCGATTTTGGATTCCGAAATGGTGTACACTTTGTGCAATTTAGACCGTATGCACGATTGTCTGCGAACCATTTCGATCTCCCTGTGCAAACACTGCGCGTAGTCGTCGAAAGTTATCTTTCTGGCTATGACGTTGGTCTTGACGCCTTTCGCCTTTTTCGTATCTTTTTTGCCGTCTACGCGAAGTGCATACATTTTCGCTCTATGACCTACGAATTCGGTCATTATCGCACCATTATTTTCGTCCTTCATCAGCCCTGGAACCTTCTTATTTAAGTGGGGCATATTATATGGATTGTTGATAGGATAATCGCTTGTGTCGAATCTATCGATATCGCGTTTCATGGTCTCGTAGATATCGTCGCATCGAATGTGGTAAATGAGGCTGTCCGTGTCTGTGTATAGAATTGTACAATTTTGCCCGTGCAGGGGAGACATGTACTCGTGATGAAATTCGTACAAACAAATTTTTGATATGTCCAGAATGCACATACCCACGTATATCGGTTTGTTGAATTTCACCTCGAGTTTTCGCAATTCAACAGCTACTAAATTTTCCGAGAAAACACTTCTGCTGTGGAAATTCGGTTTCGCGATCATTGCCTCCGCGCCATATCGCCCTTCCCAATGTGTCAAAAGTTTTACATTCACATGACTTCATACATTTTCCATAGTTTTACCGAATACCGCGTTGTTCATCAATTTGGACAAATCTTTTTCAAAGTCGTTTGTCGCGCTTGTTCTAAACCGTGTATTGAGTTCGATGTAATCGCGGAGCCAGGGGGGTTGAGCGAATTGAAGCACGCGGTGTATCTTAGTAATACGAAGACCGTGACGCGTGCACTGCTGCAGGTTGCGATAATGTATAACGTAACGCTGCTTATCATATACCGTCGCTAGTAACTTGTCCTGCCTGCTGCCAGGTGGTCTGGCACGCTTCGGGCAGAACGGTAGATCGGCATAAGCGTCGTGCAGACGTTGCGGATATTCCAGATCTACCTCGAGAATATACCCCGTGGGCGAATCTACAGCGATCGAAAACACATCAAATTTTTCAACATCTTCGACCCATTGAAATTTGGCGTGTGGCAGGGGTTGACACATTGCCCATCCATACAAATTATTTACATCAAAGTACATCAAGTACGATGACTCTTCCGATGCGTCGTAAGATGGCATGTACTTGTTATTGGCATGTGCGTATCTTCCGGAACATTGACTTAAACCCCCGCGTATACCGCGTTCAATAAACATAACCATATCAACGTCGGTGAGCAATTCGAACGCAATTTTGGTATGTTTTAGCATGGCATCCTATGTGAAACCAGGTAGAGTATAATAATGTGCTGAATCTAGTCCGTAACTCTTGATACAACTTTCGCGAAAATTTTCAAAAATATCTGCCTATAACAAGACATCTGTTTTCAAATACAAATCGCTGTATTCGCCCAAGGTTCTAATGTCGAAACGCTGCCAGACAGTCTCGGCGTGCGCGTAATCGCTCTCGGATACAGTTTCACCCGTTAACGAAGTGTAGAATGACTCGCGCGGCGGTAAGCATGGGTCCTGCAGCTTGTACGCGCAATCAAGGTATTCATACGGAAAGACACCCTTTCGCGTCAATAAATTGAAATCCTCGGCGGGTGTTGTTTCAAATTTGGATCGTAAAATTTTTAATTGATCTGTGCTAAGAAAAGATGCTAATTTGTCGAGACTGGTATTTAGAAATTTGTACGAATCGATGAATTGCAATTTAATATAATTTCGCGAGTCTGGTTCAGCCGTATCTTCGACATTTTTTGTGAAAGAAATATACTTTTCTTTCGTTATAGGCAATACATCAACGTGACCTTCGAAAGCGGTAACTATTTCCTCGATAATGAAATGTGAATCGTAGCAGGATAAATTATGGAAAACTATGGGGATGTAAAACGCATTTTTATAATTTAAATTGCACTCCGAATGTGCTGGGCCTCTGAACCGTCCGGATAGATGGCAATGATTGTGGACTCGTACATCATCAGCCTTGAATGGTTGTACGCAAATATGACAGTGAGTTGCATCGCGAAATGCAGTCAACTGTTCCGTAGTTGAATCCAGCATGGGAACATTACTGGTCAGAATGGGCTTAGCAAAAGTTGCAAACTTTTTTAGTTCGTCTACGAACCCTGAAACACAATCCGCATTGCGGCGACATCGATACATCCATAGTGATGTATCATACGAGCAATGCATATAATAGGCTATGCTATGCACATTGTGGTGTTGATACGCTCGCAATTTATTATTGTCTACATCACCCATAACGTGGTTATCCTCTGTTTTTTCAATGATGCACTCCAGATCGGCATACACCACGAAGGGGAGCCGCTCCTTCCTGCAGTGGTTGCCGAAACTGAGCAATTTGTTGCCTTCGCTGGGCAGCAGGATGGCGCAGTCGTTCATCTTGCCACCGTCCAGCGAATGAAGCTCCAACTTCTCAGCAGATCTGAAGTAGTGCATGCACCTGTAAACCCCAAAATTTTTTATTTAATTTTTTTCGCGAGACATTTCAACATTACATAAGTTTATATACATACCCATACCGGTCGCAGATGAATTTCTTTCCATCGCGCCTGCTCAGCTGCGTGCACACCAGCCGGGATAAATCCTTGATCAGCACAAAATGCCCTACATCGCCGTGCTCTTGATTCGGCGTATAGCGCAGGTTGACGTGCCGATCCCTCTTTTGGCTGGTGAGGCGCAGTGGAAAAACTGTAGGTCCCTTCGTCTTCTCCTCCTCGAAGCTGTACACATTGATGGATATATCGTTCTGCTGCTCAAACTTTCCAATTTGCTCCGGGGACATTGGAAACTCGATGCCCTGGAGATTTAATATGATAGCATAGTTGGGGTATGAACTTGGGCGATCGGTATTTCTTTCCGCAGGATGGAGAGCGGCGACAACTGCCCACGCGAAACACGCATTGTCCGGGGATTGCACACTGATCGTCGCTCTCTTCAACAACAATTCGCGCGGCAACATGTAGTGACACCCCGCGCGCAGCGGATTGTACTTGTTGACATTGATGGTCAGGTTGAGGAACGTCAATGCCCATCCGCTGTCGCGTTCCTGGAACTCTTCCAGCGATGCCAGGGTGGGTTCGATGACGCATCGCTGGTACCACTCCTGCAGATCGGATGTGCTGAAGAGTTCGCAGTTTCGGGTATTGATGCTTTTACAAGCATGCTTGTCACCCGCCGCAAATTCGCCGTTGAACACCGTGTTCACTTTGAGGTTCCCCTGTTTCTTCAAAGTGTCCCGCACATGCTCCAGCACATTGGTCTCCGTATCTTGGAGGAAGTTGCGCGGCTCGATGTAATTCGAATTTTGACTATCGAACGCAGTGTCTATTTCGCGCCACAAAAGTCCTGTGCTCGAATGTCCGGCACCTTTGCGCACGAAACGTCCACGCAACGAATATTTCAGTCCTTCGAGCCTCGCGATTCGCGCAACCAACGATTGTCGAACACCGATCGATAATCGAGGATGTTTCACACGGCTGTGTTCTTCTAAGGATTCGAGGCACTCGTTGCTCCGTTCTTCCCACGTGAGATACACTTCCCACGATATCAATCGTTCAGATTTTTCTAACAATTGACGTTCTACTTGTGCGAAATTTTCCATGATCGTAAATGGAATGTAAATGTAATGTCTTTTCCGCGCAACGCGTTGCTACGATTTGATGCTTTGTGCAGTTTAGAGCGCGCTTTTATGGCTGGTATCGCGATTTGCTATCTCTGTCTAACTCTTTTGGTGTACCCCTCTCTCGAATGCATTGTATGTAAAAAAAACGACGATCCGTCCCAACATGGTTCTATACAGTTTCTGTCGATACAGCATAATTCTTTCTATGATTCGCGCATATGACGAATTGGCGCGCAAAATCATCCGACACAGTTTCTGCTGATTCCGCATAATTCTAAGATTCGGCGCTTCCCAAGGAATTATATTACATTCAACACGTGCCGAGATATTCATCCTTAAGGGGGTTGGTTCAAATTACATGTAACCGTGCGATATGCTACGATGTTAAGATTGAAACACATAATGAAAAAGTTGGTAGCTTTAGAATAAAATGCTGTGGTGGGAGAAGCAATTGCACCTCTATTTAAGCCGGCTCCCGGACGCTATTCCATCAATCGCTCAGTAGTCTCAGTGACTTTCGACGGAACAAATAGTGCTCTGAAAAAAAAATGTGCAGTACCAGTGCTGAAGGAAACGGTGAACGCATGAATTATTACGTTCCAATCATGCGAGATGACGGCATAGCTCTATGTGGGGCGAATAAATATTTTGAGAGGTAAGGCTTATTTTTACATATTCTCAAAATTTTTTATGTTTATTCCTGATACGAGTGGACATTTTCATAGTTTTGATTGTTCTCTTAGTCCGCGCCGAGGATCGCGTATCATGGTCAGAAGATACGCATTAACATCCGTGGGTAGCAAATATTTGGAAATTGGAATCAACGTAGGACCTATGGCCGATGTAGAAGTTCTTCTCGGTGACAATAATGGGAATTATCTCATATTACCATGGCATACATGGAATGTACTATTCGACAGCCGTGCAACCATCGAAGAACGTGCACAATTACCTGGATCACCTTCGATGCGGATTGATCAATTAACGGTGAATTATTGTGAGATCTATAATTTTCCGATTGTAAAGATGACACTACATGATAAGCGGCTGTATTTCAAACTGAATACAGTATCATTTTTATTAAATCTTGAACCATGTGTAAACTATGTTTATCCGCGGCTGCATCAAACTGCAGAAGATGCGAGAGTAAAATTTGAATCTTTTGTTAACGTGTTGCAACAGAGCGATGTTGCCTGCGAAACATTAGACACGCGTCGTGCTGCTAAAATCATACGTGACAGCGAATATTACTGCGAGGATTATCTTGTAGATTGCGAGCTGTTAGCATGCGCCATCAATGGTATTGTAGCTGATGTTCGCAGGAAAAAAAAATGTTAAATTTTATTTATATTTTACATTCTTATAATTTTAAATAAATTTCTTAAACGCAAATTATTTTTCCATTTTATTTATCCACCCTCTCTCCTCGCCACCTAATTTTAAGATTCTGCGTTTAATAAGTATTACATTTCTTTCGCGCCTTCTTCGCGTCGTAGAAATGGTGGGTATCACGCACGGCTCTTCCAGAGGAGTCAAATTACACGTAATCGCGCGATACGCCGCGACGTCCGAAATGCTGCTAGCTTTAGAATGCTCGCTACATAATGGTTGGGTAGATCGTTGATTTAAAAATTATTCTTTCTCTGCGTTGGAAATAAATGTCTGTTGACATGAAAAGAAATTTCAGCTGACGCCGCATAATCATATTCCGTTCGAGCCTTCTTCGCACCGCCAAATGACGTCATCCCGTACGGCTGCTCCAGAGAATTCGAATTACACACGATCGCGCGATATGCTGCGATGTTAAATCGGAACGCTTTAGAATACTGTTAGCTTTAGAATGCTTGCTGCATATCTGTTTGAAATAATATTTCTACATAATGGTTCTGTAGATCGCTGATTTAAAAATTATTATTTCTCTGCGTTGGGGGGGGGGGATGTCTGTCGCATATTGGTTTGGTAGATCGATCAGGGGGAGAGGGGTTTGGGAAAATATTTCGGGTGGGTGATCCAAGGCTTAAAAAGTTTTCGGGGGTCGTCCGCTCCCTTTGAAAAATTTCGGGACGGTGGGTCAGGTCTGGAGAGGTTTCCGCGGCGGCTCGGCCCGGACTGATCCCCTCCACGGTTACAGCTTCCCCCACTCCGCGGCTCGTGCGCGCGCAGCCGGTCTTCCACTCCCCGCTTTCCCCGCGCCCAGGTTTCCCTCCGCCGCAATCCCCCGCGCGCCCTCACTTCCGCCCGCCCCCGCGCCCCCCTTAGCACACCCGAGTTAGAACTGTCCTAACACTACTACTACAATATATGCACGAAAAGATATTAGTATTTGCTCGTTGCGACAAAAGTTACTATTATTATCAATGAATGTGGCATAACATATATCACACTGCGACGTTTCGACACTTTTTTTTAGCAATGTACCCAGCAAAATATTCAAGCGCACATGATTTTAAGGAGCATATTCGTGTTGATAGTTCATCAATATTAATATCAATGTCTACATCTATACTAATACTATCATCATCGGTGTGCTTTTCAATATCATGTAATGCAGCATCAGGTGACAACGTGGCTGGTTCACATTGTGATACAGAATCTCCCGGTAATAATGGTGCGTCGTAATCTCGCATGCAATTTCCAGTATCTAAACTATGATCTAAACTTAATAAAATATTCTTTTTGATCGCAAAACGCACCGCTTTTATTGAGGGATTATGGTTGTGAATGCCACCATGCATCCGTAGAACAGAGAAGAAGTTTACTATTGCATCCGTGTTAAGTCGCGACGTTAGTAAAAATGTAATACCTTCTTCTCTTAAATCATTCTACAGTTGCAGAGTGGCATTTATAGATTGTCGTAACCCCAAGAAACATGGAGGTGCTTTCAAACTATTAGGAGTTATTGTATACCAATTGTTCATTGCATTTAATTGTGAAACTAAATTATTTTGAACATTGTCATAAAGTCGCAAAATAGCACATTTGTTTGGGTTGGGATCACGGGCTGATCTACTATTTAAATTATCAAACAAATCATTTAAGGTTTCAAAGAAACAAGCCGCGTGTTGAACGGTTGTTGTTCTTATGCTACCTGTTAATGAAGCGGTGAACAGGGCAGACGACACCCTTTTGCTGAAAACTTGGAGAGCAAGCTTACATTTCACCTTATCGAAAGAATTTGGCCTTACATGCTTCTCGGACAATTTGCAAGCTGCTGGAGTATTTTTGTCCTTTTCTAAATTCCACAAACATATTACATTGGACCACGAAACTCTGTTGTTTCTAATGCTTCTAAATAAATGTAAAAAATCAAACAAAAAAATATTTTTTGGCCATTTCGTTCAAAATACGGATTTTGTATAGATGATCGGTCGTCTGCTATGCTCTGATTACTGCTTCCCTGATCGCAAACAACCGCTCTGACTTTTAAACCAGTTGCACGCAAAGCATCTAAATCTCATCTAAAATTGTAGACAAAGTGTCTCTCTTGACTCCTGATTTTGAAACAAAGAAAACCAGTGTTTGTTTCCAATTAGTGAATAGCCCGCGTAGCATAAAGACAAGAACCTGTGTACCCACCGCTAAATTTCTACGCAAAGATCCCAAGTTTTCGAAACCTTCAATGATTTGTTTATTTGGATGGAAGTCTACAAATTTTTTGGTTACCATTTCATCAAATAAGAGTACGTAATTACGATCTGCGGCTTCCATATACACAGCTTTAATTTTGAGCGCGGTAAACAAAGGTTGGCATATACCAGGCCAAATATCTATTTTCCCGAACCACCGAATGATTGTAACTGGACTCGGAAGATGAAAACCGAAAACTTCGCGCATCTTATTATACAAAGCTGGCGAAGTGTGCATTGTCATGCATATCTGCTGTTCTCTACGGTTATAAATTTGTTTCTTGGACTTAAATAATAGTAAAAATATAAAAGTTCAAATAAACCCAGAAGCTTTTTTCGCGATCGCTTTCTTCAAGCATGTATCATTTACACTGCCTGAAGAAAGTTTATCTTTTAAACTATTGATTACTCTGCACTTCGCCCGTACTTGCAAGCGAAGAATATCAGATTTATTCTTCTCTTGCTTTAACTGTTTTTTTTTCATTTCCATCAAATGTTCCTCCAAATTATTGCGTTCTTTTGATAAGAACTTTTAATTGAAGTTTTACTTAATACTTACTTGGATATTATTTGCCACTATTAGCAAGACTGCTCTGAGTACCAATCTTCAAGACAGCTTGTAGGAAACTGACATTGTTTCGACTGATGAACGTTGAACGGTATCGCCCATAGCCGCCCACCGAACAAAGGAACGCGTTGCGAGGAAAGAAACAAACAAACGCTCTTTTCTGGAGATTCATTCTCGAGATATCGGCAGTCGAAATTCAGGGAGATCGGACTTCTGGGGCGTGCTGTTTAAATTTTAAATCCCAGGGTGCTATCCGATTCACGCATATTGCACATGAAGTGCAGAGACAACCGTCCCGTTTTAAGGTGCGTTTTGACGTGACACTAAAGTCATGACATTCGCTGTCGTGACACTGTATTACAGCGTGAATCAAATGTTACAATATCGTGACATCTATAAACCGTGACGATGTTGTAACATTTGATTCACGCTGTAATACAGTGTCACGACAGCGAATGTCATGACTTCAGTGTCACGTCAAAAACGGGACCTTTAGTTACTGCGCGTCATTGGTGGTGCAGAGAATTCCCTAGAATCCTTTCACTTCCGATGCAGCGAGCGTGCAGTGAGTGTTCTCCTCTGAGTATCTGCGTTTGCTGCACGCTCGCTGCACCGGAAGTGGCGTCATATTAGTGGCCAGTGAGAGAAATTCTAGGGAATCGTACGATGCCATGAATACGATGCCACCAATTTCATACGCTCAGTGCGTGAATCAGAAGCAATGATGCCAGAATCGTGGGACGCGGGACCAAGCACTTACTCCCACTATAAACTACCGGCGTCCCCCACTTTCTTCCCACCACACTACACACAAGCATATTTTTACTCCTGTCCGTGTGAGCTGCCTGTTGGGCTGCCGAGTACACGCACAAGGGTAGGAATATGCTTGTGTGCAGTGCGATGGGAAGAAAGTGGGGGACGACGGTAGGCCATAGTGGAAGAGGACGGTAGGTCATAGTGACGGTCTCGCGTCCCACGATTCTGATATCACTGATCAGAACGCCCCCCCCCCCCCCCCCCAGTCAGCTGTGAGCGCGCGGCCGCACGTATGCGCACTCACACGCGAGAAACACCGGCGTGGAATTCAGCGTATTCTTACAATGCTTTAAATCATTCTTCACACAGTGAAATCACAACATTTTTTACTATGATTGTTTCACATATATTTATTACGCAATCATATCACAGTGGCCTAACATTCGTTCATTTTGTAGAAAATTTAATAAACACTGCTTTCAGGAATGAATTTACACTTCTTGCTCGGTGGACATTTGTGAAAAAATTGCCGCAGAATTGGTTACGACATTGACAATTAATGTTAAATTCTTTTTACATCCACATGTTCCACACAAAAAGAGAAAAAAGTTTTTAAAAAAACCATGTGTCGCACCGTTGCGACGGAAGATATTGTTAAAATTTACGCAAAAACTAAAGTGTGTATATCGTTTCCTTCTCGCCGTTACAAAAACAAAGGCAAAATGGTAATCCATAACTATATGGATCACTAGATCCTCAGAAATATAGCTGGGCTTCGATATGAGTGTAAGTTCTAAATAAAATTCTAACTTCGTTTTCCTGGGGTGTAAGTGTTGATTTTGTTTAACTAATGAAAATTTATTTATGTAAAAATTATATTTTATATTACTGCTCTGGAATGCATGAGAGGACAGGGCTGTAATGTTTATATCAGGATGTTTATAGCGATAGCATGACCAACCGATAGAGTCCGTGTGCTTGACGGATCTCTCCTCAAGATCCATTCTGCCGAATCGTTTCGTTCTATAATCTATAGAGACGTTCCTTCGAAGTGTCCTGAATAAAATCAAGATTCAAAACTATTAATGTGTCTTGAGTTTCCATTGCCTAATTCCCAGTAGTAAGTTCATGTCCATGTTGCACGGCTTAATTTTTTCATCGGTTTTACTCTTTAAACTAATTTGTTTTCAATGTACCTATATAAACAGAAAACATACAATCAAAGCAGAAATTTATTCTTGAGATACCGTTCTTATTAGTCTCCAAATATACTTTAAATTCTAATTGTAAATTATTTAAATAAATTGATACATTATGGGACAAAGAGGAGGAGGAAGTATAAGCAACGGATTCATGCGCAATCGAAGTAATTGTAGGAAGGGCGCCGTGTTTGTCTTTCCTTTCACCCGGAAAATTTCATACATTATGTTACAAATACCATGATGAAAATAAAACAGAAAATATAAAAATTTAATTTTTCAATGGTATACAGGGTGTCCCACCTAAGACTGGACAGTGCGATACCTCCCAAAGTATTGTCGATAAAAATATAAAAAAAATAGGGCATTGCATGGTTCGAGAGGGCCAACTCATTAGCCCGAACGAATTTTGTTTTCGATTATTATTTTAAAAGATACGATGGTCAAGTTCGGTTTTTCAAATGGAACTATTTTTTTTGAAGTCCTGAGTTGATAGTGCGTTCCAAGACAAATTCAATAAGCTTTAATGTATACACTTGATTTCCACTGGTTTTTAAGATATTGCGCTTGCAAATTTACTGATTTTCACTGGAAGAAAACCCTCTGGAATAGCAAGGACTGGGGACGGTCTTACAGGCGCCACGGGTGGCCTTGCCTGTTGTAATAGATACCTACCTGCCAAAGGTCTACGCAGGCCCAAAGGCTGGACAATTCTTTTCCGTCAGAAATGCTACTTAGGTAGGTACATCTGCGGTATCGAGAAGCGCACCGTTACTTTTATTTCGCACTTGCTTCTACGCTCGGATGGCCGGTTTTTTTGGGAGGGATGCAAGTTGGATTGGTTAGGTTAGGAGGTGTGAAAGTTGCTAGACTAAATTTCAACCATAGGGAGCAGATTGTATTAGAACCAATCGGATTTGCATCCCTCACAAACGGCTGCTCTCTTGAAGAGGCCCTCTTCACAGCAATACCTCCTCCCCAATGCCCACCTTCTCTCGCACGGAATACGTCAACGCATGCTTTTGTTTTGATATCGAAGCTCGTGTTTATACTCGAGAGGACCACGCGACGACAGCGGGCTACCCCTTTTCATCCTGTGTCTCTCCACGAGGAGTATTGCCGGTGGATTGTAGGAGCGTAGATGTCGGGATGCCAAGTTATTGAATTCAGGAGACGATAGAAACACTTAATTACAAAACACACATGTACTATAATTAAAGTAAATCGTATTCCTCTCGGGCGGGAGTCGCCCGACGCTCGTAAAGGAGATGCGGCCTGGTACACCGTGGCGAGGGCTGCCCTTCGCAGTGCCTCACCCGATTTTTATGTCTTTTTCCGGAAAAAGGTACGAATCCTGGGCCGAACGTAACGAATTGGAGTCGAGCCCCCGCAGTCGAGGGTGAAATATCCATTACAGCGTATTAAGAAATTCTTTTCTTCGTCGTGTCGAAAGAGAAGTGACGCCAATGGATTCCTTATGTTTTTCTAATGAAAATCATACCAAATATCATGCAAATTGGAATACTTTGACACAAGCTATTTGTATTCCCAATGTAAAAGTTGTCCGATTTACACGACATTTGATATGATTTTCATCAGAACACCCCAAGGATCGGCGACATGTCCATATCCATACGATAAAGAATAAAGAATTATTTTATTTCCTAAACAGATCAGATACAGGGTGATTTTGGAGCTACGCCCGTCAAAGGATGCGGTCTGGTACCCCGTGGCAAGGACAACCCCCCACAGTGCCTCACCCGATTGTATGGCTTTCGACTCTCGAAGGGGTTCGAGTGCCTATTAAGAACTGCGAAATCTTCGACTCGCGCATTTCTCATCAGATCTTTGCAAAAACGAACCACATCGATTCCTTATGTTTCACCGATGAAACTGACACCAAGAACGACGTAATTAGGAACACAATGAAGGAACTTCCATGGAAAATCGATTTATATCATTTCAAGCTGACTTGACTTGGTCAAAAATAGTCCGATTTACATGAAATTTGGTATAATCGTTATCGGAAAAACATAAGGAATCCATTGGTGCCACTTTCATATCGATACGATAAAGAATAAAGAATTATTTTATTTCTGAAACAGGTATCAACCCTCGGCCGACCGTAGCGAATCGAGGTCGGTGTCCCACAGTCATGGGGTGAAAATGTAATATATCCATTACAACGTAGTAAGAAATTTTTTATTCTTTATCGTATCGATATGAAAGCGGCACCAAAGGATTCCTGACCTTCTCCCGATTGGGATCATACCAAATGTCATGTAAATCGGACTACTTTTACATAAGGAATACAAATTGCAAATTACGTCGTTTTTGGTGTCAATTTCATCGGCGAAACATAAGGAATCGATGTGTGTCGTTTTCGCAAAGATCTGTTGGGAAAGGCGGAAGTCCAAGATTTCTCACTTCTTATTAGGCACTCGAACCCCTTCGCGGGTCGAAAGCCATAAAATTCGGTCAGGCACTGCGAGGGGTTGTCCTCGCCACGAGGTACCAGGCCGCATCTTTTTGACGGGCGTAGCTCCAGAATCACCCTGTACTAGTTTTTCCATCACTACACAGTACCAAAGAGTTTCTTTTCACTGTACTCAGTTTACCAAGTCGCGTTATTTTGATAAACACCGAAAGCGTTACCCCTTTCGCTCCTAACGCCGAATATATCCGGCATCCACGAAACGAACCGTAGAGACGAACGCGGATTAAGCTAGGTTTACATTAGTCTACCGATTGGGATCATACCAAATGTCATGTAAATCGGACTACTTTTACCCGAGGAATACAAATTGCAAATTACGTCGTTCTTGGTGTCAGTTTCATCGGCGAAACATAAGGAATCGATGTGTGTCGTTTTCGCAAAGATCTGATGAGAAATGCGCGAGTCGAAGATTTCTCACTTCTTAATAGGCACTCGAACCCCTTCCAGAGTCGAAAGCCATACAATAGGGTGAGGCACTGTGGGGGGTTGTCCTTGCCACGGGGTACCAGACCGCCGCACCTCCTTGACGGGCGTTGCTTCCGAATTACCCTGTATCTGTGTAAGAAATAAAATAATTCTTTGTTCTTTCTCGTATGGATATGGAAGTGTCGCCGATGGATTCCTTGGAGTTTTCCGATGAAAATCATTACAAATATCGTGCATATTGGACAACTTTTACATAGGGAGTACAAATAGCTTGTGTCAAAGTAGTCCGATTTGCATGATATTTGGTATGATTTTAATCGACGGAACGCCAGGAATCCATTGGCATCACTTTCCCCTTCGATACGATGAAGAAAGGAAGCAAACATTTGAAATCCTGACATTTCTCACTTCTTAATGATATTCCAAATCCTTCGAGGGTCGAAAGCCATAAAATTCGATGGGCACTGCCGGGGTGTTGTCCTCGCCACGGGGTGACGGGCGTACCTCCAGAATTACCCTGTATCTGATCTGTTTAGGAGATAAAATATTTTCTTTATTCTTTATCGTATGGATATGGAAGTGTCGCCGATGGATTCCTTGGGGTTTTCTGATGAAAATCATATCAAATGTCGTGTAAATCGGACAACTTTTACATTGGGAATACAAATAGCTTGTGTCAAAGTAGTCCAATTTGTATGATATTTGGTATGATTTTCATCAGAAAAACATAAGGAATCCATTGGCGTCACTTCTCTTTCGACACGGCGAAGAAAAGAATTTCTTAATACGCTGTAATGGATATTTCACCCTCGACTGCGGGGGCTCGACTCCAATTCGTTACGTTCGGCCCAGGATTCGTACCTTTTTCCGGAAAAAGGCATAAAAATCGGGTGAGGCACTGCGAAGGGCAGCCCTCGCCACGGTGTACCAGGCCGCATCTCCTTTACGAGCGTCGGGCGACTCCCGCCCGAGAGGAATACAATTTACTTTAATTATAGTATATGTGTGTTTTGTAATTAAGTGTTTCTATCGTCTCCTGAATTCAATAACTTGGCATCCCGACATCTGCACTCCTACAATCCACCGGCAATACTCCTCGTGGAGAGACACAGGAAGAAAAGGGGTAGCCCGCTGTCGTCGCGTGGTCCTCTCGAGTATAAACACGAGCTTCGATATCAAAACAAAAGCATGCGTTGACGTATTCCGTGCGAGAGAAGGTGGGCATTGGGGAGGAGGTATTGCTGTGAAGAGGGCCTCTTCAAGAGAGCAGCCGTTTGTGAGGGATGCAAATCCGATTGGTTCTAATACAATCTGCTCCCTATGGTTGAAATTTAGTCTAGCAACTTTCACACCTGCTAACCTAACCAATCCAACTTGCATCCCTCCCAAAAGAACCGGCCATCCGAGCGTAGAAGCAAGTGCGAAATAAAAGTAACGGTGCGCTTCTCGATACCGCAGATGTACCTACCTAAGTAGCATTTCTGACGGAAAAGAATTGTCCAGCCTTTGGGCCTGCGTAGACCTTTGGCAGGTAGGTATCTATTACAACAGGCAAGGCCACCCGTGGCGCCTGTAAGACCGTCCCCAGTCCTTGCTATTCCAGAGGGTTTTCTTCCAGTGAAAATCAGTAAATTTGCAAGCGCAATATCTTAAAAACCAGTGGAAATCAAGTGTATACATTAAAGCTTATTGAATTTGTCTTGGAACGCACTATCAACTCAGGACTTCAAACAAAATAGTTCCATTTGAAAAACCGAACTTGACCATCGTATCTTTTAAAATAATAATCGAAAACAAAATTCGTTCTGGCTAATAAGTTGGCCTCCTCGAACCATGCAATGCACTATTTTTTTTATATTTTTATCGACAATACTTTAAGAGATATCGCGCTGTCCAGTCTTAGGTGGAACACCCTGTAGATGATTTCGTCTAACACGCTTTTACGCCTTTGGCTACTGATCGCTACCTGGCCGAGCTGTGGCACGAATAATTTTTTTCGTATAAATAAGCGATCAGGCCCGTTGCGCACGTGAAGAATGCAGTATCAGACGTCCGGAAGACGAAGCGAGACAAAGTATCAACGCATCATCTGTCAGCACTCAACTGATGCACCAAACTCATCATTACTTAGGAAATACATACATATATACAGATATACATACTTAAGAATGTTAGAGACGGTGCAATTTTAATTGTTAACATGTTGTCAAGTTTTAGTCATTTGCTTGCAAAAAGTGTTATTGGCATATTTGACTTGACAAGTGCTACGAACTGGTAAAGATACGTTAAGAGCAAACACCTGATTTAGCGAGCTCTGCTTGCAAGACATTTCAAGTTGCATCGATTTTTGCCTGCAGGTGCATCGCGTTTCTGGGAATGGCATCTGTTTTAAAAAAAAAGATGAACATTTCGGGGGCCTTAACTTCAACAGTCAATGAAAAAAGGCCGCACAACTACTGAACGTTTGCTATCGTCTTATTTGTTGGGCTGTAAAAAAATATGTTATTATATTACATCTTTTTGTACCAATCTTTTGCCGTAAAATATTAAATAAATATTTTTCCATTAGAGGATACTGCATATTAATGCCCATGTATTCCTTCCAAGCGCCAACATGTTGCTATAAAGAGTCAGTAGCTTCTGAACAATTTTAGAAACCTATGTAAACCTGATACCTATGTTTCCATATTTAGAAGAGTGATAGGGTCTAGAGGAAACACTGCATTGCATTGTCTCAAGCGTAAATGTTGTAAAACGTTTATAAGGCCGACTCAAAAAATCCGATCTTACCATATTTTATGGAAGAAAGAAAGATAGAAAAGCATGTATTTAGCTACGTAATACAATATTTTTAATAGTTTTCTTAGCAGGCTAGTCAATTGAATGTCAGGGTGACTTAAAGTAATTATTTAAACATTTAAAGACAGTTCTTCGAAATATAAATTAATTATGGCTACAGTCCCTAGTAATAATCCCACTAAATATAAAAAAATTAATGAAATAACTTTTCTCTCGCATGGGACCACAAGTCAATTTTCCGCGTACCCAGGTTCAAAAATATCGTTCCAACTACCACTGATATAAGGTGGGGAAAGTACCCCTTTCAAGCGGCCGCCCAGGCTAGGGAAAATGCGCAGGCTGGATGTGCGTGATTATTATGTGGTCCCGGGGACCAGGTCCCCTCCTCGAAGTGACAGAAAATATCATGGACCTAAAGGACAGTGCATAAGCTAGACTTATGGACGCGGGGGTTGAAGCGAAAGACGGAAGGGGAATCGACCCCTTCCAACTGCTTTTTGAGGGACGACTGGTGGTGCCATCTGTGCCATACCGTCGAAAATTTATTCTAGCAAAACATTTTAAATTTGATTATTCGTGCGTTTGAATGCTGTAGAAGTCACTGGTCACAGGCATTTTGGATTTACATTATTTTCTTAAAACATTTGTAATAAATAAAGCGTGAAAAGTTATTAATTAAAAGGGACTGTGAAATTTTGACGTATATCCTAACCCCTAATGTGACCAACTATTATGCTTCAATTTGAATGCACACTTTTTTTCACCGCATAACTTTTCAACGAATAGATTCCTAAACTCAAAATTGTTATTTTTGCATGTTATTTGATACGTACTTTCGATCTATATCAATTTTCGGTGAAAAAAAAAGGTTTCCCAGAGGTAAAGTTCACATAAAAATTTAATATTACTTACGTAATTTCGAAAGTATCCCAAATAATAAGAGAATTATTTATTAATAAACACACTACACGCATCCGAGTTACTTTGCACCGTTTTGCACAATAGCGTCACAAGGATATACAATGAAGGACGCTATGGGACGCTATTTCTAAAACTTATACTCGGCTGTAGGGGACACCACCAGTCGTCCCTCAAATCGCAGCCCCTTCCGTCTTTCGCTGTAACCCCCTGGAACTAGGCACTGTCCTTCAGGTCCATGGAAAATATAACCTATATGCTACATGACAATAAATGTTTATTGGCTATATCGTTCTTTTACGCTACATTTGTGAACGTTTTATAACTTAACATACTTCCAAAATATTATTGTTACGCCGCAGCGGTATATTTATGAAATTGGCTGTAGCATATAGGCACAGCCGACTCTAGTACTAGCCGTGCTAAAGGCAAAATGGCAACACCGCGAGAGTCCGGCTTCGATATATGTAACCCAATCTACCGCATCAGCCTCTCAGCACAGACGAGGTATAGAATAGACCTATCAACCAATGTATTTTTCTGTCACCGGTTTGGGGGGTCCTAGGACCCCCTTACCATTTTAGTGTCGCATGCAACGTTACCAGCGAAGTCTCGAAACAGATTGTAACGCTACGCGTGGTAGGAATTAGAATTCAGCACGGATATAACCACAGACCAGGTATAGAATAGACCTATCACGGAATGTAATTTTGTGTCACACGCTCGGGGGGCTCGCGAGCCCCCTTACCATTTTCGTGTCACACCCAACGTTATCGATTCAGTCTAAAATAAGATTACAATGCTACGAGTGGTAGGAATTGAAATTAAATCTTATCGGAAACGTTTAAAATCTAAAACGGCATGAACGTTAAGACTAATTTCAAGAAACATGTTGCATAATTCCGTTTACTAGTACATTTTGATAGAAGCATAATTTGCACTTATTTCCATAAATTTCGATTAGAAATATTATATAAATACAACCACGTAATAAACATTTGTACAGTCTCTTAGTTAGGTTATATTTTCGGTCACTTCGAAGAGTGGATTTTCTGTCCTCGAGTGTGACAGAAAATATACTTAACCTATATGCTACGGGATAATAAATGTTTATTGGATATTTCGTTCTTTTGGGCTACATTTGTGAACTTTTTATGACTTAACATCCTTCCAAAATATTATTTTTACGCCTCAACGATATATTTATGAAGTCGATGAGTGTAATTATTCGTGGTTAAGAAATCAAAATTTCCTATTCATAACGTCATTTTTTTTAGTACATTTCATCGAAATAATAAGTTTTAGCTTAATTTGTTTATGTTTGCCAAATTCATGCCTTTTATTAGACTCTACTTGATTTTAGCATCAATTTTCATGTTTACAGATTTCTATGCTTGATTAGAGGTGTGGCTATCGATTATTAATAGATTATCGATATCTTATTGATATTTATCAATATATCGGCAATATCGTTAAGATATGGTTAAGACGAATAGATCTATTCGCCTCTTCTAGAAGAGGCTGAGGTAGAATATAACACACTTTGTTGCAGCAACGATGCAAATAACAATTTTAAAGACATTGTAAAGCAACGATACATATTCATACTTTTAAAGATATCGCTTTCGATACTCAGCGGCTCAGCACCGATGTTTTCGCCCATTCACAACGGTGTTCTTCGGTGCTGGATAGCGCCGTGAATGGACCCAGCAACGCTTTCTACGCTGCTGACCTTTTTTCGTGTATACCTCAGCTGATTTCCCAGGTAGCACACGTCGTCTATAAGTCGTGTGCTATCTGGGTCTATTCGCGTCAACGATATCTTAACCATATTATCGATATATCGAAATATCGATAACATTTCGATAGTCACACCTCTACCTCAAAGTGACAGAAATTATAACCTATATGCTATACCCAATTTCATAAATATACCGTTGCGGCGTAACAACGATATTTTGGAAGGATGTTAAGTTATAAAAAGTTCACAAATGTAGCGTAAAGGAACGAAATAGCCAATAAACATTTATTGTCATATAGCATATAGGTTATATTTTCTGTCACTTCGAGGAGGGGACTACATAATAATCACGCGCATCCAGCATGCGCATTTTCCCTAGCCTGGGCGGCCGCATGAAAGGGGAACTTTCCCCACCCTACATTAGTGGTAGTTGGAATGATATTTCCGAGCTTGGGTAGGCGGAAAATTTGACTTGCGGTCCCAAGCGGGAAAAAAGTTCATTAAATTTCATTAAATTCTTTATATTTAGTGGGATTATTACTAGGGACTGTAGCCGTAATTATTTCTTTTATATTTCGAAGAACTATCTTTAAATGTTTAAATAATTACTTTAAGCCACCCTGACATTCAATTGACTAACCTGCTAAGAAAACTATTAAAAATATTATATTACGCGGCTAAATACATGCTTTTCTGACTTTCTTTCTTCCATAAAATATGGTAAGATCGGATTTTTCGAGTCGGTCTTATAAACGTTTTACAACATTTACGCTTGAGACAACGCAATACAGCATTTCCTCTAGTTCCTATCACTTTTTTAAATATGGAAACATAGATATCAGGTTCACATAGATTTCTAAAATTGTTCAGAAGGTGCTTGGAAGGAATACAGGGCCATTAATATGCAGTATCCTCTAATGGAAAAATAATTTTTCAATATTTTTATCATTATGCAAACATCTGTATTGTATGTCAGATTTGTCTACTAAAATGAAACCAATTACGACGCAGTTTGGTATGAGGAAGGTATGGCAAAAAATTGGTGCAGAAAGAGGAAAAATAATAACATATTTTTTTAAAATCCAGAAAATAATACGATAGCGAACGATCAGTAGATATGCGGCCTTTTTCTCATCGATTGTTGAGGTCAAGGCCATCGAAAAGTTCGTCTTTTTTTTTAAACAGACGCCGTTCCCAGAAACGCGATACACCTGAAGGCAAAAATCAATGCGACTTGAAATGTCTTGCAAGCAGAGCTCGCTAAATCAGGCGTTTGCTCTTAACGAATCTTTACCATTTTTTATTTTGTTTAAATGCTAAACAAATAAAATATGAAAAAAGTGGGTAGGTAGTGATTTATTTTTAGGGTTGCCATAATTGTCAAGCTTTGATACGGAACATTTAAATGCTAATTAAATAAAACATGAAAAAAGTGGGTAGGTAATGCTTTATTTTACTCTGTAAAATATTTCACGGGAACAGTGAAATACGGGACAGTCCCGTATATACAGGACGTATAGCAACTCTACGTATGTACATACCTACTTGCCCGAATCACGTCGTATTTGATTTTCCTTGTATTAAAAAAATCTCACTAATATGCCGTAAATACTCGAATCGAGCCGAAACAGAGAATGTAAAAATTTCACCTTATGATTAGCTTAGCATGTGTACATACATGTTTTCCGCTTTTAGCTACTGATTACGGTTTTTGCAGAATTTGTAGAAGAAATTAAAATCTAGAAGCCTAGCTTGTCCGTGGACCGACATCGACATGCGAAAATCAGACGCACGGAGAATGCAAGAAGACAATGTAGTATTATACTTTGTTGCCGCTGCCAGAATGATCGTTTGTCGCGTAAAGGACCTCCGTGCCGTTTCCCTCCCATTTTATCTCACACGCGAGTCGCGACGTCCGTAAAACAGGACCTTTTTTTTACTTGTGCTTTAAAAAATACCATAACTGTTTTCTCATATGTACATATCTAGGAATAATGAAAACAGACCTTAACGCAAGCGATACGCTCGGGTACTTACATCGGAGATGTTCTTTACAATTTTTAAATCCATACAATAGTTAATAAGGAAAGGGCCAATCAATTTGTAACGAAACGTAGAGTTTTAACTACTAATCTATCGTTCCCAAGTAATAAATAAACTATTGCAAAATGTCCTCGGGTGCCGAAAACTACGAATATAAATTTAAAAAAAACGTTTGGATTCCTTGTTCTCAATGATTTATACGTGTCGTAGGATGGGCACCGTCTATTTAGACATGCGCGGAGTGCAGAGATTTGTGGGAATGTCAGTAACAGCGTCAATTTTTAATATTTTTCAACATACGACTCGCGAAAATGTTAGTTAAGTGTTCCACTACACGTAAAGTACTAACAATCAATGTCATCTTGCAATTTATAGCTTGTATAAGCTTTCAAGAAGAGATCACCGAAATAGATTTTCGAAGAAAAATCCACGCGAATCCTCGTGAGTCGCTGACAAACCGAGCCAAAGCGTAGCGTAACAAAAGCCTGTCCTCTGTCAAACTCTCACTCTAAACAAGTCACACGTATAAAATCACGCACACCTTTCACCATTTCAACACATTTCAGAGTAGTTCCTAAGTTGGACGCTGTTCATGAGCAGAGGCCGCTAAATTCAGTCCTCGAGTTATGGGTCGGTAATACAGTTTGGGTGGTGACACGAAGTCCCATAAGGTGATAGGTCTATTCTATACTTCGTCGATGATATAACTGGGTTACTTTTTGAGTTGAAGCCCGCCATTTACAAATGTTTCTGTTAGAGTAACAATTTAAAAATCGTCTTATGAACATATTCCGTTCAACGGAAGAGAAAGGAGGATATTACATTCGCCTTTTAACTTTGCTGTCCTATTCCGGTTTATTTAATGCAAAACAAATTTCATTCGCTTGCAATAATGTAATTTGTAAAAAGAGTGCTTTAATGTTTTTTAAGAGCACCTGTTGCTGAACCCCACCCATTCATCATGTGTTTGTGCATACATTAATGATGGTCTATATGATATAATACAGACATATAATAATTAAAAATAATTTTGTTCCTTATTTAATCTACGACTCTCAATTTTTTTAAGTTGGCGCCAGATTTACACAGTGCAAATGATGAGGCGCTGATATAAAAAAATTGAGTGTATTAAATAAGGAACAAAATTATTTTTTACTTTTTAGCGCATTTTAATTTTTTTGAAGTTGGTTTTAATTATGATTTTCCACTTCTTGGACCGATGCGCCATTATTGTGGCTTTTACACGCAGGTGGCGAAAAATCTCTCCGTACAGAGGTATAGCCCAGCGGTCAACCCTGTCGTAGCTAAAAATTTTGAAACTGAGACGGGTACGAGACCCGTCAACATTGTTTTCAAACCTCATTACAGTAATCTGGGGTGAGTGGTAAACCGATCATAAAAGCGAAGCGCGCAGCTCGCTTACCTGGGCCGGGAAATTCCCAATAGCTCTTTGCCACGTGAATTTGAAAGAGACCATCCCAAAATTTTCGAAGCTCGGGGATCACTGCTGTCCAGCGGTCGCTGGCAGCTCTCCGAAGAGATTGCCTTCGTCGGCCGCCGACCATCCCGTTCTTTTGTCGATGTCGACGGGCTCGACGTCGCGGTTTCGGTCACGTCCAACAATGTGTTTGCAGACCTCAGAATCTATTGTTCTGGTTTTCTTTTTCATAATTTTATCTTTAATGCAGTGTATGCATAGATAAGACTTAAGGGGCAACTAATCAGACGTGTCTTTGATAGTAACGGTGTTTTAATTTTTTTTTTAGAATTTTTATGTCTGAATGTTTTAAACTTTTAGCTACTCAACGCCACGCTTATATCGGCTTCCATTAATGCCAATTTTTTTGGAATGATACGCCATTATTGTGGCTTTTACACGCAGGGGGCGAAAAATCTCTCCGTGCAGGAGTATACCGCCGCGATCAACCTTATCGTAGCTTAAAATTTTGAAATTCAAGACCATTATACTCATTCATCTTTTTCCTTCAGTGTCGGATCTGTATTCGTACTCAGAAAGTGAAAATTCGATGGCCACGACTTTCTGGTCTTTTCCCTGTACGCTCTCTTGAAATCGGTTGAACGGTAACGCGTACCTTTTTTTACGACACTGATGGGTTCGCAGGTAAAAGCTTTCGAACAATGCGGCTCGGGGGTCATAAACGCTAGAGTAGTGGCATAAGGACAAAGTCAGCAATAGGCCATTCAATAATGAGTATGGCAATTTCTATCATAGAAGTATCACAAATGGATTACTAGTATTTTTCTGATGAAAATGATACCAAACTTGATAAAATCCTAATTATTTTTAATGACTGTAATGGAAAGTACTTGGAATAAAGTAATTGAGGAAAGTAATGAAGAGTACTTGATTTCTACGTGAACTGACACGGAACTGCTGTGTGCCCAGATCTTAACGTAAGCGATACCTACGCTCGTGTACTTACATCGTAGAAGTTTTTTATAATTTTTAAATCCATTCAATAGTTAATAAGGACAGAGCCAATCAATTTGTAACGAAACGTAGGGATTTAGGGGCCTCGGGTCCCAAAAACTACGAATATAAACTTTACAAATACGTTTCAATTCATTATTTTCAATGATTTTTACGTGTTGTAGGATGGGCACCATCTATTCAGACACGCGCGATGTGCAGAGATTTGCGGAAATGTTAGTAATAGTTTCAATTTTTAATATTTTTCGGTGTACTACACGTGAAAATATTAGTTAAATGTTCCACTACATGTAAAATACTAACAATTTCATCTTGCAATTTATAATTTGTATAAGCTCTCAAGAAGTGCCATATTGCAGCGCCATATAGGCTCCTGATCCCCGAAATAGATTTTCAGAGAGAAATCCGGCGTGAGTCGTTGACAAACCGAGCCAAAGCATAGCTTAGCGAAAGCCCGCCCTCTATGTTAAACTCTCACTTTAAACAAGTCACATGTATACAAGCACGCACACATCTTTCAGTATTTCAACACATTTCAGAGTAGTTCTTGAGTTGGACGCTGTTCATGAACAGAGGTCGCTAAATTCAGTCCTCAAATTATGGGTCGGTAACACAGTTTGGGTGGTGACATGAAGTCCCATAAGGTGATAGGTCTATTCTATACCTCGTCTGTGCTCTCAGCCTCTCACTACCCACCGGCCTCCCGGCTACAGTCTCCCTCCACCGGCGTTTCGATTTCCCGTTTATCTTTTAAATGTTTATCTTAATGTAGTACTGAAGTCCTCTTAATATCAGAAACGGAACAATAATCCAGGCGTTTTATTTATTTAAATTAAACCTACAGATCCTTATTTTTGTGTGTAGCACATTTGTTTAATACAATCTGTAGAATTATTGGACATTTCGCTTAACATAATTTTTTACAAATTTCACATATTCATTAATAATGTCACGGTGTTGGTGTGTTCTCAATTGCAAGGGAAATTAATAACAACAACAACAACAACAACAACAACAACAACAACAACGACGACAACAACAACAACAATAAGTTTATTTATACTACAGACGCACAGCCTATTACAAAGGAGGTTGTTTGATTCTCATCTACATCCTTACTTTCATCCGTGTTACATTGTACTTAAGCCTAATATCTATACTTTATATATTATTCATATTCTTATTACATTTCAATTAGTGCGAGTTTTCTTATTTTTATGACTGACTGTACAAAATAAAACAGGTTCTTTGCTTCCTCGATGTTCCTAATATTTAATACTTCCGGGAACTCTTTTTCTCTAACTTTTTGTGCATGCCCTTGTTGATATTGGGGACATACAGACATGACATGCTTGAGAGTCTTCCTTCTTCCCATGTTGCATATTTGACATTCCTCTGCGATGCTTATTGTTACTCTTCCTTCCTTTTCTTCTGCCATACTGAATTCATGTCTTCCTGCCAAGAATTGCAAGGGAAATTATAATGGTACTTCGAAAGATAATAATTATAATTCTATATTTTTATTGCCCAAAGATGAGTAATTACCGAAAAAATAAATGGTTACTATTCCTCGTAAAAATTGGAAACCAACAAAATATTCTGCCGGTTGTAGATGATTCCATTAAAATTTACATATCCAGTTATGGGTCCCATTCTGTTGCTAAAAAATTAAATTGCAATGTATATATAATTGCGATTATTAATTGTGGAGGATAAAGGTAAAACTGTAGGCGATGTATATTTTGATCACTTACAAAGAGGGGGCCTTTCTGTTCCCACTGAAGAAGTGATAACCTCGTTTATTCATGTGTATGCAATAATATATGCCATAATAGATAATGGTAATTTGGAATCTCAACTTTTGCAATCTGAAAATCATAAACATATTTTATGTAAGTTAACCCATTATAATAAAAAAGGGTAACGCGCCATGGTAAATACCCCTAGGGTGGTGAGAAAATTTTCCACAATTATAATACTGTCCTCTAACACGATTTTATAATTAACTGCATAATTGTTCCTTTCAATAGCTAATTATGCTAACCTCTTTTCCACGGGCACTTAACCTGTTCGGCTTCGCACCAATAATTTTGTCTACACACATTTGAGGTCTCTATTAACTTATACATACTTTTATCAATTTTTAGATCCCTCAATGTGGTTTAAAGATGGTTTTAACTTGTTTCACACTTATATTTTCTTGAAATCTCTGTAAATATTTCAAATATAATGCATCGCAACACCAAACTATTCCGAGAGTCCACCAAATATATATCATATTTATAAATATTAGTATACTTCTATATTACTTCTACTTACAATACATATGATATTTATGTATTCCTTATACATAATTAATAAAAATACTGTATATTCGTATAATTTTACATCACAAAATAACATTAATTAAAATGCTGAGTACAAAACTCCACTATTGAAAATAGGACTCCCGATCCTCACATGAACGGTGTTGCCACGTTGTACAGCACGGCTAGTAATTAGGGCTCTTAATATTTCTCGGATTTACGGATATCCGAGTCTTGGGTATCCGACTCTTGAGTATCCGAGTCTTGAGTATCCGAATATTGACTATCCGAATCTTGAGTATCCGAGTACTCGGATACCCCAAAAAATATTCATTCGAATATCCGGATATCCGGATACTTATTTAGTTTTAATTCAAGTACCCGAGTATCAGGATATATCCGAGTACTCGAATTACTCGTTATAACTCGAAATCCGGGATAAGATCTGTATCCGTTTTCGAATATTTTATCATAATGAGTCAATAAAGCTCTGTTTATTTTGATTCTAATTAGAAAGCGCCAGGTTTAACTACAGTGATTGAGACAAGAAATGGGAAAAGTATTATATTAATATTTTATTTGCAGTTCTACATATACACTACGAGAATAACTCCCGATTTTGGTATAAAAAACAAGTTTGTTTACATTTTCCGATGATAACCACGATCTTTTGGCGGTTACAATATTACCTGCTGTAGAAAAGACCCTCTCTGAACTTGCTGATGATGCAGATATGCACAGGTATTTTTTTGCAAAAAACGCCATTTTTTGGAAATTAAGGTTCCCGTAATTTCCACCAACTTATCTGATCAAGGTTGTGACCAATTTGCTGTTCCCTCAAATACATATCAAATTCAGTAACTGAATGTTTTTCGGTACTATTTTTAACAAATATAAAATCTAAAGTACTTTTTTTTTATATTTGGTATATTCTAGGACCCTATATCGTCATCTACCATATCGCGTAATATTTTTTTTTATAAGATCCTTGTGTCGAGGATCTAAGAGTGAAGCCAACTGAAGAATACTAATTTTAAATGTCTCAATATTAGGTTGCAATTGAAATCTCGCGGATAAATCAACAGCAAGTATTGTTTTCAGTTGTATTATTGAATTACTATCATCTGGGTCTATTATTAGATGTTTATCATTGAGACTGTGAATAATGGGAAGAATTATCGATATGCTCACATTGTCTTCAGAACAAAATATCACTGTAGCAACCTCTATAGGCTCCAAAATCTTTATTATATCTTCAAGAAGAGATCAAACATTTTCACTCATTTCTAATTTTCTAGCGATATCTACTTTCGTCGTGTTTCGATCAGAAAGAACAGAAGTAATTGCGGACCTATTTTTAAGCAGTCTTTCACACATATAGAAAGTGGAATTCCATCGAGTTGGACACTTCTGTATTAGCTGCAAGCGAGGGAGCTCTAATTGATCTTATTTTTTTTCGAGTGCACTTGTAGCTATAGCAGAATGCTGAAAATGACGGACTATTTTACTGCTTTTGGTACTAACTTCTTCAATTTCTTGTATATTAAGTCCCTTTTAAACACTTAATTGTATTGTGTGAGCAGTACAACAGACACCTTCAATATCCTGTTCCATGAATTCTACTGTATTAATTATGTTACGAGCATTATCGTGAACGATTCCTACAACTTTATTCTTCAAACTCCAATCGTCTACACAACTTTCAAGTCTTCTCGCCAGATTCTCAGCTGTGTGATTTTCTTCCATTTCTTCTGTTGTTAAAGTAAATGCTTTATATATCCAATTTTTATTTATGAAATGAATCGTAATGGTCAAATATGAATCTTGAGACCGAGATGTCCAACAATCTGTCGTCAAAGATACAATTGGCTCAGTATTAAATTCATCTTGTAGCTTTAATTTTGTTTCTGTGTATAACAATTTAATTCTTTTCAAAATTGTTTCTGAACATGGAACTTTGTATGTTGGATTAACTATTTTCATAAAATCCCGAAATCCTTTACTCGATACAAAAGATATAGGTAATTGAGTTATCGATATCATTTTCGCTAATGCTTGAAAAAATTGTCTCTGAGTTCTGTGCTACTTTTCGTGAGTTACAAGATGCTTGTCCATTAATCTCGCTATTACATATCAAACTCTGCGGTCACATTATTTTCTTCTGAGGGATTATCTTCCTAAGTCGAAGTATTATATCGCCTAATTATAATAAACATGAAATTAAATATAAATATATTACATTATGTCGTTTCAAAATAAAAACTGACCGTCGTTTGTTTTGTACAGCTTCATCCTCCGCCCTGAGGGAATGTATATTTGTCAAATGTTTGTTCAGGAATGACGTTGAACTCCCGATTGAAAAAATACGATTACAAATATCACATTTTGCTTGATAATTTTCTGTTTTGGTACAAAATCGCCACACCCCACTGCGTTGTGACATTAGAATTTATGAAATATATGAACTAGTTAAAAAATATATAATATATGAAATATGTATATGTTATGTACATATATAAACTAGAGAGTATAACACAATATGTAATTTATATGTAATATTAATGTAATGTTAATTTGTATCGAATTTATTCTCTCAATACGTAACGTAGCTGACGACGTGACGACGACGACTGATTGTCCACAATCGTTCGTGGTCGATCGCTTGAGAAACAAAAAACGGTAGCATGCATACATTGTATGAGAAGCCACGCACAGTTGTCTGTTTCTAATATGTGGTCGTTTGTCTTTTGCATCAGTCACACATAGTATATGGGTTTAGCCTGCAGAAATACTCAGTTGAAAATAAAAAAAAGATTTTGATATCCGAATCTACATTAACCGTTTTAGTGCCACGCAGCGCGATCGCGCTGTTCGCGTACTGTGGTGAACCGTGTCGCTTTTTTTGGTCACGATCGTCAATTCGAATACGCTCGGTTCAGAATGTATCTTGTCGCGAGTCTGTCAGAGCTTCCTCTCGTAATTACAAATTTTCTTTCAAATAATCGTAAACAACCTGCATAATTAGCTGTCTTTCTTTAACACATTAAGTCCCAAGGTTTATTTTTAACAAAAGCGCAATCGCGCTTCATGGCACAATCCGACACGGATTTTTAAAAACCCCTGGCACTAAAACGGTTAAGCAGGTACCCTTATTCCAAAATCAAAGATACAATATGAACTTAATAGTCTTAATACTGAGCTACCGATTCTATCTGTGACGACAGATTGTTGGACATCCCGGTCTCACGATTCATACTTGACCATTACGCTTCATTTCATAAATAAAGTTTGGATAAATAAAGCATTTACTTTAACAACAGAAGAAATGGAAGAAGATTGCACTGCTGAGAATCTAGCGAGGAGACTTGAAAGTTGTATAGACGATTAGGGTTTGAAGAATAAAGTTGTAGGAATCGTTCACGACAATGCTCGTAACATAATTAATGCAATAGGATTAATGGAACAGGATATTGAAGGTGTCTGTTGTGCTGCTCACACAATACAATTAGGTGTTAAGAAGGGACTTAATATACAAGAAATTGAAGAAGTTTGTAACAAAAGCAGTAAAATAGTCGGTCATTTTCGGCATTCTGCTATAGCTACAAGTGCACTCGAAAAAAAACAAGATCAATTAGAGCTACCTCGCTTGCAGCTAATACAGAAGTGTCGAACTCGATGGAATTCCACTTTCTACATGTGTGAAAGACTGCTTAAAAATAGGTCCGCAATTACTTCTGTTCTTTACTTCTAAAATTAGTATTCTTCACATGAAGCAGTAAAAATATATTACGTCATATGGTAGATGACGATATACGGTCCCAGAATATAGCAAACATAAAGAAACTGATTTAGATTTTTTATTTGCGTAAAATAGTACCGAAGAACATTCAGTTACTGAATTTGAAATGTATTTAAGGGGAATTAAGAGAAAATAAATTTCCAAAAATTACTTCCTTAACAAAAAAATACTCATGTATGCATACCTGCAACATCAGTAACTTCGGAGAGGGTCTTCTTTACAGCGGATAATATTGTAACCACCAAAAGATCATGTTTGTCACCGGAAAATTTAAATAAACTTGTTTTTATACCAAAATAGGAAGTTATTATCTTAATGTATATGTACAACTGTAAATAAAATATAAATATAATTCCCTTCGCATTTCTTATTTTAATCACTTCAGTTAAACTTGCTGTCATTAATTAGAATCGATTTAAAGAAAGCTTTATTCAGCCATGATGATAAAATATCCGAAACCGGATACTCGGATACTCGGATCTAAGTACGGATATCCGGATACTCAGATTCGGATTTTGATCCGGATTTCGAGTTTTAACGAGCAATCCGGATACTCGGATATCCGGATAGTAAGAGCCCTAATCTTAATTTACTAGTGCTTATAATTAATTATTCTTAATGTTTTCGCGACATTTGTTTCTTTAGTATTTGCTTAAATCATAAATGATATATAAAAGTATGTACAAAAGGCCTGCGCGATAATATAAAGCGGTTCTGTTTTACCGACGGCCGGTAACGCCGGATTTGAGTCTGCGAGGGATGTTACACTTGCATTTGATTTCAAAGTAAACACTCGCAACCTTTTGGACAATATTTTCGGTGCCTTCCAGAAAATATCGACATGAAAATACGCCAAATTATACATACGATGGAAATCCTCAGCCTGAAGATAAGCCGATGCCACTCAAAAGATTAAAATAATTAAAAGGGAAATTTGAAGGTGAATCCATCGAAGATTGATAACGAGTAAAACAGAAATTCAACCGTACACTAAACTAAACTATCGCTTGCGACTTGACGTCTTATAGGTGCATTAGGGTGGATCTTATTTTTCGACTTCCAAATTTTTCGGGACACCTACCAGGATTGTGTCATTGGGGGATAAAATAATGTGAGCAAAATTTGAAATCGATCGGAGGACGGGAAACCGTGCCTCATCGCGTTTGAAATTTTTCTATTTTTGTAACGCGTTTTACCCCATTGTAGTATATCGGTAATATACATTTTTATATATCGCTGAATTTACCTTTTTACGCTCTGTAATAATATAGAATCAAAGTATAAGATCACTTAAAAAAAAATCATGATCTTGAAATCTCATAAATTTACCTTCGGAAAAAACTTTTTTCGTTGGCATTCTTTTTAGCTTGTCAAACAGTACAACTTTTGTCTAAGAAATTTTTCATATATTTATAAATAACAGATTTCAAATTTTTAATGAAATAACTGATACTTTCATTAAGAGCACATTGTTCCAACAGATTTTATAAATATGGATTCTCTAGAATGAGAAAATGATCCTAATTATAATATTGGATTAAATATAGTAAATAATTTAGCAGTAAACGATTCGGCCGAACGAGCAGTCAAACGAGCAGTCATTTTTCGCCATCACCCTCATTTTTCGAAGAATTGGTTTAAAAAAAAAATGAAAATTTTCAACTTTGAACATCTTTCATGTTCAAACAGTAATAATTATTCGGTTGCTTGTATCGTCAAAGCATTCCACAAACCCTCCGGAATACAACGATATAAGTTGTTATTGCAGTATTACGATTTAAATATATTTAAACAACGATCAAAGGGAAACTGCATCCCAAATACACCAATTTTTGCAGATATCTTTCAAATTATTTTAAAAACTAAGGATCTAGAAGAAAATCTGACTACTCTACGCGATGCAGCACACATTTTTCACAAGTCAGCTTTTGTTTTCAATACCGGAGCGAAACTATATGGCAAAATGTACGGCGCGGACAGTGGTAGTCACGCGTGTTTAAGGGGGTATTCTCGTCTAGACAATCGTTTTTGAAGGTGATATTTGGAAATTAATTCTGACGAACCTATCGCACTTACAGAGCAGGGGTTTTGCACACATATTTAGTAATGTTTAAACTATCAACACAAATTTTTGGAATGCATTATATTGAAATTTGTACAAGTTACATGCCGAAGCGCTGGTCATGTCATCAAAAACCGGCCCCATCGGGCGCACGAATTGCGGCCGTCCTAAGGTCGAAGCCAGATATATTGGCCGGTGAGTTTTGTGAGGGTATTCTCCCACCACACAGTTTGCCTGCCTCGGTGCTCCTTTCCTCAATGTTTTCTGACTCGGTTTTGTTCCATCTCGCTCTCGCCTTCGCAGAACAAAAGTGAGTCAGAAGTATCGGGGATAGCACCAAGCTCCTGAAGTGTAGACCAAATCGAGCTGTCAGCGTAGAAATACACACATCAGAATAGGTGTGCGTTAGCTCTGAAAAAATTCTGGAGCTTTATTGGTCAGAACATTGATTATTTCTCGATAGCTTCATCCCGTATTGGTCTACGCATAGCTTCGTAACGCACACAACTATTACGCTAAGAATAAATAAAAGCTACACGGCTTCAGGCGGAGCCAAACAGCGTTCCTGTTACCTCACCATACCCTTCGGGGGTCGCGCAACTCGAACTGACAAATCCACGATCGTCAGGTGGTGGTGGTTGATTCCTCCTCGATCGCTGCTCACCAAAACGAATTCACCGGCCAATATATCTGGCTTCAACCTTAGTCATCTGAAACGAATGTACCAAAGATTTTTTTAATCTACATGAGTGTAGTTATCGCCCGAACCAGACGTAACCAAGTCCGGACATTGTTGCCGAAATCGCAGCTGTTTAAAAATTTATATTTGATTTTTTCGACTTTTCTTGAGCTAAAACGAAGTGTGAGGGAGGTTGTATTAAAACTATTCATATAATTCTGGTTCGGGCTATAGGTACACATTCGCTTTGAATGTGTGTAAAATTTTAGCTCAATCGGTCCAATAGTTTTTGAGAAAAATGTGCGCCCGATTTAAAAAAATTGTTTCGAGAAAAACGCGTTTAAAGTTTTTCATGCAGTTACGGTAAATCACGACTAATTTCTGTAACTTTCCTCTACTTTGCTATACCAGGACCGTAGAGGAAACCTTCCTTAGCTTAAAAAAAATCATGTTGGGCAACTCTCTCTTCTCTGCTGCCAGTCATAGCCTCTTTAGGGACAAGAGTCGAGGGAACGACTGCCGGCCACGCTACAACCTTAAGCCCCTATAACTCTGGGAGTTTTTCGAAATTCACCTTAATATTTTAAGGACATATTTTCGAAACTCTAAACTGTTAGAAAATAAAAAAAAATCGAATTCTTGGGTAGAATACAACCCTTAAGGGGGTATAGGACTGTTAAACGACTAAAATCGACGGTTTCTTGTCGGTTGGATTGCTTGGATACCAAATAATCACCATACCGGCACTTTTCACGGTTTTTATGTACGCCTTTACAAATAATGTAAAATAAAAGAATTGTCAGAACGTTGAAAATTATTCAAGTTATTTGACGCTAAAGATGGTCCCGTGTAGCGCGCAGCTGTAATTGGTGTACATAGTCTCAGGTGAACCAATCATCTAAAAGCAAAATCCTTTGGGGTGAGTAATTTCTACACTAATAGTTATCGTGTGAAATTTTGTTGGGCGAATTTAAACAAAAATTGTAAAAGTTACACACGAATTATCTTTTTCCCACATTTTTATGCAAAAAAATCTTCTTTAATCAGTTGTAAAATGTTTTACAAACATCCAATGTTGATGCGGAAATTCCTCACGATAGAGAAAGGAATTCTACAGCTCCAGTTAAAATTTTAGGCGAAAATATTCATTCGTTCAAGAGTTCTGATGTACATAGTGTTTAAAAATGTAGTTTCGAGATAAACGGCTTCAAAGTTAACTCCCATACGCCAATACCGCTCTGCGAGGCCGTTCCTCGGCGGTGCACTCAATTACGTTCAGCGCTATAATTTCCGTAATTATTCGAATTTCCTCGCGATACAATGTTGTAAATGTTCACAAAGCATGGTACTTTCAGAATTAATAATAATAAAAAAAATCGATTTTTCAAGGTTTCAATAATCCTATACCCCCTTAAGGGAGTAGACACGGGTAATGCAGCGCGCTGTATACCGACACAATCTGGCCCGAAACATGGGTTTGGAAAATTACGTTGTTTGTCCTTACATTAGCAGATTTTGGGCTGGGTGAGGTCTCATTCGAGAGACGAAGGTTCAGTGCAGCACGCTCTGATCATGGTTCGACGAGATTGTGTTGATATCTAATAATATGAGTGTTCAAAGTAGAGCAGAAGTCGACAAAATACACCCGTAAGAATCTAAGAATTTTTAGGTCACTAAAATAGTTTTGTGACCCAAACGATGACCAGAGCGCGCTGCACTGAACCTTCCTCCTTCGAATGAGACCCCACCCAGCCCAAAATCTGCTCATATAAAGACAAACAACGTAATTTCGTGACTGCATTCCCAAACACGAGATCCGCCATGTTGGCGATAATACAGGGCAAGTCACGTGACAAATTTAGTTCAGGTAGTGGATACGAGATGGCGCCTACTCGGGAGGACTGCTAACGTGGGCATCATAGCAAAACTCAAGCGTTAGCTGGATACATGTGCCACAGTAAAAGCGAGATGCAGACAATTTATGCATTTTCGTACGATTGTAGGTTAGGTTATATGCATTTTAGGCATATATTAACCAGGAACTGCTGGGAATTGTATACATTTACTAAATTAATGCTTTTACCGTGACACATACATCACTTGAAATCGCTGTCGAATTTATATTATAATTATATGATCACATTATTTAAAATAAGAAAAGAGAAATTGGAACTCTTTTACTAATACTGGAAATATTGATTTACTGATATCATATTTTCAGAATGTGGAAGTTCCGACAATTATTTGCAATTATTGCTCTTATTATTATTCTTCCGACTATTGTATGTAACATGTAACAAGGAAAAGTCTCCAAATCGGTCAACAGTTGACTCCCTGATTTTTTTTTCTAATTCTTTACGGTCCTATGCAGAGATGGGCATTATTTAAATAAAATAATATACTTCTGAATGGCCCCAGTGGCCGATCGACACGAGGTTTCGGGGAGGGTGTGTGTACCCTAAATCTAAAATTCTGTTTAGCTTCGGATATTTAGTTTCCTTTGATTATTCGAAGGCCTTTCATCTTGAGCTCCGAATGCTATTTCATCTTTCATCGTATTTTTATCCTAAGATCGTATGCAGATATAATGGCCGGTCGATTCGTTTTCGTGAACAGCGATCGAGGAGAAATCAGCCACCACCATCTAACGATCGTGGATTTGTCAGTTGGAGTTCCGTGGCCACCGAAGGGTATATCTGAATACGATCTTAGAAGCTCGAATAACCGACGAGAACCTTTGTGGTCCGAGCTGCGCGAGATCACCGCTTGGTGATGTGTCATCGATTACAGTAAAGTCTCGTTACGGTCTCGATTTGGTGTACACGATACAGACTTTTCGCTATCCCCACCACTTCTGTTTCAGTCTTGTCCGGCGAAGGCGAGAGCGAGCGAAGGCACTGAAAGCGAGTGAGGACAGTACGAGCAGACGACGCGTTGATATTTTGTCTCGCTCCGTCTTTCGGACGCCTGACACTCCGTCCTTTGTGCGCGCGAGAGGCGTGCGCGATGGTCACAAGCGCTTGCGGTGGCACGGGAACCGCTTCGCAAATCTTGATGCAGGCCCGGCACAAATCTTTTTTGCGCTCTAGGCGAACTTGTCAAATTGCGCCCTGTATTATAATACATTTATTTGAGATTATTTATGACTTTACTCTGAAAAAATAGGTAACTGCTAGGGCGTAAGGTTGACAAGAGGTGCAAAATGGTCTTTTCATTGTTGGCATTGTTAAAAATAAATTTGTAAATGAAATACTACAAATTGTACTACAACGGTTTTATACTACGAGTAAAAATTAAGAGTAAAGGACACAATTTGACAAGTTCGTCTAGGGCGTAAAAAAGACTTGAGCCGGGCCAGCGTCAAGATTTTGCGAAGCGGTTCCCATGCTCACCGTAACTCGTAAGCACTTGCGACCATCGCGCACGCAAAGCATTCCATCTCGCTCCCCCCTTCGGCCAGAAAGAAGCGAGAAACTCACACTTGGAATTAGGGCTCCGTTCACGATACGGGCTTACCGCCGGTCCCGACCAGCGAGCGGCTAACGAGACTTTACTAAAAACAGAATTTGTTTATTTTTCATCGTATCAATATGAAAGTGACATAAATGGATTCCTGGCATTCTCCCGATTAAAGTGACAGAAAATAATTTAAATCGGACTATTTTTAACGAAACGGGCTTTCAATCGTGCAAACAATGTTTCACGTAATTTCCTTCAAAATATGGTCCGAATATTATAATTTTTGGGGCCAATTTGATCGAGAAAACATGAGGATTTGATGGATGTCACTTTCGCAAATCACTGCTTAGTGCGCATCATTGTATGGCCCCGCTAGTTTCGAGCGTCGAAACCCACGAAACTCAGCGAGTCGCATGATTGCCAGCGTGAAGGACAAGAGGACTTTCCATGGCGAAGGAAAGTCAGCCTTCTATAGAACTCAAATCAAGAAAGACTTTGCTGACAAACTTTATATTCACGTCAAATAAATACTTTAATTGTAAAATTTAGACGACGAACTATTGTTGAATTTCGCCAGTTATTTCATATGCATTACTTGGTTGGGAATTCCTGATCCCAAAGTTTCATGCATTTCCCTATTAGAAATGTTGCTTCAAATCTTGATTCAAGTCATCATTGCTTTTTCTCGTACATAGGACATATATATGTTCGCGAGTAGGGGTCACGAATGACGCGACTTTGGTTTCCCAAATAAATTCACACTTATCAGGGCCCTCGTCCGAACCGCTTGACAAGGAGACTGAATGACGTAAACCGAGCGCGAGTGAAATAGCGGCGCACCAGCGAGAGACCCTCGGTCGACGGCGACTTGAGTCATCGAGTACTGAATATGAAAATGTTCATATTTCTCATTACACCTTGATAAGAGTGTTACCACCGATGGATTGGTGAGTTTATGTCCACGAAAATGAGTCGAGACGCGAAGCAATTCAGTCTATTTTTTCTTATGAATACATGATTAGGACACACACTACGTTCACTAAAAATGGACCAAAGTGCTCCATGTTTGGCATCATTTTCATCGAGAAACCCTAAAAACTCCATTGGTAATACTTTCATCAACAGTTATCAATAACATGAACATTTTATCTGGTCCGTTGGTTTTATTACTCTCGGCTGTCAACAGGTGGTCTACTCGGGCCCGAAGGTCCTCGCTCGCAGCGAGAAAGCAAAACAGTGGGGTGGGTAGGTCTTTCCCGATAATCCGAGCCTAACCATTTGCGTACTTCACACTATCGTTTATTAGCATTTATACGAGGTGATTCGTTAGCTAGAATCGTCAAACGCGATGCTCGCAAACAATCATGTGTCTCGCTGAGTTTTGTGGGCTTCGACGCTCGAAACCAGCGGGGCTATACAATGATACACACTAAGCAGTGACAAATCTGAAGTTCTGCAATTTCTAATCAGATCTTTGCGAAAGTGACGTCAATCGATTCCTTATGTTTTCCCGATCAAATTGGCCCCAAGAATGATATAATTCGGACCATAATTAAGGAAATTAATAAACAATAAATGTAGAGCGGCTACTTCATTCTTTTGCTCCACATTTGTGAACTTTTTATGATCCTTCCGAAGCATTATTATTACGCCGTAACAGTATCTTCAGGAAATCGGGTAGAGCATATAGGTTATATTTTCTGTCACTTCGAGGATAAAAAATCCGCTCCTCCAAGTGATAGAAAATCCGCTCCTCTAAGTGACAGAAAATATAACCTATATGCTATATCCAATTTCCTAAAGATACTGTTGTGGCGTAATAATAATGCTTCGGAAGGATGATAAAAAGTTCACAAATGTCGCGCAAAAGAACGAACTAGCCGCCCAACATTTATTGTCATATAGCATATACATAAGTTTTATTTTCTGTCACTTCGAGGAGGGGACCACATAATAATCACGCGCGTCCAGCCTGCGCATTTTCACTAGCCCAATTCAACATCCAACAGAATTTTATATATAATGTTTGTCCGTAACTGTTTTCTGCATATGGCGTAATTATATTGTAATAAGTGTATTTCATGTTCTGTTTCAGCGTTTTGCTAATAAAAAAATGTCTAACACAACGAACTTCATTTTTTGGGGTACATCCCCTCATATATTTTTCCTTTTCACTTATAATTCCTTACTGCCAACGTAGAATATTGGAGCATAAGCACATTTCAAGTAATTAAAATGTACAATGAATTTTCTACGTTTGCAGTACCAGCAGACTTTCCGTTTAAATCTTTACAAGTACAACGCAACAGCTGAGAATTTGTTTCCACATTCAGAATAGAATATGGAAATAGCAAACAGCTCCCTCTCGCGTTCAGCAGGCAGCCGCGTATCTATGGGTATTACCATTTCTGTGCAGAAAAAACCTGCTGTAATACCGACCTGCCAAATCGGCCAGGTCACGTGACGTGTCTACCTCCTTAAGCGATTCTGTCGCCGAGCGGCAATGGATACGCCCGCCGCTGTTGTCTTCTGTATTGAAAACAAAACGTGACTTACCACTTTTGTTAATGTTTTCCGGAGGAAAAATGTTTGCTGCATCGCATGCAGTAGTCAGATTTTCTTCTAGATCCCTAGTTTTTAAACTAAAATGAAAAAATATCTGCCAAAGTTGGTGCAGTTCGTATGTACATTTCCCTTCAATCTGTTATTTATAATTATATGGTAAAAAAATTATTACGAAAGTTGTACTGTTTGACAACGTAAATATAAAGCCAACGAAAAAATTATTTTTTGATGATTAATTTTCAAGATTTCAAGATCATGTTTTTTTTAAGTGATCTTATACTTTGATTCTATATTATTACAGAGCATAAAAAGGCAAATTCAACGATATAAAAAAATATAAAGTATATTAACGATATACTACAATGGAGAAAAACGAGTTACAAAAATAGAAAAATTTCAAATGCGATGAGGCACGGTTACCCGTTCTCCGATCGATTTCAAATTTTGCACACATTATTTTTCTCCCCAATGGCACAATCTTGGGGGGTGTCCCCGCCAAAAATCTCAAAATTATTTTTCGACAAGAATAACTAAGGTCCATCCTAAGGTGCATAGATCAAACAAAAGCTAATAACTAACGCATTTAAACGTGACGTTCGAATGCTTCGACTAATTGTTATAGATAGACCGTAACTTTCATAACAATAAACGGTCGTTAAATAATTGAATGTTTGCAATATATCAAGTATACCATTTAACTTCTTCATCTATTACTTTCTTCTGCTATCAACAAAATAGGGGATACGATAAATTGCGTAACACACCCTGTATACAAATGCCATTAATCCTTTGCCTAACCAAAAGACATAAACAAAATTCCGACCAATACGGCTTGTATTCCTTTCAGGTTTGTTTACATCAGCTGTAGACTATCTGTATTTTACTTTGGTCCATAAAAATAACTGTGTGTACGAAATTGTCTCTAGTGATTTTTTATAAATTGCTCGGTATTATACTTTAGATACACTTCGTCTTTCATTAATATAAATTTATACAATAAGAACACAATTTTCAGTTCATACAAGTTCACAATTATAAAATATTTTGTAAGGAAATTGTAATAAATATAATTTATTTGTGGATTTTGTTGTGTTTCGCTTCATGTGAGCGAATATTTTGAAAAATATCATACCATGTTAAAATATTGATGTTCATAAATAAACTGAAATAGCTGTCGACGATAAAAATATGGACTGTACTTCCGAATGGCCTTGGTGACCGATCGACACGAGCTTTAAGGGGAAGGGTAGAGATGGTGTGTGGATCCTAAGCTACAATTTTAAATAGAGTCCATACCCCCTCCTCACCCCTTTCCTCAAACTTCGTGTCGATTGGCCACTGGCGCTATTAGGAAGAATATCCAAAGTAAGGAGTGGCAATATTTTAATATTTATAAACTACACGTCTCAAAAGTTTCGTAATGCAAAACAAATTGGGTGTTTTCGCTGCAAAAATTTCATATATATATGCGGTTTGGAAATAAGCTCCTCAATACCCAATGAAACATAAACCAAAAATAATGTAATTCTCTTGAATTATGCGATGGTCCACATGAAGAGAAAATGATACGTATTTATTCCGTAGGACTGTGACCAAGTGCACATTGACGATGTATCATCAGACGATAACGGGCAGGATCTGTCTTCTTACAACTTCACTAGCGATGGCTTTCAATGCGCGTCCGCGAACAATGGCATATGTTTGGCTTCCGGCGTTAGAGGTGGAGTGGATTGGATGCGAAAATTAGCTTTCCGATACCGCAAGATAAAGGAAATCTACAGTAATTACCGTAACAACGTTGGTGGCTTGTTAGGCACAGCGAAACAAGAACAATGGCTCCAATTACGTTCGGAGATCGAAGTGCTGACCGACAACTGGTTAACGTCCGCCGTGAAATGTTTGAGTCTCATCAATAAGAGAAATCACTGCATTAACATTCTGGTCACCACTACGCAGCTGGTACCGGCTCTGTCGAAAGTACTACTTTTCGGAATTGGTGGAATATTTCCGATCGAGAACATTTATTCTGCTTCGAAAATAGGTAAGCTCTATATGAAACTAATATGTTATTGTTCGTCTACTATCGATCCGGAGAAAGAATTGATTTAAGTGATAAGAGAAATTTCAAAAATGACAGCCTTCATCCTCTGCCGTACCCTGCCATTTCCAGACACCTTCAGCGAAGCATATTATTTATTACTAAACATTTTACCATTTTCGTGGAAAGAATTTATTGCTGCGTGCAATATTTATAAATTAACGTAACTAACATAAAAAATAATAGGGACATTTAATGAATACCACAACCGCAAGTACGGTATACATTAACACGTTGCGTGCGGGTGACGTGTACAGTCACGTCATAGGGAATCCCTATCCTACGGCGGGTGACGTGTACGGTCACGTCTTGTGCTCGGTCCCAGTAAATGTGTAAGGTGAAAAAGAATTTTTCAGGTATCAAATTTTCCTTTTGCATATGCATTCAGTACGAACGTGTTCATCAGTGTGTGCATGTCGTTACAAATTTGCAGCGTTTGTCACCACGGTGCAGCTGTTTTTTGTATTTAACGCGTCATGCCTTTTTTTTCTAACAAAAACAAATTGTTTTTGGTTAAATTGTTATAAAATGTCGAAAGTAGCATAAAAGGGTACACTTTATACAAAAATCTATTTCCGCCATTTTGGAAGGTTAACCATTTTTGGTGTCGCCCGCAACGTGTTAACTAAAGTATTATTTGTATAAAACGTGTTAACTAAAGTATTATTTATATAAAATAGTATTGGAATAATGATTAATATGTATTCACGAGCAACACAAGCATTAATCACAATAATAATATGAACAATTATTTCGTTACAATCTGTTAGTACTCATAGAAACAAAATGATCTACATATGACGTGCTTGATCTATCCCAGGAATTCCGTTGGGCGGTCCGACAGTACGAGCATCCATAGCGTTTTCCAGAGCCGCGCGGAAGGAGTGCTCGAAGCCAATGAAGCTGCGCGCATGCAAAGGATGAGAAAAACTCTAGTAGTGTGCGTGTAAGCTCGTATCCGTCGGGTTTTCCCCATCCGTTGCATGCCCGCAGCTTCATTGCCTT
Organism: Andrena hattorfiana; assembly: GCA_944738655.2. Taxonomy (NCBI): domain Eukaryota; kingdom Metazoa; phylum Arthropoda; class Insecta; order Hymenoptera; family Andrenidae; genus Andrena; species Andrena hattorfiana. The sequence continues at coordinate 20,564,509 of OX122892.1, forward strand.
CGAGCACCACCTTCCGCGTAGCCTTGGAAAACACTATGGATGCTCGCACTCTCGGACCGCTCAACGGGGCATCGCTGATCTATTCTACAATGATTCTTAAACATCCATTTAATTGGAAGGCTTCAACTAATAATTGTGGAACTAATTGTTGCATAGTATGAGTGGAGAAAAATCTATCCTCACTAGAATGAATAGAGGGAGGTTCTCGAAGTCGATTCTTTCGAATTCGATTCTTTCATTAACTCTATAACAGTATTGTAATTTCTGAAATGAAATTTTACATTTCTCACCTTCTTCTTTTTGAAAGATCACGAATGGTAATTTAAATACAGTGTTTTTTTAGTTATAGTCATGTTTTTGCTTTAACTATATTTTCGTGGGTCATCCCCCTTTTCAATTGCCTCGAGCAGACGGCTTTTCGCCTAAGCGTAGCGGCACGCCAATAGCTATTGTCGAAAATGAGTGTAACAGTGCCGCTTGAGTCATCCATTAATGAAAATAAAAATATTTATATATTTCATTAAATCTTCCTGGCAGTATTGCCAATGAATTGGCGAGGTTTCCCCGATGAAAATGAATTATTACGACACTCAAATACCCACATTCATTCAAATACCTATCGTCAGAAAATAGAATATTTCAAAGTTCAATGACGCACGTAATATTCGTCATGTGACACATTAGACATTCGTCTAATGACACTAATATTGTTCAGATGTTTGCAAATTTAAGGTTTGATTTATTGCGAGCATTCTAAGAAAGGATTATAAGTTTGGAGCGTCAGTCATTCGTGAACTCCACGGCAGGCAATGTGGAAACCATTACATTAAAAAGTCATTTAACTTATAGGTATGTAATTAAGGGGCTATTCTCATTTAGAAAATCCAAAACACTGATTTTTGTATTATTAAATTTTCTTAAAGATTAGGTTCCATGAAAATGTGCGAGTAAACTAATGAGACGAAATTTGTAAAATTGGTAGTGTTATCAATATTTAAGAACCGTAAGGCCCAAATGGATTTAAGCTGCCGCGTGGTAGTTGTCTATAGAGAGTATAGAGAATATAGAAGAGTCAAGCTCAACTGGGCGTGCCGAGAGTGCGAGCATCCATAGCGTTTTCCAGAGCCACGTGGAAATGTGTGCTCGAAACCTATGAAACTGCAGGCTGACTAGCGGCCTTATTAGCAACGACAGGAAAATTTACACACACTTCCTAACCGAGCAATCCAATCATCTTCAAAGTCCTTGTTAAGAAACTCTGTAATAGTCGATGCAGAATGAGCAGGACATTCGTCTTGCTGGTACCACATGGATTCCCGTATGTACAGTGGAATATCTTCTAACAATTGCGGCAAAACTTCTGTGAAAATCTATTCATACTTACCGCTACTTAATATAGCATCAATAAAATTGGGATCAATTATTTTATTATTTACAAGTCCGTACCAGACGTTTACAGACCAAGGTTTAAGCTTTAAGCCATCGTGGATTTTCTGCTGACCAATAATGCGTGTTGCAAAGATTAACTTGCCCATGATTTGTAAATGTGGATTAGTGCTTAAACAAAATTTTGGTCAAGAACTTATTATCTTCGTTTTGCAGTTTCTGTAGGTCCCATTCGTAGAATTCTTGATGGATGTTTGTCACACTTTTGTATTGTGCGCGCGATAAATGCGAGACACGGCTGCGAGCCGTGACCGCTCGACTTCCGATCGGCTCTCTTTAGACGCAATCGAGATGTCGAGTGAGCGAAACACGTTTTCTTTTGTTTTCTTCATTATTGTAACAATTCTTTTCATCATGTACTTCATACGTTGTTAGTTGAATAAAGCGTTTTGTTAAACCATTAAAACCCAACAAGGTTATGGGCCCAGCGATAACTATATCGCGCAAATATAATAACGGGACGGTAAAAGTAAGAAGCAACATAAAATGACCACTTTAACGCACGTGGTGGATAGAATCGACAAACTACATGGCAATAATTATCGGTCGTGGAAGTTTAATATGAAATTGGCCTTGGTTCAACGCGATTTGTGGTAATAGCTGGTAAAGCCATTCAGCTGGTAAGCGATGCCGAAAATAAGGAAAATTTCAAACGCAAGGAAGAAAAGGCGTTAACTGCAAGCACATTAAGTATTGAAAACCAGAACACCAGATACATATTATGGATTGCACAAAGGCGTCCGATGCTTGGGTTGTACTAAGAAAAGTATTTGAACCAAAATCACGACCGAGGACGCAAATAAGTATGAAGCCTACGTGATTGAATGTTTGTTTACATTCTACGATTCGCATAGCGAAGCGATTACAAGCGCGATATAGGTAGGGTAAACTTGCCTAAATCGTACCTCTTGAAAACAAATGCTTATTACATGAAAAATAACAGGGAAAATGAAACAAAATTAAGTAGTGGTAATCAACTCTTTATTAATAGAATAAACAGTTTTATAAACTCAAAAAACAAAAAATAATCAACTTCTATTCGCAAAAGCAATTTATTTTTAATATGGAAAAAGTACGATTTAAGATTAATGTTCCTAAATCGTACCATACTTATCCTACTTCGTACTTTCAAATTTAATTACAATAATTATCACATACATATTCAAAGTATTTCTATCTATTCCTGCACAAAGCTCGTGTACCCACATTTTGCACTGCATGCATTGTAAGGTAAATGCGGGTAATAAGGCCCGGCAGGTAATAAGGCCCACCTGTCATTTATCTTTGGAAGGTGCATCTACAATTCTGGTAGTATCATTTATTGCTTTCATTACATACGAAATGTCATTCGAAGAGTTTCCGCGCGATTAATATAACATTTGTCGGCTGTAAATTCAAGAAATGTTTCGCCGACAACTAGCGTTTCCACAATTATAAGAATTACGTCGGTTTCTTGGCTTTGTATTGAGAGTACTCATTATCCAATTACTGTACAACCATAGGGATGTATAAGTACATATGTTGGCAACATATTCCCAGAAAATTGATGATTTTGTAAAGTGCACGTTTAACATATGTATAACCTCGGCAATGAGGAAGTAACAAAACAGATAATAAGGCCCACCAAAATATTAAGTGGACTTTAAGGCTCAGGAAGTAACCAAAGACCCCTTCCAAAGCAGGAACGATATTGAGAAGAGCTCCAAAGCACGAGTCACTTCAACCAGAAGAAAAAAGACAAGAACAAGTTTTGTGTGAAAAAGAGCCCATGCCATAAACCTCCATATTTCTCCAGATTTCACGTTTTCACGTGAACGACAACAGACAATTGGTTTTGCAAATTATGCAGAACTGCATTCAAGTGCGATATGCGACAGTGTGACATGTGTCTCACCTGGATATATGAGGATTGCGATGGGCTCACATCTGAGGAAGTAGATGTCTTTGTTTACCCGAATTGTAAATACTAAACTAGAATTCAGATTTATTGGCCGGTGAGTTTCGTGAGGAGTATTATACCCACCACACCGCTTGCCTGCCTCGGTGCTCCTTTTCTCTACATTCTCGCTCTCTCTCGTGTTACGCCTACTCGTCGCGCGGTGGGAATTGGTGTTCGTGAGGGTCGTGCACACGCAGCCAAGCATCCCCACCACTTTGAGTACATTGACGCAGGGGATCGGCGGGCTCCAGGTACCGCTGATGGAAGGGGAAATACCTACAGGAGCGGTGGTTATGTGTGCATGAACTGTGCCGCGTGCGTCAGTCACGCACACATAACCACCGCTCCTATAGGTGTTTCCCCCTCCATCGGCGATAGCTGGAATCCGACGATTCCTGGTTATTTAGGAGCCCGGCGACTATCCCCACAATTTCTTGGAATTTTTTGGTCGAGAGTGAGCGAATTCGGGAACGAGCGAGAGAGGACAAAAGAGTCATACGTAGTTGCTGTCGGCTACGAAAGAGAGAAAGCATGATAATTTGTCTCGCTTCGTCGTTCACGTATATCGTATGCTCCAGAGTTGGGCAAAGGTTTATCTAAATAAAAATTTCAAATAACGAACAAAAGATAAATAATTTTTATTCGTTATTCGAGGCTCGAATAATCGAATTTATCTTTATTCGAAGAGCAACGAATAAAGATAAGTTTTTATTGGATGAGAATTTATTCGACGAATAAAGATAACGTTTTTATTCGAATAAATGCTTCGAATAAATTTTTCATCCGTAGCATTTATCTTTTCGAAGCCTGCGAATAAAGCCACGAATAACTTTCGTCAGCGTCGAGCGTGTTTATTCGAGCCTCCGAAGGTCGAGCTCGGCCGAGTGGCGTGCGCCGAACACAAAGGACCGGCGGCGGCGACTTGGGGTCACGGTGACTCACCAAGTTTCGACGCTGACGAAAGATAGTCGTGGCTTTATTCGAAGGCTTCGAAAAGATAAATACTACGGATGAAAATTTTTGATGAAGGGGGAAACACCTACAGGAGCGGTGGTTATGTGTGCATGAACTGTGCCTGCGTCAGTCACGCACACATAACCACCGCTCCTATAGGTGTTTCCCCCTCCATCGGTGATAGCTGGAGCCCGCCGATCCCTGGTCAGCGTAGAAATACACACATCAGAATAGGTGTGCGTTCACTCCGAAAAAATTCAGGAGCTTCATTGGTCAGAACATTGATTCTTCCTCGATAGCTTCATCTCGTATTGGTCTACGCATAGCTTCGTAACGCACACAACTATTACGCTAAGAATAAATAATAGCCACACGGCTTCGTTCAGGCGGAGTCAGGCAGCGTTCGCGTTACCCCACCATATCCTTCGTGGGCCCAGCAACTTCAACTGCCAATCCACGATCGTCAGGTGGTGGTGGCTGATTTCTCCTCGCGCGCTGCTCGCGAAACCGAACTCACCGGCCAATAAATCTGAATTCTAGTATAAATAGGTGGACCTTATTACCTGCGCTACACGAAACAAAGCAGCCCATTTACAAGGTTTTCAAAAACCTATTAATTTTTGTACTAGTTGTGTTCATATGTTGTTACAAATATTACAGTTTATAGTTTAATATCCACAGATTTCTATTAAAAAAAAGTTTTCAAGAATATGTACAAGTTTTTTTAAAAAAATTATAGATCCGTAGGTGGGCCTTATTACCCGCACTTACCTTATCATATTTTGCTTCCTATTTTCTTGAAACAATTTACAAAAACAGTTTTTATTTTCATAACCTTTCTTCTTCTTCTTTCCTTTCCTTTGTGTATTGGTTTTGGCGGCATTCTTCCTCGTACGAGTTTTCTTTGTTGTTGTGGTTTTTTGGTTACGATTTTCTTTTTAACTTCATCCAATTTTTTTTGTAGATTGTTTTTGTATGTCCGTACCAAACTTAAAAGTTTACACACGGTGGTACGAAATAGGCACATAAGTCAATTTGAATTCAAATCTATGGCGCTAAAATATAGGGCACTGCTCGTTGTTGTTAAAACAAGAATTAAACTTGAAAATAGACGTAGTTTCACATAGAAATTTGTTTCACTGATTCTCACAAATAATAATTGTACAAAATCCTCAAGAATCATGGCAAAATTTTAGTGAAAAGTACCTGAAAAACTTACCTGCTTTATATTTTTTTTGTCGAGTGACGGTATGGTGATAGGGGCGATTGGGACTGTCTTAGGTTAAAAGAAACAGCGTGGGTACGATTTAGGCGCAGATACGAATTAGGCAAGTTTACCCTACATTGTACATACATGTACATATCTACAACCAAAAAAGACACGAAAATGTTCGATCAGTTCCTTGCTATAAATTACTTCGGATTGTAGTTGATCTTCAAAGATGTTGAATCACCTTTAATTGAGGCATTGACAGCAACAACGGACTAATCCCACATTGAAATTTTTTTTTCCTATTTTATGTGATTAGTAGAGCCTATTGGAATACATTATTACTACTAACTCAATTTCGAAAAAATATGTGTTAGTCCGTTGTTGCACTCAATGCCTCAATTATAGGTCATTGTTTGCGTCTTAATATGCTGTATTAAAAGGTAGGATAGGGGGGCGAATGTCACACGTTAAGTATCTCAAAACATATAGGTAATAGATATTAACAAAGGTAATAGGTATGAACAAAACTCTACGAATGTGCGAAATGATACGTGCAATACTTGTTTGTTTTTTATCTGCCAAAAAATTAAGCTTTTTTTCAGACGTCACACTAGGAAAACTCCTTAAGAGGGTACAGCAGTATTGAAAGGGCAAAATCGGAGGTTTCTTTTATGTTGGATTACTTCCATACTAAACAATCATGACACGCGTACTTTTTACAGTCTGTTTTGCATGTGTTTGCGAGTAATTACAAACAGATAGTGTCAGCTTTTATAAGGTCCAACAGATGCGCTATGCCTCAGAGTTTCCTCTATAGTAGCATTTGAGCTTAGCAGGGGGAGTGAGCTTTTGATCGCCTCCAAGTTTACCACCGTGCAGGCCACAGAGGGGCGGAACGGTCAAAGGAAATAAAGACCACACTTGACCGTTTGCTGGACACCGTAAGGAATTTTCCTCTGCGAACGGTTTTCAGGTTACGAACTAAAAATCGTTCGCGATCGACACCACCGCTCGAAAGTAATTACAAACAAAAAATTGTCGCTATTGTTAAAATTATTGAAATTATTATACAGATGCCACCGAATTTGGACAAAATTTGTGGTAGTTATGCACGAAACAAACTGTTTTTCGTGTTTTCACGAAAAAAATCATTTTTAATAATTTATAAAAAATTTTTCCACCATTCAATGTTGATTCCACATTATAGAGAAGGGAGTTCTACATATTCAGTTAAAATTTCAAGTAAAAATATTCATTCGTTCAAAAGTTATGATGTACACGGTGTTTAAACATATAGTTTCGAGATAAACGGGTCCAAAATTAGGTCCCCTACACCAATACCGCTCTGCGTGGCCGTTACTCGGCGGTGCACTGAATTACGTTCTGCGCTATAATAACCATAATTATTCGAATTTCGAACACAAATAGCGACACTTTCAGAATTAATAATAATAAAAGTCGATTTTTCAAGATTTCTATAGTCCTGTACCCCGTTAAGGAAGGGGCCATGCCTACCCGTGAGGTCTGAGAACACATGAAAATATTTGATTCTTTTTGGAAAAACTTGAAGACTTTTTTAAATAAACGGTATTCGAAAGTATACATTTTAAAGTTCTTGTTGTGTTTTTTGCAATGCAATATACAAATAAATAAAGGAATTATGAGCGATCTCCCTAGGGAAACAGAAGGAAAGAGAATAAAATTAACAAAAATTGATATGCTTAGACTATACATATACCTTCACAAGTATATCTGCAGAAAAGTTGAGGAAAATGGAAGGACGATAAGATTCGTATTAGTGAAGAACGTAGATATTCTTTGCTTATTCGTTTAAACTCTTTAAAGTTGAGGAAAGTCCGCATTATCACCCTGATACAGCAGACTTCTTTTGCACCTCCCGAACGTTGAGAAAATTTTATTCGTTCAGAAAGCATTATCTTTGCCAAAAGCATCAAACCAGGTAGTCAAAATTGACATAATTTATTAAGACAAGGAGGAAATTCAACTAATGTGACTTTCAAAGTTCGAGAAACATAGAAAAAAAATTTTAATTTGACGTGGGATCTGTTTCATGGCAACTAAACATGCTTTAAAAAATAAAAATGTTGAAGTTACTTATTTTATATAATGTTTTTGCAATTTTATCCTATACTTCTATCTTGTGAGTGTTATCACTATAATTAGAACACCCTGTGCAGAAGATCAATTAACTTTGGCTGTAGTTCCGAATGTCCCCAGTGGCCGATTGGCACGAGGTTTGAGGGGAGGAGAGGGTGTGGACCCTAAAATCTAAAGTTTTAGCTTCGGAAATTTAATAGTTTCCGAAATATTAATAAAAAATTTGTTGTTATTTTAATGGCGCACGTGCCGTGCTATTAATAGTTGCGTGGATATTAAGAATTCGCGAGGAAATGGATTGATATTACTGAGTAGTCTTGATTAATGCAAACATGTATATAATCTTGATAAACTTCTTATCGTACACGGTATTAGGATTTTACATATCATAGTGGATTAGGTTTTACTGGTTTTACTGTTTTCTCTCACGTCTGTACTTGATAGTGTTCTTTTACAAAGTGAACGATCGATCTAGATACTCTCACATTCCTCACACACTCATCATTCATGCGCTACATTCATACCATACATAAGACAGCGGGTAATACGAAATTGCTTCCAACAAAATTAATTTTAATGTTTTTACAATTTTTTTTAACCACATGCACGTAGCTGCGAGTCCCCCAATCTGTCTCCAAACCTACTCCGGGCTATAATTCCGAATAGTAGTAATTCCGCCGTCAACCCTAGAATCAACCGTACAGTCATTACATGGGGCACCCTATAGATTCTATTATACAATTTCGACGACGCGACGGTTATTCTGAGGTTGACGGCGGAATTACTACAATTCGGAACTATAGCCCCGAGTAGGTTTGGAGGCAGATTGAGGGGCTCGCAGATACGTGCATGTGGTTCAGAAAAAAATTGTAAAAAGTTAACACTTTGTGATGAAGTGTCGTCAATGCCGCGGGACCCCACGGCAAGTATAATTCTTTAATTATACTTATTATAATTTAAAAATAACTTAAAAATAATTCTTTATTCCTTATCGTATGGATATGGAAGTGTCGCCGATGGATTCCTTGTGGTTTTCTGATGAAAATCATTACAAATGTCGTGTAAATCGGACAACTTTTACATAAGGAATACAAATAGCTTGTGTCAAGGTAGTCCGATTTGCATGATATTTGGTAAGATTTTAATCGACGGAACGCCAGGAATCCATTGCCGCCACTTCCCCTTCGATACGATGAAGAAAAGATACAAACATTTGAAATCCTGAACAGTTCTCACTTCTTAATGATATTCCAAACCCTTCGAGGGTCGAAAGCCATAAAATTCGGTGAGGCACTGCGGGGTGTTGTCCTCGTCACGGCAGCAGCACGAGGTTGCTTTGCAAAGTGACCAAGGCGAGCTAAGGATTCTCCAGACTTTTCACTCCGCGAGGCACGCCTCGCGCTATAGCCTCGCAACGTTTAGACGCGGCTTATCATTTGTGCAGTGTGTAACCCGACTACCCTCCGTGTAATCGGTCTGCGCGAAGTAGGGCGCATGTTCGATGATTATCAGTACTCCTTCCCGAGAGGAATACGATTTACTTTAATTATAGTACATGTGTGTTTTGTAATAAAGTGTTTCTATCGTCTCCTGAATTCAATAACTGGCATCCAGACATCTACGCTCCTACAATCCACCGTCAATACGCGTCGTAGAGAGACACGGGAAGAAAAATGGTAGCCCACTGTTGACACGTGGTCCTCTCGAATATAAACACGAACTTTAATATCAAAACAAAAGTATGCGTTATCGTATTCTGTGCAAGAGAAGGTGGACACTGGGGAGGAGGTATTGCTGTGAAGAGGGCCTCTTGAAGAGAGTAGCCGTTTGTGAGGGATGCAAATCCGATTGGTTCTAATACAATCTGCTCCCTATGGTTGAAATTTAGTCTAGCAACTTTCACACCTCCTAACCTAACCAATCGAACTTGCATCCCTCCCAAAGGAACCGGCCATCCGAGCGTAGAAGCAAGTGCGAAATAAAAGTAACGGTGCGCTTCTCGATACCGCAAATGTACCTACCTAAGTAGCATTTCTGACGGAAAAGAATTGTCCAGCCTTTGGGCCTACCATTCCTGGCGTAGGCCTTTGGCAGGTAGGTATCTGTCTCAACAGGCAAGGCCACCCGTGGCGCCAGCAAGACCATCCCCGGTCCTTGCTATTCCAGCGAGTTTTCTTCCAGGGAAAATCAGTAAATTTGCAAGCGCAATATCTCAAAAACCAGTGGAAATCAAGTGTATACATTAAAGCTTATTGAATTTGTCTTAGAACGCACTATCAACTCAGGTCTTCAAAAAAATAGTTTCATTTAAAAAACCGAACTTGACCATCGTATCTTTTAAAATAATAATCGAAAAAAAAATTCGTCCGCGCTAATAAGTTGGTCCCCTCGAACCATGCAATTCCCGTTTTTTTTAAATATTTTGTCTCCAATAGTTTAGGAGATATCCAGCTGTCCACTCTTCCCGCGGACACGCTCACGCTCCAAGCTTATTCGATAGAATGGTCGCGCGCTATTGAGTGTCACCGTTCACGTGATCACAGCGTCCTCTCTGATTCTAACTCGTGTGTGCTGAGGGGAGCGCGTGTGCGGGAGGAATGCGGTGGGGGGAAATCTGGGCGCAGGGAGTGGGAGATAGGCTGCGCGCGCACGAGCCGCGGAGTGGGAGAAGCCGTAATCGAGGTGAGGATCAATCCTGGCCGAGCCGTCGCGGAGACCTCTCCAGACCCGGCCCGTTGTCGGAAATTTTTCAGACAAAACCGAGGGAGGGGATGACCTTGACCCACACCCAGAAATTTTTTCAGACCTGACCCACCCCGGAAAATTTTTCCATACCAACATGCAGCAGAATTTTTTTCCCTCTCCCCCGCACCGATCTACAAAACCAGTACGTAACAAACAGAAATCACTTTCCGCAACGCACAATAATTTATTTTTATCAAAAAGTGTTTCGGATGATGTCGGGAAATATCGGCGTTTTACAAACCGCATATTCGGGGACGAGAAAGAGAGAGCATTGCTTAATGGAATAAACACAGTGATTATATATATATATATACTTTATTGTGCCACCTTGGGGATTACAATTCACAATTTACCCGCAGTCTTACTTCTATTCCTTAAAACTACTCCTTACATCTAATCCTTATATCTAATCGCCCGCTCGCTCGCTCGCCACCGCCGCGCCCTCTCCTCCCGCTCCTCCTTTCCCCCTCCGGACCCCCGCTTCCGCACGCATCCTCTCACTCTCATTCCTTACCCATTCATTCCTCCGTCTTGCACCCCCCTCCACTCTTCCACGCTCCTCATCCACCTTTCCCCCTCTCCATCATCCCCCAACACTTTCCCCACCATCTCCTGCCAACCCCTTCCCTCTCCCCACCCCGTACATTCCTCCCATACATGTTCCCATGTTTCCTCCCCCCACCCGCAAACCCTACATCTCCTTTTCCCCTCATCCTCCCAATATCTCCCCCCCCCCTCATCTCACTCCCCAACCTGAACCTAGCCACCCTCCTCCTTCTGCTCTCCCCCCACCCCTTCTTTAAGTATCCCGGAACCCCCACCCCCTTTACCGCCCCATACCATCTATTGTACCTAGCTTCCCTAATCCTTTCCCACCTGTCCCCCTCCTGCAACCTCTTCTCCACACTTACCAGCTCTTCCCCCCTCAATTCTCCCCCACCTCTCATCCTTTCCACTCCCTCCACTGTCCATCCCCTCTCCTCATAAAACCCCTTCCTCTCCTCTTCCTATCCCCCCAGGACCCCCCCTCTCCTTACCCGCCCCTTAATCTCCTCCCAGCACATCCTTGCCACCTCCCCCCTTACCCCTCCTCCAGATTCCTCTCATATTCCCACGCTCTCATCCCCGCCCTTCCCTTCAACATCTCCCGCTGCAACTCTTCCCTAACCCCGGCGTACACCATTCAACCCCCAAAACCCATCTCAAAAACCTGTCCTGTAACCCCTCCACCCTCTCCCTACCTTTCCAGCCCCAAATTTCCACCCCATAATTTACCGTTGCCCACACCAACCTATCAAACATCCACACCCTTTTCCCCCAATCCTTTCCAAATCTCCTCTTACCCCACACTTGCCCCATCCCAGCCACTGCTTTCCTCACTCTTTCTCTTACATGAGCCTCTTGCCCTCCATTTCCCATCAAAGTATACCCCAGATATTTAAATTCTCTCACCTCCGCCAGCTCCTTTCCCTTCCACCTCCAACCCACCTTTTTCCATCTACCTCCACCCCTCCTGCACCTCATCACTTTCGATTTCTCCACATTCAACTATAACCCCTTCCCATCCATATACTTTTCCAACTTTCCCAACATCCCCTTCATCCCTTCCTCATCCTCCGCCATCACCGCGATATCGTCCGCATACGCCAGGGTATACACCTTCCTCCCCTCCAATCTCACCCCACCCCATCCTCCTTTTTCCAGCTCTTCGTCTAAGTCCGCCAACAACAGGGTAAACATACTCGGACTAAGCGGGCACCCCTGCCTCACTCCTCTAGCCGTCCAGAACACCTTCCCTTCCTTCTCCCCTACTCTCACCCTACATACTGTTTCCTTTAACACCTCCTCACACCTTTCTACCAACCCCTCCCTCACCCCTCTCTTCCTCATCTCCTTTACGAGTACGTCCCTATCCACCGAGTCAAAGGCCGCCTTCAGGTCTATAAAGAAAATTATCATTTTCTTCCCCTTCCTGTTGACCTGCCTGTTTATCAGGTAATTCAACGCATATACATTATCAATTGTCCCCCTTCCCTTCCTGAAGCCGGCCTGACTCGGTGGTAGTAACCCTTTTCCCTCCACCTCCTCCCTCAGTCTCTCCGCCAGCACCGACGCATAGATTTTATATGCCGTCTGCGTCAACGTAATGCCCCGATAGTCCCCCACATTTTTCCCACTCCCTTTCTTCAACACCGGCACTACCACTCCTTCCCTCCACTCTTCAACCCACCCTTCCCCCCTCCAAACCCTTCTGCATATATCCCACAGCCATGCCTCTTCCCCCCCCCCTTCCCCCTCAGCCACACCACCACCGGGTGATGGTCCGATTCAACCCTATCACCCACTTCCATCCTTTCCACCCCCTCCCTTGTGTCCTCATTCCCTACTATATAAACTGAGTTCCCTCTCCCTCCCGTGTACGTCCACTCTCCATCCTCATCCCCCTCTACGTTTCCGTTCAAAATTCCCCACCCCCTCTCCTCCAAGAATCTACACAGTCTCCTGCCCTCCCCATTTACCTCACTATCTTTCGATCTCCTGCTTTCCTCTCTACTTTCCTCCCCATCCTCTTCTCCCCCGAGCTCCGTCCCCCTTCCCTTCCTGTCCTCGCGTTAAAGTCCCCCCCTATTACCACCCTAACTCCCTCCTCCCTCCCCTCCACCCACTCTTCCAATTCCTCCAGTTTCCTCTGCAAATCTCTATTAACATAGACTCCTACCACCCTCCACCATTCCCCCCCCCCCCAACACCTTTTTCACCATTATCCCTTCCTTCTCCCCTCCTTCCTGTTCCCTAGTTTCCACCTCCTTTCTTACCCCCATCACCATCCCCCCATCGCCCTCCCTTTTTTATTTTCTCTCTTCGCCCACTGCTTCCACCACACGTATCCCTTTGGTAGTCTACTCCTTACATATTCCCAATCCCGTTCCTCCACCCACGTTTCACATAGCACTACCACCTCCCATTCCTCCAGTCCTTTCCAAAACTCCCAATCCTTATTTCTTAGTCCCGCCACATTCCAGAAAGCCACCCTACATTTTCCATCTCCCTCTCCCCCCTCTAATCTCCCCCTTCCTCTCACCCCCCCCTCCGTTTCCCTGCTTCTCTATCCATTTCTCCCCCACCTCATCCCATTTTCTCACCTTACCATTCACCCACATCTTCATATATCCTATTTGCACCACCTTCCCCTTCTCCCTCTCACACTGAGCCTCTCTTTCTATTTTCCACTTTCCCCTCCTCTCCTCCTCCGTTAGATCATCCTCAATCCTCTCCCTTCCACCCTTCATTTTCTTTCTTGCCTCCATCACCCTCCTCTTCTCCTCCCTTCCCGCGAGCTTCACCAATACCATCCCGAAGCCATCCCCTCTTGCTCTCCCTATCCTGGCCACCTCCTTAATTCCTCCCTCCTCCAACCCCATCCTGCCTCAAAGCTTCTTTACCTCCTCCTCCACATCCCTTCCCTCTACCCCTATTCCCCTTATCACCACGTTGTTCCTTCTACCCTCTCTCTCCTTTTTGTCTTGTTTCACCTCCATCCTTCTGATCCTAAGCCTCCATTCCTCCACTTGCTCTTCATTCATCACCTCTTTACCTCCCCCTCCCATTCCCTGCTTTTCCCACTTCCCTACCTTCTCTACCACCTCTTCCATCCTCTTTCCCCTTTCCTCCAGCCTCTCCACTTTTTTTCCAACCCCTCTCTTTTTGTCTTCTCCTCCTTCATCCACTCCTCCCACTTCCTCCATTCCCCTCTCCATTCCTCTTCCACTCTTCTTCTTTCCTCCCTCTCCTCTCTCAATTCTTCCTTCATTTCCCTCATTTCCCCCTTCATCTCACTTATCCCCCTCACCAACTCCCTTATCATCCTTTCCAACCCATCCACCTCCCCCTCCCCCAGCTTCCTAACCATCAGCTTCCCCCCTTCTGGCGATCTCGCCGTTTTTCCACTCCTTTTAAAACCTCCCCTCCCCCCTCTCCCACCGCCCCTTCCTCCTCCTCCCTCTCTCTCTTTTTTCCCCAGTAGTTGTCCAAGCTCCCTACACTACTTCCTACACTGCTTGTGCTGTCCTTCCTGACCCTTTCTTCGTTCTTTCCCTTCCCTTTCCCCTTCCCCCCACCTTTCCCGTCCTCCCCCTCCATTCCCTCGACTTGCATCTCTCTCCCGCCCTCACCCCCCCTGCCCTGCAATCCTTTCCCTTAATGATCCCACCTTCTTCATTTTCTCCGTTCAAATTTCGCGCCTTCTATCCCTTCTAATTGCTTTCCTCTCCGCCAGATATCTCCACTTTCCTTATATCTCTCTTTCCCGCCACACTTCTCTCGCCTTCCACCTAACGTCCAAACCTTCTTTTATCCCTCTTATTTCTCCCCTATTCTCACCCCCAGCCCTCTTCCCAATAGCCCTTTCCCTTCAGACTTCTCCCCCTCACCTTCCACACACACACTCTCCACTCTTTCTCGCCACTTCCCCACACTTTCCTTCACCCGCTAACACCACTCACTTCTAAACACCTTCCACACACGCGTCCGGAAACGGAAGTCTCTAAACACAGTTATTTTAAAGCTAAATTCAGGAGAAAGAAAGAGACAACACTACATAGTGGTACAATCGCATGCATTCTAAAGCTAACAGTATTTCAAAATGATCTTTTCAATCTTAACATCGCAGCGTATCGCGCGATCATGTGTAATTTGAATCTTCTGGAGCAGCCGTGTGGGATGATGTCATTTGGCAGTGCGAAGAACGCTCGAACGAAATATGATTATGCAGCGTCGACAGAATGTTTTTTTTCCCCAACGCAGAGAAATAATAATTTTTTAAATGTCGAATCTTAAAATTATGTGGCGAGAGGAGGAGGAGGAAGACGGGTAAATAAATAGAGAAATAATATACGTTTAAGAAATATATATTGTTACAAACGAAAAATAGAATATAAATATAATTTAACATTTTTTCCTACGAGCTTCAGCTACAATATCATTGATGGAGTTTCAGACCAGACCCGCCCCCAGAAATTTTTTCAAGGGGACATTCTCTCCCTCTGTGGAAATTTTTTATCTATACTAATATGCAGCATTAGCAGAATTTTTTCCCCCCAAACGTAGAGAAATAATAATTTTTTTAATCAGCTATCTAGAGAACCATTATGTAGAAAACAGACATATTTTCCAAACACACATGCAGCAAGCATTCTAAAGCTAGCCAGTTTTCAAGCAAACAGTATTTCGAACGTCGCAGCGTATTACGCGACAACGTGCGTAATTTGAGTCCTCTGGAGCAGTCGTGCAGGATGATGTCCTTTGGCGGCGCGAAGAATGCACGAATGAAATATAACACTTTGGAAACATCGAATCTTAGAATTATGCGATGAATTTTTTCCCATACCAACAGACATACAGACATTTTTTTCCCAAACGCAGAGAAATAATAATTTTTCAATCAACGATCTAACGAACCAATACGTAGCAAACAGACATTCTAAAGCCGACAATATTTCAAACATCGCAGCGTATCGCGCGATCACGTGTAATTTGAATCCGCCGTGGTGGGACCGCCGTGCAAGATGACATTTGGTGGCGTGAAGAACGTACGAGTCATAGAAAGAATTATGTGGTGTCAGCAGAAATTGGTGAGGAGAGAAGGAGGAAGGCGGGTAAATAAATAGAATGTAATATATGTAAAATGATTATATATTGTTACATTAATTAAAAAATAGAAATATTGTTTGGGATTGAGTTAGTTCCCCACGCTGCCACTCTCACTCTCACAGCAGCACCTCGCGGCCCCCGATTCAGCGACGCTGATCGATGAGCAAGCCGCCAATCAGCGCTAATCCATCAACCAATCAGCACAGATCGATCGACCAATCACAGAGCCGCGTCAACGCTCTACGAGAAGCGAGAAGACGTGCCAACGTTTTTCACCATGTTCTCTTGTGTGCTTGCTTTCCGAAAGAGGATCTAAAACGCGTCGCGTCAGGCTAAAGGTTCTTGTGCATTTTAGAAGTGCTTTTCTCACTCTCACCCGTGCGTGAACAATTGTCAGCTCATCACTCACGTTGTGTGACTCACTCGCATCCTTGAACTCTCACGCGCCACCGATTAATATAATCGGGTGGACGCCACGTGGCAACGACCACGCGGCCACATTTTTCTCATCAGTGTACTCACTGTGCAGCTCAACAAACATTCACTCATTGTGCGTCTCAATCAACGATATTGCATTGCGTGTAATAAATTGACGAAGTGTTCTCACCGAAACTGTGCACTCTCATATATAACCTGTCTAAGATTCCTCTCAATTCTCATCCAATACACTCTCAAACAAATATAAAAAAGAAAAAAATATAAAAAATTAGAATATTCTATCAGACTCTATCAGTCTCTCTTTCTTTCTCCTTCTCTTTTCTTCTCTTTTTCTCTCTTTCTCTTTTTTACATCAATCGCAAGACAATTTGAACATTCTCGAACAGCTGATGGACTTCCTAATCGCTCTATTCTCAACATTTTTGAGTTCTCTCTGTACAAATAGAATATAAAAATATAAAAATACAATATAAAAAGAAAAAAATATAAAAATATAAAATGAAAAATAAAAAATATAAAAATACAATATAAAATGCAAAAATATAATAATAATAATAATTTAATTTATTGCCCACTTTCGTGTTACAATTTAAAGATCATATACTCTTTCCATTTCAGTCCCGTGATTGTGTCAGTGTAAGTCCTACCCTTCTAATGTTTCCTGCTGTGTCTTAACAATTTTTTTCTATTTTACAAGTATTTCATAATCTATTCTATGTTACATAATCTTCTTTTATCACTTTCCTGTTCTTCCCATCTTTTCCTTCTCCCTATTATCTCCTGTAGAGTAGCCAAGTTTTTCTATTCTCCTCTAATTACCTCTGCCCAATTCCTACCACTCTCTCCACTTACTTCACATGCTTCAATCGCGTGTTTCACTGTTTCTTCCTCTTCCTTACATACCCTTTCTTCTTTCATTAGCCAATATTTGCATGCCCTTGTTTCACTACCCTCTATGAATCTTCCTATCCTTTCTAATTCTCCTCTCCTTTTTTCATTTTTCCCCCATAAGCATTTCGGCTTATCTCCTGGTTTCCTTGCCACCTCTCTTAATTCTCTTAGGAACGTTGACTCTTTTACTTTCATCTCTTTTTCTTGTTCTTGAATGCTTTTTACTTATCTGCTCTATTTTTTATCCACACTTCCCCATTTAATCTTCTTCTTTTCCATCCTTCATTTGACCATCCTCTCGGTTCCAAGAATTTGATTCTCATTCTTTCCCTTTTCATTACTTCATTTCCTCTCATTAGTCTTCTCACACATTTATATCTTATCGATCCTTCTTCCGAGTTTATTAGTCTCACTTCAAACTTCATTGCCCTTACTCCCATTTTAATTGCTATGCCACCTCTTCCTGTTTCTTTTAACAACCAGTATGTTGGTGTTGATCTCTCCAATTTCATTATCCACCGTATGTATTTCGCCTGCAATTTTTCTAATACCCTCATACCTTCTCCATCCCCATCTCTGCTCCATACGCCACGGTACTTCTAACTAGCGCATCAAACAGTTTCATTCTTCTTTCAAAGTCATCTCTGAATAATCTTTCTCCAACCCCCCCCCCCCCATACTTTTCCTAGTATCATATTCGCTTTCCTAACTACCTTCTTAATATGGTGTTTATCCTCGTTGTTCTCTCCCTCTCACTGTATAACCTAAATATTCCAGTTCTCTTACTTTTTCTTCTTCATTCCAACGGAGTCTTTCCTCTTTTCTTCTTCCTTCTGCTTTCCTGCATATCATTATCTTAGACTTTTACACATTTAACTCCAAGCCTTTCTTCTTTATGTATCTCTCGAATCTCTTTATCATATTTTTCAGTCCCTGTGCATTATTTGCCATTAACACAACATCATTCGCGTATGAAATTGTCCAAATTTTCCTTCTACATGTTACGACTCCTCCTTCCTGTTCTTTGCTCATTTCTTTTTCTAGGTCTGCAAATGCGACATTGAAAAGTGTCGAGCTTAACGGGCACCCTTGTCTAACATCCTTTCCTGTTAAAAAAACTTTTCTATCAGTTCCTTCGTCACGCCTAAAGTGCATATAGTTCTGTCGTACATTTCCTGTATCCTTATTCTTAGTTGTTCGCCTACTCCTTCTTAAAGTCTTTCCCAAATTTCCATTTGTTCTTCTAATCTCCTCCTTAGAATGTCCGCGTATATCTTACAATCCGTGTCCATCTAAGTTATGCCCCTATAGTTCTTAACCAATTCCCTTTCTCCTTTTTTTTTTGAACACAGGACTTACTATTCCTCCTTTCCATTTTTTCGGAAAGTCCCCTTTCTTCCATGTTCTGTTTATCACCTTTGCTTGATTACCTATATTTATGAAGATGATTGCGACCTCGATGTTGACTTAAGATATAATTTAAATGCAGGAGTTTAAATTTTAAGTCTGTTCGACTTTTAATATCTTACATGATTTGAGTTCAGATCGATGTGAGCCAGATCGGTTTGTATCTATATTTATCTAATAAATTTTTGTACGAAAGGACTTAATTTATAAATTTTTTGTTTTTGCTATATTCAATAAAAATTGGAATTTTATATTTATTAGGAATAGGTGTTTACCCTGTGATAATTGTTGGTTGAGCTTCAAATTCTAATTATTCAATATTAGGAACGATTGGGTCAATTTCACAATCAGTTTCTTATGAAGTAAGTTTATTTTTAACAATATATTTATATAGATATATGTAATTGAAATTTTGTAATGTCAGTTGCCTGTTGGAGTAAGTATTGAATTTAACAAGTCGCGTTTACGAGTGCGTTTTCGCTGTCTCATATGTCGTGTATAGTCTCGTTGAGAAGTTCGGGTGTTGGCTCTTACAATTTGCATTTGTCCCTTGATTGCATTTTTTAATCTGTTATCCTGTCTTTTTAAAAGGTCTATTTAATCATTGATTTTTTTTCTATCTTCGGAATCCATTAGCCCGAAGAGTGATTTTCCTACGTAACCTAATCCATCTATTTATCCACGACGCTGTTTCTGTGCTGAGCTTTTAGTTTGCTGGACGTAGGTAAGGAGTTGGGCGACGCGGTCTACCTCGTCTTGGATTTTCGTGGCGAATGTTTTACACAAAACTTTGTAAGTTGTCGGTAAAAGGTTTCTTTACATTGCGCAAATATATCATATAATGTAGTTTGGAGGTTCGCTTCGCGTCGGTAGATGTAAGATATGTCTACGTGTAATACTAACTTCCAGCTATCTCAATAAATCTGTAGATCGCCTAGGTTTTCGAAGTAAATGCTGGGGCTTTTTGGAATTCTTTTATAGCGAAATCTGTGTCGAGGGAAGGGGCGTCCATCCTACGAGTAGTATCATTGTTTGTAGGACGGAATCCTTGAAAAATATAATGTCGAGGTGTAGCCGGTGTTTCGTTTTGTTGGTCGCGAAGTCCTACCTCGTGCGTGCGCGAGATAAATTTTTGCTAAAGTAGGACAGTTCGTCTTCCTTTGCCTCGGCCTGGGTAGAAGTGAGAAGTGAGGGTATACGGGGCTCCATTTTCTTGGTCGCTTCTTATTTCGTTGAGATCTCCTGCACAAAGATGTTGTCGGTCATCTTAGACGTGTCCCGAGACATTATGTTTGCTCTAATTATACGTGCGACTGATGTTTGTTCGTGCTTCGTGTGTGTGTTATTTTATTATCCTATCTATCCGTTTATTTCTCCAGCGTTTCCAGTGCTCCGCTGTATCAGCAGCGTTTACGTGGAGGCGATCAGGGAATATCGGGCGCACTGGCGCCGATTCTTCCCGGAGGCCGATTTCTGGGAGGAGGCGGAGGACTCATGGGGTCTGAGGGCTCTATTTGGTGAGTGTCTGATTGTACCGGTGATTGCAGGTTTAATTACTGTTTTTATTTCCTTACGTGTAGTAATAGTTTCACAATTGGTTCCTACACCCCTTTTTTTGTAGAATGTCATGGGGAGGTTTTTGTGGGGCCAGGTCCACGGCCTCGACTGTGGTCGCTATTGGAGGCAAGCCGCGCCTTTCAAAGCTGGGATGGCGACACCTAATTGGGGTGCTTACCCTTGTATTTCCGCCCTCCCCTTTTCTTTCTCAATAAATTACATTTCTTAGTTTTATCCCTATATAATTGCTAGTGTATCGTTACTATTCTTCATGACTGCGATCATTTCCTTATTGCTGCCCTATTCCGTAAAGTGCTTAAGTTGATTTACGTGTATGCGGAGCGTTCGTCGCCCTTTATGCTATAATTAGTGTTATCATGCGTGTTTTGAATCGTGTAGGGGCCTAGCCACGCAGGAGTTAGTTTTTTGACCGTCAGCGTCTTAGCGTCTCGTCGTGCAGTAGCACTTTGCATCTGATTTTAAAAGACCTATCTGCGGTTTCCTTGTCGTAGTATTGGAATTAAAATTAAAATAAATTTAATATAATATTGAAATTTAATATTGAATTTTATATAAATCCAATAATGAATAACTTTCAATTAATAAAATTATAGAAAATATTGTTAAAAATAAACTTACTTCAGAAGAAACTGACCCAATCGCTCCTAATATTGAATAATTAGAATTTGAAGCCCAACCAACTATTATCACAGGGTAAACACCTATTCTTGATAAATATAAAATGCCATTTTTTTTTTAATATAACAAAAGATAATTTATAAATTAAGCCCATTCGTACAAAAAATTATTTGATAAATATAGATATAAACCGATCTGGCTCACGTCGATCTGAACTCAAATCATGTAAGATATTAAAAGTCGAAGAGACTTAAAATTTAAACTACTGGATTCAAATTATATCGGAAGAGAATTAGAAAGGATAGGAAGGTTCATACTGGGTAGCGAAACAAGGGCATGCAAATATTGGCTAAAGAAAGAAGAAAGGGAATGTAGGTTTTGTAAGAAAGAGGAAGAAACCGTGAAACAGGTGATTGAAGCATGTGAAGTAAATGGAGGGAGCGGCAGGAATTGGAAAAAGGTAATTGGAGCAGAATGGAGAAAACTTGGCTACTTTACAGGAGATAATAGGGAGAATGAAAAGATTGGAAGAACGGGAAAGTGATAAAAGAAGATTATCCAACATAGAATAGATTAGGAAACGCTTGTAAAATAGAAAAATTGTTAAGGCAGGATAGGATACATTAAAAGGGCAGGACTTATACTGACACAATCACAGGATTGAAATGGAAAGTGTATATTGTAAGAGTATATTGATCGTTAAATTGTAACACGAAAGTGAGCAAGAAATTAAATTATTTTTATTAATATATGTTTCCTTTTTATATTGTATTTTTATATTTTTATATTTTATTTACATTCTATTTATATTCAATTTTTATATTTTTTCTTTTTATATTGTATTTTTATATTTTTCTTTTTTATTTATATTTTTATATTCTATTTGTATAGAGAGAATTAAAAAAATGTTGAGAATAGTGCGGCTTATTTAGAGATGGAGAATTGAGGCGATACAATAGATACGTAAATGTTTCGGGAAATGTTGTCGAGATATTACTGTTCTGTGTAACCGAGCACTCGGGTCGGTCACGGGAGCGTGAGTATATGGGTGCATGTGAGGTGTTGTGTGGAAGAGTATGTATGTATGATGCCGCGAAAAACAAATAAGAAGTCCATCAGCTGTTCGAGGATGTTCTAGTTGATTTGTGGCTGATGTAAAAAAAAAGAAAGAGAGAGAAAGAGAAAGGGAGATTGATAGAGAAAGATGATTCTGCCGAGACACTATTTATATTCTATTTTTGTATTTTTTTCTTTTTGTCGGGTGTATGATTCTCGGATTGTAAAGATGACACTACATGATATGTCGCTGTATTTCTAACCGGATACAGTAACATTTTTATTTAATCTTGAGCTATGTATAGACTATGTGTATCCGCGATTGTGTGAAACTGCAAGAGATGTGCAGACGAAAATTTTAAATTTTGTTAATGTGTTATAACTGGGCGATGTTGCCTGCGAAACATTAGATACGCATCGTGCTGTTAAAATCATACGTGATAGTAAATATTTCGACGAGGATTCTCATTGTAGATTTTAAACTGTTAGCATGCGCCATCAATGATATTGTAGATGATGCTCGTAGCAAAAAATATTAAATTATATTCGTATTTGATTTTTTTATATTCTTTTAATTTTAAAATATGTTTCGTAAAACCATATTATTTCTGTATTTATTTATCCGAGCGAGACAAAGTACGTATTGTTGCGCCGGGGTGTTTCCATCGCATGCCACTCCGACGCAAAGAATAGCATGATATGCGGATATATACACGACTCAATTATATTTGGATATACAGAGCGATAATAGTACAACCCGGACGTCCGAACGCTATGGCGTTCGGTACAAGACAGTGTTCTTGCCGTGACCCGATCGTCCTCTCGAAGGGGGTTGACCCTCTCCCGTCCTCAGCCACGAGCACCAGCAGGCTATGCACGGGTCTATACCCGGTGC
The DNA here is from genome assembly GCA_944738655.2 of Andrena hattorfiana. Lineage (NCBI taxonomy): Eukaryota > Metazoa > Arthropoda > Insecta > Hymenoptera > Andrenidae > Andrena > Andrena hattorfiana. The sequence continues at coordinate 20,587,456 of OX122892.1, forward strand.
TTGCAACACTGCTCTCCCTCTGGAAAAGCGGGCGTCCCGACCGCGTTGACTCCTCTTCGGAAACTTCGTACCCTGGTCTGAAGAAGTGGTCGTGTTAGCTGCGTGGCCTCTTCAGATCGCAACCAAAACCATCCAAAAACCCGGGGCAAGGCGGTACAGCGGGATGGCTGGCGAAATCCTCTCGTCGTGAAGTCCTCCTTAGTGGAGCGTTCCAGCTCCCTGTCCCACGACGTCCCTGGAACTCTGCTTCAGCGATACCTGCTGCTCCTTTCTTTTTGTGGGTCCATGGAACGTCCAACGTCGACTCCACTGCGTTGCATCGGAGAGTTCCCTGGCCTAAATACAGCGACAAAGCTCGAGTTGCCCCTGCGTTGCGGCGGAGGGTTCCCTCGGCAAAAATCCAGCGACGAAGTTCCTGCGGAGGTTCAACGACGCTTTCGCCCTCCTCCGCATTCCCCAGCGCCGACGAACTCTAGCCTCCCAGAAGTTGGCGTCCTCCTTTTCCGGCAGGTCTCCGTCCAGTGCGCCCTCCTCACCGGGGCGTCGCAGCTCCTTATCCCGCGACGTCTCGGGCCTCCGCTCTGGAACGTCTCACGGCAGCGTCACCGCTCCGACGCTGCATCCTGTTTTCGGACCCGGCTCCCTGTCGAAGCCTCGGTCATGGACAGTCCTTTCCTCCAGGGGTTCGTCCTCGATGCCCTTCCGGTGGCCTTGTTCGAATCTGCGATCCACTCACGGCTCCGGAGTCATTTGTCAAAGAAACAGAGACATGAACATTCTCTTACATTGGCGAGAATCCGTTGGAGCTGAACAGGACTGGGAAGACGGAAAGGCGAAATGGGTACGAAAGCAGGGGGTCACGACTCATGAGCATGCTATCGGCTCGTTCCCCGATCAATCCGCCCAGAACTCTCAACTCATCTTCAGCTCCTTTCTCCCGGTCCTCCATCATCTTAAGCCTTGACCTCGAGATGGCCCCATTCCTCATCTTGGCATCTGGCGCTGCCCCAGGGGACCGTCCTGTGCGGCTTTTCAACGGCCCCGTCTCCACAATGCCCCTTCCGACCGATCCGTGCAACTACGTCGCACGTTGGTCCGGTAAATGGGGACACCATTTCTCGTTTGCTGTCCACCCTCGTAGGGGTGGGCGCCTTGGTAACCACTGTACCGGTGGCGCGGCCAAGATTTCGGCCAGGAGGGCTAGCGGGGCGGTTTCACGTATGTCCACGCCCCGCTGCGGACCACCACGCTATTGTGGCACATTCGGGGAATTGGGGGTCGCATCCGAGCCGTGGTGGCAGTTCCCCGACACCTTGTCCCTCGTCGTGGGGTATCGTGCTCCCTTAAACAAAGCAAAGACAAGGGCTACGAAGGTAGCCCCCGCAGCCCAGTCTAATTAGAGTGCAGCAAATCTTGCCATCCTCTCGTCTCCCTTTCTTTTCAAGGACACCGAGGTCATTCTTCATCCTTCCTCAGGTACTCCTGTAGCCGCTCCATCCCACGGGCGAGTTCCCCTGCCAACAACTCTTTCTGGGTTACAAGGTAATTCTTCCCCCTTCGGAAGTTCCTTGCCTGTTCTCCATTCTATTGTCGAACTCATCTCTTCGGGCGCCCTCTTTCTCAAGGGGGTGGATTCGCCGAACCCGCGCCGATCCCAGGCCGATCCCGCGACGGTATTTGACCTCGAACTCCCTCCGTCCCGGCTTCAGTAATTCCGTTCCTCCAGGCACCTCTTCGTTGCTTCGGTGGTACCCGCGCTATTGGGGATGCCGCTCGCCAGCAACCAAAGTGCGGTCCGTGCACTCCTGCACGTCCCTGCGTCCCTGCCGGAGTCGCACCCTAGCCACCAACACTCCGACGCTCCCTCTATAGCGTCCAACTCTGCCTCTTGTAACGATGATCGGCGCTTCCCACAAACATCGGTTTCGTCGGATAACGCAGCAAGATGTCCTCGGCAGTTTTCAGTGGTGCAGACGGACGATTAAAGCACGTGAAGTGAACAGGACGAGTCATTAAAACATATTAAGGCACAGATCACAGGGGACATATTGGACAGTGGGGGAACATATGGGGAAACGGGGGGGGGGGCATTTTGGAAACGGTGGAACATTGAGAGTACTCACAACAAACTCCTTACGCCAGACCGTGCAGTTGTCTTAGGGACATTACCCAGTGGTAAAAGAAGGGGTGGTGACAGAACGCGCCAGGCGATTATGGTTTCAAAAATATATGGAAGGATTCATTTCACAATTCAGACGTCAAAATATCAACGCCTGCTCGTCGCCGCCAGTGACTCGTCAATGAGCCAACTTCAGAGCGCGCTCCCGTTATTTGCCGAACGCGCGTCTCTCCCATTGCGTCTATCGATAACCGACCGTTGCCGTTTTCTACATTACCAATGAGACCGATACCACCAGGATGCGGATTCCTATTCGTAGGTCGGTTTCCCGAGTTTCCAGAGCCGACCCAGCAATGGCCTCCTGGACTTCTCCCTTTTCGGCAGTTTCCTCGCCGAAGCCTCGAAACCGCTCCGATGTCGGCTGGTCCCGACCGCCGCCGCCGCTTCCGCTACTCCTGTGTCCGTCCCTAGTTGGTCGGCTGCAGGCTGCATGTTGAATCCTCTTCCGTCTTTGAAGAGGGACTTGCTCGGACGTCGCTCACAACGGCTCCTTGCATATCGCACGCAACAGCTCCTTGCGTCTTGCACGCAACGACTCCTTGCGTATCGCACGACACCAGTGTTGCGCCGGGGTGTTTCCATCGTAGGCCACCCCGACGCAAAGGATAAAATGATACGCGGGTATATACACGACTCAATTATATTTAGATGGACAGAGCGATAATAGTACAACCCGCACGTCCGAACGCTATAACACCAGCAGGATATGCACGGGCCTATACGCGGTGCTCGCAACACTGTATGCGTGTAGGGTATGTGTCCCTATTACGGAGCCTGCCCAATTACGCAATTTTTCTATTAAAATTATCAATGAAACAAAATCCATGCACAAATAAATGTAAACAATTTTTTTTTAATTAAATTCAAATATTCATGAACAAGATTCAAAGTAAAAAGCGACAATTTGAATATGTCATAATATTGTAAGTATTTATAAAAAAATGCGTAACACACTTTCAGTGAATTAATAGAATTTCTTGTCCAAAACCTTAAGAAATGTTGTACCGAACTATTTCATATAAATCAATTATAAATACTGTTTTCACCGTATAAAATGCATATTATATCCTAAAAAGGTTTAACATAATTACAAAAAATAAATTCAGCACTTACAAACTTATTTGTTTTTATTTTTAAGTTAAATTCCGTAATACCGCCAGATTTTCAATCTTGTCTGTAATACGGAGCCTCGAAGCCGGAAGCGTTGTCTTCGTCATAACCTCATTTTTGTTCCAAGCTGTCAAAAGTGAAGCGCGTGTGTGGTTCTTAATAAATTTGCATATTAAACATGAATCGGCCTCCACAAACCAAACGTTTTTTATATAATAAAAACGATATGTCTAAAGCCTTGGAAGCAGTGTCTTCTGGAATGCCGATAAACACTGCAAGCAAAAAATATTCTGTGCCACGAACATCACTTTACAATAAAGCGAAGAAAGTATATAAAAGTGACACACCTGGACCAAGTACAGTCTTAACGTTGAAAGAAGAAGAGGATCTTGTGCAATGGGTATTGCAAATGTGTTCTCTTGGCTGCCCAGTCACAAAAGAGCATTTATTCAACAGCGTAGCAGTTTTAATAAAGAAATCGAAAAGGGCAAATTCATTTACTGATGGACGACCAGGCTGACATTGGTTTGATGGTTTCCTTCGAAGGCACCCAGTGCTAACACAGAGAATATCTGAAAATATATCACTCGCTAGAGCCTTAGTGACCGAAGAATCATTAAAAACATGATTCACAGATGTTCGTGCTTATTTAAAGAAAGAAAATCTTGAAAGTATTGATGGGTCACGAATTTTTAATGCAGATGAAACAGCTCTGCTACTAAATCCAAAAGGAGGTTCAGTCTAGGCAGCAAAAGGATTCAAAAACGTATACAATGTAGTTAATAATAATGAGAAGGAGAATTTAACAGTTTTAGTGACTGGCAACGCTGCGGGTCAACTGGCCCCAACGTTGGTCGTGTTTAATTACCAACGAGTACCAACTTCAATTTATGCTAAACTGCCTCCACACTTTCATGTGGGCACTTCAGAGAAAGGATGGATGCCCTCGGAATTATTTTACGAATATATTGGTAATAAATTTTATCCATGGGTTGCTGCATTTGGAATCCGGCTACCGGTAATATTATTTTTGGATGGGCATGTGTCTCACAACCACTAAGTTCATTTTGTCATTACGATCACATAATATTGGTCGCTCTACCACCGAACACCACCCACTTAATGCAACCCATGGACGTTACCATGTTTTCTCCATTGAAAGCGCATTGGAGGAAACAAGTCAATACATACAGAATTGAAAATCATGTACTAAGTGTCGCCAAATATGATTTTGCTGTACTTCTAGAAAAAGTGTTCAACAAAATGGATTTAAAGACAATTCTATCAAATGGTTTCAGTGCTTGCGGTCTACATCCATTTTCAATAGACAAATTAGATTTTTCTAAGGTGTTTATTCGTTCCAAAAACAATGATACAAGTGAATCTACCATAAATCAGGCACCATCGCTGATACAATCTTTGGCAAAATATATTAACCCAGATACACTGAAGCTATTTCGAGGTTGTGGTGAAGTTGAAAAATGGGAAGGACAAACTGATGACACAAACCTCTATCATGTGTGGAAAAGCATACGTGCAGACTGTCATAAAACTAACATTGAAGTTTGCTCTCAGATCCATAATGATAATTCTATAGAATCACTATCCGGACAAGTACTATATGATGAACCCACCCTTCAACATATGGATTGTGTTACAGATGTAGAACAATAGAAAGAAAATCTACCTATGGAAGTTTTAAATCCAGAAGTAAATTAAGAATTGCATAGTATTTACAAAACGTATTAGCATTTACATTTAAATAAGTATTAGTTTTCCAAGTTTAATTTTAATTCACACCCATTGTGTGAATTGGAATTGGAATTGTAATCTACGTGTGATATATTTCTATGTTTTTAATAGATTCGTTTTTTAAGAGATGTTTTTGTACATAATTTATCTTAAACATATTTAATTTTACACCCGCATATTATCTTATACGCACTTTGTTGCGAAACATATATTTAGAATATAAGATAACTCCATAGCTATAAATACAATTCTTTATTTGTATTTACAGAAATCAATTTTTTATTTATATGGTAACATACGTATTTTTTTTACAGCGGATTGTTTTACAAAATGTAGCTGATGCGCAAGAAGTATCTTCTAATATTAATTTACAATTCTCTGTTCTAAATGATGAAGGAAATGTTTATTTTCCTCTGCCTATAGATTTATCTGAACAAATACTTCTTAAGGCTGCCGTCTCCCGGGCCTTCAATGTGTGCGTACACTCACACAAGCTAAGTTAAGCGTGTACGTAGACGCGTGTAGTAAACAAACCGTAAATTACAACTTTCGTCCTGGAATCGGCCAGAAGGAAGTTTTTGCGGGTATAGTTGCCTCTAGTAGACATCTGTGCAGGGTGGTCTGGTGCGTTTGAACGCTAATAAGCACCGTACGTTGAAATAATAATGAATTTATGACTCGAAAAGTGACAGAATGAGGCTTCAAGGCTTCTCCGTCGGTGGCGCTGATAGTATATTCGAGCCACGTAGCACCAGGTTATACGTATACGCGATGTAGCAAACAAACCGTAAATTACAACTTTCGCCCTGGAATTGGCAAGAAGGAAGTTTTCGCGGGTATAGTTGCCTCCAGTAGACATTCGTGTAGGGTGGTCTGGTGCGTTTGAACGCTAATAAGCACCGTATGTTGAAATAGTAATGAATTTATGAATCATGTACTGAGGCAGACTCGAGAAGTGACAGAAAGAAGCTTCAAGGATTCTCCGTGACCGGGGCTGATGGTATATTTGCGCCATGTAGCATCAGAACCGGTGGAAGTCCAAGCTAGCCGATAAATGTAGGAAAGACATAGTGGCCGAGACGTATCGAGAGTCAGATCGCGCTGTTGCCGCATTTCCCCTACTACTATTTTGTCGTCAGGGAGGATTGAATGAATCACGGCGAAGCGGCTGGAGAACTGTGATGGGCAAAGATAATATCTGGATAAAGTCAAATAAAAGATACTTTATGCTTATCCGTTATTCGAAGCTGCGAATAGCACGATTTATCTTTATTCCAAACACCACGGATAAATAAATTTATTTGAAGTGAATTTATTCGACGGCGAAAGATAATTTTTTTATAAGTGAATTCATTCGACGGCGAAAGATAATTTTTTTATTCGAAGAAAGTTTATTCGAACCGTCGAATAAGGTTTTCATCTTTATCCTTAGTTTATTCGGCGTTTTATTCGAAGGCTTCGAAACTTCAAATAACTTTCGGCAGCGTGTTTACCCGAATCGGCGCGATGTCACTTCGTGCTGCGGGCATGGGCTGTTCGGCGGCGGCTTCTGATCTCGGTTCAATCCCCGGCTCAAAAGGCGTACAGTGTTGCTTGCGATGGATTATGTATTAATAAAATGTAAAACGTAATGTTTTCAGTAACATACTGCTGAAATTTTCCAGATTAAAATGAGTTAGATAACACTATAGTTTACAGTCATTTCTTGACATAGACTCCGTTATGAAATTCTTATGTTAGGTGGTCGCCTTAATTAAAAAATCGACATGAGACGAAATCCCATGGATACGTTTTTGAGATATTGCCCGATGAATATTTTGGTAATTTTTTAAGAAGACGACCCGACGTTTTTGGCCATATCTTGCGTGAGAGTTGACCGATTTTATCGCGACGACTATTAAATTAAAGGTAGTTAAATTGCATACAATTATTTCGTACAGTGTTCTTCAATCGGACCAATAGTTTAAAATTGAAGTTGAAAATTCACTACATAGCCCGAAAGACATAGGAATTGTCATGTAACGTCCAGTTTCTTATTTTTTACGTAGAGTGTGTACCTTTATGAAGAAAACAAGCCCAACCTGAGCAAAATCCATGCGCAAATAGGGCAGTTATGGGCGATAGAGTGGGAGTGCCTATTTTCAACTTTTTGCCTATTTTTGCATTTCTTCCTGTTTCTTGGCGAATTGCGCATTTGTCTTCAATGAAAACGCATTTTTGTGTATTTTATTTTATTTTATTTTATTTTTCAAAAGCAATTCTGGCTCTTTCTGCTTCTTTTGCCCGCATTGACATCAGTTTCTCTTACAAGTAACCAGTCGAAATCACCCATCATTGACAACTCATCCCAGAATCCTTGGTATATAATAATTACATGGCAATTCCTGTCTTCCAGGCTATATAGTGAATTTTCGATTTCAATTTCGGCCCCAAAACATTACATTTTTCTTAAGTTTCGCTCGATTCCGCCTAAACTATTGGTCCGATTGGAATACACTGTAGGAAATAATTGTATGCAATTTAACTACCTTGAATTTAAAAGTCGTCGCGATCAAATCGGTCAACACTGACGCGAGATATGGCCAAAACAGTCGTCTTCTTAAAAAATTACCAAAATATTCATCGGGCGATATTTCAAAAACGTATCTATGGGATTTCGTCTCATGTCGATTTTTGAGTTTAGGGGACCTCCTTACATAAGAATTTCATAATGGAGTCTCGATCAAAAATAATTTTTTGGATTTTGTAAACTAGTGTAATTAAATATAAATTTAATATTTCTAATCTGATAATACTGAACATAATCCGATTTATACCGTGTTTAAATTCATTTTCATCTGGAAAAGCTCAGCAGTATGTTACTGAAACGTTCATGCTGATACGATAGAAAATGTGAAAATTTTACATTCTATTTGACACAAACCAAATACACAATCATTGAACAATCATATCATTATATTTTTTCACAGGGAAATATAAATATTGCCCTCACTGCATACGTTACATTTCGCTTATTTGCTGTAACAACGACATATATAACTCAAAAATCACGATTTTTAGGGAAACGGGTTTTGTTAACGGGAAAAGTATTGTTAGACAACAACTGCTTTTTCTATGCTAATAACTCAAAAACTACCAATTTTGAGTTGTGTCGTTGTTACAGCAAATGAGCGATTTCGTTACGAGCGATCTGATAAAATTGTGGGAAGACCGTCAATGGAGAAGAGGAATTACACAGAATGAGAGAAGATAATAAGAATTGCGAAGTTTAGAAGGGATATTGATACGCAATTTAGTATTGTTTCATTGATATGTTTTCTAACTTCACTACACAACCTCTCTATCTTTCATTATTGCTGTCCTTCTTTACTTTCAGCGAGGCTCTGACGCTAAACACAGTGATCGGCGAGCTCCAACTACCGCTGATGGAGGGGGAAACACCTACAGGAGCGGTGGTTATGTGTGCGTGATTGACGCAGGCAGACACAATTCAAGCACACATAACCACCGCTCCTGTAGGTGTTTCCCCCTCTGACGCAGCAGACACAGTTCAAGCACACATACCTACCCCTCCCGTAGGTGTTTCCCCCTCCATCAGCGGTAGCTGGAGCCCGCCGATCCTTGCCTAGACGCAGCTCTCGTGCCGTATTCCTTCAAGGCTTCTCGATAGTAGGAGCTGTGACAACAGCGCGGCAGAGACAGAGAGAACAGAAAATGTGGCAACTATGCGTAAAAACCGCAGTAGTTTCATTAGGGTTCGTCTGTTTACAAGGGACGCTTCGATCGATTCGGACCATAACAACAATGAGATGGCAGCCTTAATGTTGATACTAGTTCAAATGTACAGAATGAACATGAATCTCCTGATGATCGTGTTAATAATGAAAACAAAGTTTTTCATAATAGTCTATTGGAAAATATTGAAAATTTTAGTAATGTGATAAATGTTCAAGAAAGTACTAATATAGCTGAAATTTCTGCTTCGACTTCAAATGCAAATACTGTTTCTCAATCTCAACAGTTTTTATATTGGCCTATAGAAAAAACTTCTTCAAAGAAAAAAAAGGATAAGTAAGGTGAAAATTCCATCCGTAATGTCATCAGAAGAAGGCCTACAATGGTATAAGGAGCATGAAAATAAGAAAAAAAAAGTGGAAGAAGCAAAGGAATTAAAGAAAAATATTCGAGTATAAAATGCTTTGATAAAGAAGGAGAAAGTAGAAGAGGCAAAGAAATTGAAAGCATCAAAGAACACCAAAAAGCAATCAAAACCAAAAAAAGTTTCCTAGACATAAGATATAGGGTGCTCATAAATATATGGGACAATATTTCAGGGTTGGTTCTACCTACTCATCAAGACAATAAGAAAAGTTGGTATACGCATGGATATGTCTGGTAATTCTTAGTTTTAAAGTTATAAGCATTTGTATATTCCGTAAAACACCCTGAAATATTGACCCACATATTTATAAACACCGAGTATTATTAAATAATTTATAAATTGGTTTAGATAATAACTTTTGATAAAACTGTGTGATACAACTAATATTATAATATTAATAACATTTGTTATTCTATAATAAATTGCAATAAATAAACCAAATAATTATATTTATTACATAATTATATTTTATTTTTATTAAATGATTTACCACAAAACAACAATATTTACAACAAAATAGCTCTAGGTAACCCTATTTCACAAAAACTAGGTTAGGAGCGACATTCAAAGGTACCGAAATGAGGACAGGCTCCATAATGGGGGGGGGGGGGGAGGGGGCGCCGTAATATGGACAGGCTTCGTATTGGGGGGCACCGTAATACGGACAGGCTCCGTAATTGGGGGCACTGTAATACGGACGACGCAGTTTTCAGGGTACCGTAATAAGGACAAAAACATCTGCTTTTGTTTAATTAAATACATTACAAAGACTTAGTTTTTTCACTTAAAAAAAAGTCCGTCATAAAGAAGAATTGTTCACCAACAGATATTGATTTTCAGAATATGAAATTGATGTATCAGTATTGTTTAATTAATATATGATTGCGCAAACTGGCTTAAACCCTCCGTAATTGGGACACATACCCTATGTATCAACGCATCATCTGTCTCGTACCGTTCCTCGCTCGATTTCAGTCCCTCTGACTCGCTCTCGTTCCATCTCGCTCTCACCTTCGCAGAACAACAGTGAACCAGAAGTGGTGGCGATAGCGCCAAGCTCCTGACGTGTAGGCCAAACTGAGTTCTCAGCGTAGAAATGCATACGTCAGAAAAGGTGTGCGTTAAGCCGGGTCCAGACCTGAATGAGTATACGCTGAGCCGGCTGAGCACGTACGAATATTTTGATGTGGACGGGTGAAACGGTAGCCAGGGCCGCGTGCTTCTACGTCAAAAGGGTGAGCGTGAACGTATATGCTAGTGTGGAGTTGCCATTCGTGGTGACTCGGCGTATGCGACCCGACTCGCGAATGCCGGCGAAGGCACATGGCCTGAGCCGACCGATGTCGGTTTTCTTCCACACATCAAAAGGAGTTTGGAGTGCATTGCTTTCAGTGTAGAAGATAGAAGCAGATGTGATACTTTTCTAAAATCGTCGATGTCTCGGATTTTCATGATATTGAAATATATGGTAAACCAAATAAAATTAGAGAGGGTTAAGTCCTCATTTTTGCAGATTCGAAATTGCTTAAAAAGTACAAATCTGCAAAGTTCCCTGCTTTCGGTGATTTTTACGAAATCCGCCTAGTGAAATTAATTTTAATGACCTAAATTATTGAAGGCATGGAGTTGCGTTTTTTTTTAATCGTGAAGGATGGATCTATGTGAATAAATTTAATCCATTGCTAATATTGTCATAAACAGATAATCAAAAATTTAAAAATTTCATTTTGAATAATAATAATGCAATTACCATATGAAAGACTTTAAAGCTCTATTTTACTGAATAATTTGTCTTTCTTTTCTCCACTACACCCTGCATTGTTCTTAATTCATACAGCCTGGCCGACTCGCTGTTGTGTTAAAAAATCACGCGAGATTACTCGTGGGGGGCGGCAACACGCCTCGTAGAGAGACGCAGGAAGAAAATGGGTTGTCCACTGACTGCGCGTGATCCCGCCTGTGATGTCTTCCCTGATGTGATCCCTTGTCTCTTCAGTATAAACACGCACTACAATATCAAAACAAAAGGACGCACTGACATATGCGCTACGAGAAAAGATGGGCCATCAAGAGAAAATATTACTATGAAGAGGTGGAAACGTTGCGTCTGCAAACGAATGCAGATCCGATTGGTCATAATATTGTTGCGAGCACCCTATGTAGAGGATTCATGGCCCGCTGGTGCTCGCGACAAAGACAAGAGACAGCGAGAAGAAGGCGATCGGATCGATCGCCTGTCAAGCTGTCATTCGAGAGTCAGCCGCCATTACAAGCAGACGTATCGATATTGTATTCCTAACTGATTATATTTCGTTACCTGTTCTTATATTATTCTTGTTACCCCTTGTTTAAATGTTCTGTTATCGTTGCTGTTCAGTAAACTTATATTATGTCGAACGCAAAACGTAACAATATAATCTGCTCCCTACGCCTCACCCTTTTTCGCAGTGCATACGTCTATGCCCGTTTTTGTTTTGATATTGGAGCGCGTGTAACGTACCGCTACCTACCGCCATAAATTCTTTCCCTTTATTGTTCTATATTAATCATTATTTTAGTTCATTATATATCAAAATTGTAACGTTAGTTTTAAGAACATACGAAACACGTGCGAGCGACACGATATGTAGTGGGAAACAGTGAACTAAACGACGCGCAACGCATGCGCATAACCGCTCATTCAAACAGTGAATTCAGTGCCGCGAGTGAATAGAGCGCGGGTGCGCAGACCGCACGTTCAACCGGAAGCCGAATAAACCAAGTGTAGTACACGAGTAGCGCGAACCGGATGTTAATTGTAATTGGTGCGCGAAATCGCACAGCGAGCGATTGGTGCGGGCTAAGTACCAGCTAGCAGTATAAATACAGCCCCGCTAGCAGCAGTAAGGAGACTTGGTTCTGCCACCGAACCAACACCGAGATCGCTTTCACTAGCCCCTCAGTACCGGAAGGTCTAAAGGAAGTCTATCTTAAATCAACGTCCTAACTCACAACTTACAAACTTTCAACCTCAAGCGAGGTCGCTTTAGCTAGCCCCTCAACTTCCAAGCGAGGTCGCTTTAGCTAGCCCCTCAACTTCCAAGCGAGGTCGCTTTCGCTAGCCCCTCAACTTCCATCCTGGAAAGCGTGGGCCAGCTGATAGCCACCAGAAAAACCACAAATCCGAGTTAAGCAAGCAATCCACTAAATTCAACTTCCATCTGGGGACGCCCTAACCGGCTACCTGGCTACCATCCAAGAACGCTTTAACTAGCAACTCGGCTTCCATCCTAGAAAGCGTCGGCAAGCTGATAGGCAACAGGAAGCCACTACTAGTCCGATAGAAGGAAACCTCTCGATATCTCAACTTAAACATATTAAACCGACCAAGCGTCATTCCCTGTATTATATACCGACTACGCGTCGCGTCCTTATATTTAATCATTCGATTTACTATCGAATCCTTATATTATGTCTTATTATTTCGACTAAGCGTCAATTACTAAATCGACCAAAGCGTCAAATTCTACATCTTTCTTCTAAACCGAAATCAAACATTATTATTCTTTATTACCGACTTAGCGTCGAAACCGAAATCAAACGTTATTATTCTTTATTACCGACTTAGCGTCGAAACCGAAATCAAACGTTATTATTCTTTATTACCGACTTAGCGTCGAAACCGAAATCAAATGTTATCATTCTTTACTACCGACTTAGCGTCGAAACCGAAATCAAACGTTATTATTCTTTATTATCGACTTAGCGTCGAAACCGAAATCAAACGTTATTATTCTTTACTACCGGCTTAGCGTCGAAACTTAAATCAAACCACAGACGAGGTATAGGATAAACCTATCAACCAATGTATTTTTCTGTCACCGGTTTGGGGGGTCCTAGGACCCCCTTACCATTTTAGTGTCGCATGCAACGTTACCGGCGAAATCTCGAAACAGATTGTAACGCTACGCGTGGTAGGAATTAAAATTCAGCACGGGTATAACTGGATTATTTTTTGAGTCGAAGCCCGCGATTTACAAATGTTTCTATTCGAGTAACAATTTAAAAATCGTCTTATGAACATATTCCGTTCAACGGAAGAGGAAGGAGGATGAAAATAAAACGATATCACGTTCGCCTTTTAACTTTGCTGTCCTATTCCGGTTTATTTAATGCAAAACAAATTTCATTGGCTTGCAATAACGTAATTTGTAAAAAGAGTGCTTTAATGTTTTTTAAGAACACCTGTTGCTGAACCCAACCCATTCATCATGTGTTTGGGCATACATTAATATCGCCAGATTTACACAGTGCAAATGATGAGGCGCTGATATAAAAAAATTGAGTGTCGTAGATTAAATAAGGAACAAAATTACTTTTTACTTTTTAGCGCATTTTAATTTTTTTGAAGTCGGTTTTAATTATGATTTTCCATTTCTTGGACCGATGCGCCATTATTGTGGCTTTTACACGCAGGACGCGAAAAATCTCCCCGTGCAGGTGTATACCGCCGCGGTCAACCTTATCGTAGCTTAAGATTTTGAAATTCAAGACCATTATACTCATTCATCTTTTTCTTTCAGTGTCGGATCTGTATTCGTACTCGGAAAGTTAAAATTCGATGGCCACGACATTCTGGCCTTTTCACTGTACGCTCTCTTGAAATCGGTTGAACGGTAACGCGTACCTTTTTTTTACAACCCTGAGGGGTTCTTAGGTAAAAGCTTTCAAACGATGCGGCTCGGGGTTCATAAACGCTAGAGTAGTGACATAAGGACGAAGTCAGCAATAGGCCATTCAGTAATCAGTATGCCAATTTCTATCATAGAAGTATCACAAATGGGTTACTAGTATTTTTCTGATGAAAATGACACCAAACTTGATAAAATCCTGATTATTTTTAATGACTGTAATGGAAAGTACTTGGAGTAAAGTAATTGAGGAAAGCAATGAAGAGTACCTGAATTCTACGTGAACTGACACGGAACTGCTATGTGTGCCCAGATCTTAACGTAAGCGATACCTACGCTCGTGTATTTACATCGTAGACGTTTTTTATAATTTTTACATCCATTCAATAGTTAATAAGGACAGAGCCAATCAATTCTAAAAACTACGAATATAAATTTTACAAAAACGTTTCAATTCATTATTTTCAATGATTTTTACGTGTCGTAGGATGGGCACCATCTATTTAGACACGCGCGATGTGATGTCAATTTTTAATATTTTTCGGCGTACGACACGTGAAAATATTAGTTAAATGTTCCTCTACATGTAAAATACTAACAATCAATTTCATCTTGCAATTTATAGTTTGTATAAGCTCTCAAGGAGTGCCATATTGCAGCGCCATATAGGCTCCTGATCCCCGAAATAGATTTTCAAAGAGAAATCCGGCGTGAGTCGTTGACAAACCGAGCCAAAGCGTAGCTTAGCGGAAACCCGCCCTCTATGTTAAACTCTCACTCTAAACAAGTCACATGTATACAAGCACGCACACATATCTTTCAGTATTCAACACATTTCAGAGTAGTTCTTGAATTGGACGCTGTTCATGAACAGAGGTCGCTAAATTCAGTCCTCAAATTATGGGTTGGTAACACAGTTTGGGTGGTGACACGAAGTCCCACAAGGTGATAGGTCTATTCTCTACCTCGTCTGTGATCAAACGTTATCCTTTCATACCGACCGATACGTCGTAACGCAAATACTTTATGTTGCATTATATTAATTTATAATCATAATTCACACGACTCCGCGTCGTATCATATATTCCATTACGACCTAGCGTCAAAACCATTTTCTTGAATAAACTATTTTATTACTTATTGTTAAAAAGAAGGACTCTAGTTTCGTGAAATTCATTTCTTTATCGCACGCCACCCGAACCAATACCACAATTTCACAGGTAAACCGCTCTACTTGTGGAATCTCCTGTAATTAACGGCAACGTCTCGTTCGAGAACGTTACACACATGATTACTCGAATAATATGGGATCCGTCTTCAACCTAAAGGGAGAACGACACAGACGGGAACATTCGCGCAGTCAGCGGGCAGCCCCTTTTCTTCCTGCGTCCCTCCAGCCGGCAGGTGGCGTATTGATAGTGGACAATACTTTTTAATTGCTATATTGGTGACATTTTTTTCATATGCATGAAAATAATTGTAGTTTTAACATAATTATGAAACACTCATTGGGTACACCGTTCCTCGAAAAGGGGGGCCTTCCCTGAGTAAATTCGTTCATAGAGGAGGAACCCTCTCACCCTTGACGAAGTAGAGGAGGAAAATGTCACATCTGGTTGCCAAAAACTTACCAGGAATGATCGGCCGGACCGTTTCGCTAAGGTCGCGGATTATGGCTGTATTACCCTGCGAATCGGCGTGGCGATTAACATTACCTGCATGCGGGTCCGAAGCCATCGTACGTACTACCCGGCGACAGAGCAATATACGGATTAACACGGACTGAACAATGTCTAAAATTCTTAAAGACCCCATAAAATTGATTACCCTTTAGAAATCTGGCAAACAGATGTTGTCGAAACATTCTTGGAAAAATAATAAATTACCCATCGTAAAGAATGAATGAATTTTCGCCTGGCTCTGAGCCCGCTTTTATCTCGACGCCCGTGAGAAAAATGCCACCAATATAGCAACTACAAAGTATTATCCACTATTAATACGCTTCCTGCAGAGACAGAGGAAGAAAATGGATTGTCCGCTGACTGCAGGTGGTTCAAATTAAAGATGGATCCTTTATCTCTCGAGTATAAACACGCGTTCGAATAGGCCGACGCACAGTGGACCGGATTTAAAATTTGTCGACATTTGGGTCTTTTTTTTAAGATATCGGAATGAAATTTATGCCAAAAAATGGGGAAAAATGATTCCTTTCTAATGATGTATAATTTAATACTTTTTATATATATTTATTTTTTTTTTAATTTTTTTAACTTATTTGTGATAAAAAAGTTTAATTCTGTTTATTTGGTACCTTATTTAAGGGGAGGTTCTAGTCTAAATGTCGATTTTTTTTATTTCATTTTTCGAGTGTTCAACCTTTTAGGAAAACGTGTTTAAAAGGATTTGTTGAAATTCGTAAAATTCCCGAAGTTATAGGCATTTGAGTAGCGGCAAATGCATGGGTCACAACCGGCCACTCGGCGCTCACGTAAAACTTTAAACGCGTTTTTCCCGAAACAGTGTTCTCAAAATCGGTGGGACCTGTATCTCCAAAAGTTATTATCCGATTCGACTGAAACTTTTTTTATTTTGAAGAATATACTTCTGGCTAGGGGGGAACTAAAAAAAATTACAAAAAGTTGAAAATTTATAATTTTCAAAGGCGATGAAAGGACAAAAAATACAGGGAAGTGATTTCAAACTGGAAGTGTCGTTATTTTCTAAAAAAAAATGTCATTGTTGTAATTTTTTTTAGCCCCCCCCCCCCTAGCCAAAAGAATAATCTTCAAAATAAAAAAGGTTTCAGTCGAATCGGATAATAGCTTTTGGAAATACAGGTCCCACCGATTTGGATAAATTTTTTGACGCCTTGACTTTAACGACTCCCCAGGGCTGTCTGCAATGATTAATTATAAAACAAAAAATATATTTCTATAATTTAAGACATCCTTAATACAATGCAAGAAGTCCCATTAAATTATATATAGTAGTTTTCCTTTAATTAATTCCTAAATATCACCAATTTTATTGGGCTCTAGACCAGAACCTCCCCTTAATGCCCTTTTATTTGGGAAACTTTTCGTTTCCAAGTTATAAGGAAAATTCGAATAATAAAGGAAAGTAGCAACAAATCGGTTTGTTTAAATTAAAGACCAGGCTTTTGCGATAAATATCTTCTTTTATTAGTAATTAATATAAACAATCGATTAAAAAATATTTTTTATATGCATTAACGAAAATAGCGACATTTTTCAAATTTGATTAGGAATATCTTCGAAACGCCAAAAAGTTCCACTTTCGGACCAATTGCAATATTTTCAGCACACTCTCCTCTAAATAATCACGTAACGATCATTTCCCCCCTCGTCCCACTGCTCAAATTATTAGTGTTTAAAGTTATCGACGTCAGTCAGTCCGTGGGGTAAAGGTGGGATAGTTGAGCAGAAGGGATACATGATCACAGAGGTGTTATTATTAATATATTTGCAATATGCCCCTATTGTTGCGTTGTTATGTTATTGTTTGCAATATTAATTCCTCAGCTTCAAGGTTTAAATTTTGAATTTTTTTGGTACATGATTTCATTCGCAGAAAACAACGAAAACATGTGAAAATACCCGAAAATGTTCCCGATTAGCAACACACGAAGACATACTAGGGTGAAGGACCCAAATGTACTCATAAACTAAAAGTATATGTTGTCCTTGTTATTTATTATTGTTTAATATGTTTACTTGATGAAAAAAATTTCGTGGATCTTAAACCTTCGATTTTTATGTATAAATTCATCATTTTCAAAAATATATTTGGGGATCTATTACTGACACGCTTCAAATGTGTTTGACTGAATTACTGACATCCCAATTACTGCCAGCTAACCTAATACTGTTTATGTCATTTTAAGGTTACTTCGTGTCATGTACATGAGCAACTACTGCTATGACAGTAATACCAAAATGCTTGAAACGCTTGTACCAATCATTGTCACCCACCCTGATAACCATCTGTCTCCAGTCTGACATCAGATTGGTAGCAAGGTCTGGCTCTGGCATGAGAGCGCAGAGTCTGACGTCAGAACCGTAGCAGACGGCAGAATCTGCTGCGAATCTGCTGCCGATCTGACATCAGGCACTGACATCAGGCTCTGCACTTCAGAACGCAGCCAAATGCGGACACAGACGACTACGGTTCTGATGTCAGATTCTGGTCCCCAGATTTGGCTATCAGGGCAATTAATAAGTAAAAAGATGTGAACTTTTCCTCTGGGAAACCTTTTTTTTTCACCGGAAATTTATATGGATCGAAAGCGCGTATCAAATAACATGCAAAAATAACCATTTTGAGTTTAGGAATCTATTCGTTGAAAAGTTATGAGGTGAAAAAGTTACAAAATTTTGACATATTTTCTAACCTTTATTGTGACAGTTATAGTGGTTGTCGCATATGATTCGTTGTAGGAGGTTGGAGGGGTAGGAGTATGTAGTTTCTTTGTTTTTTGAAACGGTTACATTGAGGGATTTCGACAGCATAAAATACTTAGAGTGTTTCTAAAAAAGAGGGTATAAGGAGAGTACATATATATGTGTTTAGTATTTAATTTGTATTTTATATATAGGTTGTATGTTCTATTATGGATTTTCTATGGAGAAATAATTGTCTTTTTATGTTATATATTTAAATACTGCACTCCCTCCCCTCTGTACAGTATTTCCGTTGACTTATTTCGAAACAACGCATTCCACTTTCTAATTTGTTCAGGGTATTAGTGTTGGTTTGGGCTAGATTAGCGCGGGGAGCGCGCATGCGCTTGCGGGCGCGTAAAGCATGGTAGCGAACCGATGTGAATTTGGGCATAACCTAAAATAATTCGTTTCCCAGAATAAGTAGGAAGAGGGTGCGTTTTTACTATCTGAGGGTCTATGATTATACTCACCAATGCGACCGTGCCAGGCCCGTGCCATACGTTGTATAGTATTGGTTAAAAAAATGTATCCATTCAAATTGAAGCATAATAGTGGTTCACATTAGGGGTTAGAATAAACGTAAAAATTTCACAATCCGTTTTACTTAATAACTTTTCACTGAATAGATTCCTAAACTCAATATTGTTATTTTTGCATGTTATTTGATACGGGCTTTCGATCCATATAAATTTCCCGTGAAAGAAAAAAGGTTTCCCAGAGGAAAAATTTACCCGTAAAAAGACTTAATGAATCGTTGAATTCGGATCTTTATTACTTTCTATGATGCTTATATTATTTAAAACATTATATTTTGTTATGTTAACAGCTTAAATATTACAATTACAGCATTTTCTTTAACGCCTTCTCCTTCACTAGTAAGGAAGTCTTCGTTTCCATTCTCCTAATATTCGCTTAAAATTTTTTATGGTTTTATTTAAATTAACGAAGAAAAAATTAAGTACTGTTTTTGTATCGTGTAAATAACAGTTTGAATTGTATGCTAAATTTTTTATGCATAATTTTATAAGATTTATTCGTTATTTTACGTAAAACAGCTTAGGGTGACAGTAATTGGGTCCTTTAACCTATATAAATTACTTTTAACGTCCGATCCTTATATATCTAGTATGCGAATGAAATCATGTATCAAAAAATTCAGAATTTAGACCTTGAAGCTGAGGAGTTAATATTGCAAACATTAACATAACAACACGACAGTAAGGGCATATTGCAAATATATTAATAATAACACCTCTGTGATCATGTATCCCTTCTGCTCAACTATCCCACCTTTACCCTACGGACTGACTGACGTTGATAACTTTAAACACTAATAATTTGAGCAGTGGGACGAGGGGGGAAATGATCGTTAAGTGATTATTTAGAGGAGGGTTGACTAACTGGCGACTCACGAGCCACCGGGGGCCCCTTCGACTTGCTGCCACGCTGAACGACCCCCTCTATACTTACCCGACTTTGACGATTGCAGTCGAAAAGAGAAGGAAAGAAGCAGGAATCGACTGCGATCGCCAGAGTCTGGTAGGTATGGAGGGTTCAGCATTTCAGCAAAGCGGAGGGGCCCCTGCCGGCACGTGAGTCGCCAGTTAGTCAACCCTGATTTAGAGGAGAGTGTGCTGAAAATATTGCTATTGGTCCGAAAGTGGAACTTTCTGGCGTTTGGAAGATATTCTTAATTAAATTTAAACAAACCGATTTGTTGCTACTTTCCTTTATTATTAGAATTTTCCTTATAACTTGGAAACGAAAAGTTTCCCAAACATTTTGCTTAAACCACTGTAATGAGCATTAAATAAGGTCCCAAATAAACAGAATTAATTTTTTTATCACAAATAAGTTAAAAAAATTAAAAAATAAATAAATAAATGTAAAAAATATTAAATTATACATCATTAGAAAGGAATAATTTTTTCCTATTTTTTGGCGTAAATTTCATTCCGATATCTTAAAAAAAGACCCAAAAGTCAGCAAATTTTAAATCCGGCCCACTGTGCGACGCTCTGCCAGGCGCGCACGCGAATGCTTGACGCGCACGTCGAAGACAGTGGAAATATTAACCTCCTTTTCTACATCTTGCTTTCTTTATCTAAATAAAGCTAACACCGGCGGTTGGGTCAGTAGCCGAAACAACGCCTTTACATTCCATACTACTTGAGATGTTTGAAGGGCTTTACTACGTCGCGGTCACCGATTGCTGGATTGCTGTGTTTCAAATGAAATGAAGGAAGTTCTCTGCCGTGGTTTCCCTCACACAGTTCCGCCATCACTTTCAACATATCTCAGTCATTTAGTATCTCGGCGTCCTGTTTATTTTTTCCTCACACGATATGAGATTGAGGGTACTTACCAAACTTGTTTTATTTTAAATAATTTCGAAAGTACAAAAATGAAGACTTAATCCCCTCTACTTTCATATAGAACACATCCTAGACATCGAGTTACAAAAGGAATCGCGTAGCATGGAATGGTCTCTACAAAAACAGTTTTGTACCTTCTGTTAGGGCGCAAATTACTTCAAATGTATTATGGTCATTTTTGTACATCACAGTAGACGGACAAGCAGTTCTGTAAATTGTTTTAGGGCTGGCAAGAGTACATAAACCTCGCTTGCTCAGCTGCGTACCAGATGACCGCGGACCAGGTTTGCGCGAAATTTTTACCGTTCGGCACCGTACGCGGTTTGCTAATCCACCGGAACCGCGGATTGGGAAAAAAACCTAATTTTTCCCTTACCTTCAGCGATCGACAGTTCTTCCTTCCTCATCCCCTCTTTTCGGAAATGACTAATCAGAAAGCTCATTTGCCCCCCGTTTTTCGGTATGCAAACCAATAGCGTCAGTTTAGTGTCAACTTGCGAAGAAAGCTTATACGGCAAGATCAGTTCATCGCAAACAGTACACTAAACAGTTTATATTCAGTGCGTGTAGGCTTTCTCAGAAGCTTCAGTGCAGAACACAAGTTAGATCTTTTGTGCTGAAATTGCGTTCAACTTCCATCGTAAGTATTAATAGTTATCATTTTTTTAACACTACTTCTGTATATCTCTACATTCTTTGTCAATTTATAATTATCGTTTTTAACTTCATATACAGTGAATTATAGTTGGGTTGAGTGTTTTCTTGTTCAGTTATTAACATTGTGATGATGTCCATGGGGGGGGGGAGGGTGTTGAGTCCCCATAGCCGGAACAATATCATGCAAATAATACTTTCTATTAACTTCCTAAATAACTAATTGTAAATAGAATTTAAACGCAAAGATAAAAAATAATTAAATTGAAGCATAAGAAAGAAACTTTTTTCAACACATACAGTCGGTGTAAAAAGTATTCGTACAGGGACCAATTTAAAGTAAAACGTTGTATATCCATGTCAGTAACAAATTTTAACGGAAAACAATGATTAATAAATATTCTTCAATGTTTGTAGAATAGATTATGTATGAACAAAACTTTATTCCCTTTAACATTTACAAAGATATTATGAAGAACAGATAAACGTGTAGAAATGGACGAGCAAAAAGTATTCGGACAGTTGAATAAAGACTTAATAAACTATGGCAATAAACTAAATATTTAATGTTTTGATAATTTGTGGGATTTCCTTTTGATTTTATAATAGCTTGGAAGCTACTTGGTATGAAATTTACTAAGTTGGATGTTATATATTACTCTACTCTTCTGGCGGAATGGCTTTTAAACGTTCTTTAGATGTAATATTATGATAACGTATTTTTTTGTCCAGATAATCCCATAGATGCTCTATTTGGGGTTTTCAAATATTTTGGTGTGTTATATAAAACCGTTTGCCTAGTATTATATGCAGAATGCTTTAGATCATTGACATGGGTAAATATAAACTTATCATTAAGTCCTATTTTATTTGCACTAGGATGTATGTGCTTGTTCAGGATGTCAATATAAACTCTGTGCTTTATATCATAATACCATCGATGAAATGTTGGGATTCCACTACAGCTGCACTCATACAGCCCCAAACAAATGCAGAGCCCCCGAAGTATTTAATCATTGGTCGCAAATTTTCTTTTCTGAACTCTGTATTCTTTTTTCTCCATACTGTGAAGATTGTTTTGGACCTAAATGTTTCGAATTTGTAAGCGTTAGTGAATTCAAACACTCCGCCAGATGAGTAGAGTAAAATATAACATGCAACTTAGTAAATTGCATTCTTCTTGGGTAGAGACTGACGAGAGGTCCGGTCCTTTTTATGGTCGGGCTCGTCCAATCGGGGGATTGAGCGAATTGAAGCACGCGGTGTATCTTTGTAATACGAAGACCGTGACGCGTCTACTGCTGCAGGTTGCGATAATGTATAAAGTAACGCTGCTTATCGTATACCGTCGCGAGTAACTTGTCCTGTCTGCTGCCAGGTGGTTTGGCACGCGTCGGGCAGAACGGTAGATCGGCATGAGCGTCGTGCAGACTTTGTGGATATTCCAGATCTACCTCGAGAATGTATCCCGTGGGTGAGTCGACAGCGATTGAAGACACGTCAAAATTTACAACATCTTCGACCCATTGAAATTTGGCGTATGGCAGGGGTTAACACGTTGCCCATCCATACAAATTATTTACATCAAAGTACATCAAGTACGATGACTGTTCCGATGCGTCGTAAGATGGCATGTACTTGTTATTGGCATGTGCGTATCTTCCGGAACATTGACTTAAACCCCCGCGTATACCGTGGTCGATAAACATAACCATATCGACGTCGGTGAGCAATTCGAACGTAATTTTGGTATGTTTTAGCATGGCATCCCATGTGAAACCGGGTACAGTATAATAATGTGCTAAATCTAATCCGTAACTCTTGATGCAACTTTCGCGAAAATTTTCAAAAATATCTGCCAATAACAAGACATCTGTTTTCAGATACAAGTCGCTGTATTCGCCCAAGATTCTAATGTCGAAACGCTGCCAGACAGTCTCGGCGTGCGCGTAATCGCTCTCGGATACAGTCTCCCCCGTTAACGAACTGTAGAATGACTCGCGCGGCGGTAAGCATGGGTCCTGCAGCTTGTTCGCGCAATCAAGATATTCATACGGAAAGACACCCTTTCGCGTCAATAAATTGAAATCCTCGGCGGATAATGTTTCAAATTTGGATCGTAAAATTTTTAATTGATCTATACTAAGAAAAGATGCTAATTTGTCGAGACTCGTATTTAGAAATTTGTATGAATCGATGAATCGCAATGTAATATAATTTCGCGAGTCTGGTTCAGCCGTATCTTCGACATTTTTTGTGAATGAAATATACTTTTCTTTAGTTATGGGTAATACGTCAACGTGACCTTCGAAAGCGGTAGCTATTTCCTCGATAATGAAATGTGAATCGTAGCCGGAAAAATTATGGAAAACTGTGAGGATGTAAAACGCGTTTTTATAATTTAAATTGCACTCCGAATGTGCTGGACCTCTAAACCGCCCGGATAGATGACAATGATCGTGAACTCGTACATCATCAGCCTTGAATGGCTCTTCGCAAATATGACAGTGTGTTGCATCGCGAAATGCCGTCAACTGTTCGGTGGTTAAATCAAGCATTGGAACATTACTAGTCAAGATGGGTTTGGCGAAGTTTGCAAAATTTTTTAGTTCATCGACGAACCATGAAATACAATCCGCGTCGCGGCGACATCGATACGTCGATAGTGATGCATCGTACGAGCAATGCATATAATATGCTATGCTATGCACATTGTGGTGCTGATACATATGTAATTTATTATCACCCACTCGGTTGTCCTCTGTTTTTTCGATGATGCACTCCAGATCTGCATATACCACGAATGGGAGTCGTTCCTTCCTATCGCGGTTGTCGAAATTGAGCAAATTGTTGCTTTCACTGGGCAGCAGGATGGCACAGTCGTTCATCTTCCCGCAGTCCAGCGAATGAAGCTCCAACTTCTCGGCAGATCTGAAGTAGTGCATGCATCTGTACACCCCAAATTTTTTTTATTTAATTTGTTTCGCGAGACATTTCAACATTTCATATGTTTTCTATACGTACCGATCACAGATGAATTTCTTTCCATTGCGCCTGCTCAGCTGCGTGCTCACAAGCCGGGACAAGTCCTTGATTAGTACGAAGTGCCCTACACCACCGTGCTCCTGTTCCAGCATATACAGCAAGTTTACGTGCCGATCCCTGTTTTGACTGGTGAGACGCAGCGGAAAGACTTTTGATCCCTTCGTCTTCTCCACCTCGAAGCTGTAGACGTTGACGGAGATTTCGTTCTGCCGCTCGAACTTCCCAATTTGCTCCAGGGACATTGGAAACTCAATGCCCTGAAGATTTAGCACGGAAGTATGAGCGGGGTATGAACTTGGGCGATCGGTATTTCTTTCCGCAGGATGAAAAGCGGCGACCACTGCCCATGCGAAACACGCATTGTCCGGGGATTGCACGCTAATTGTTGCTTTCTTCAACGATATTTCTCGCGGCAACTTGCAGTGGCATCCTGTTCGCAGCGGATTGTACTTGTTGACATTGACGGTTAGGTTGAGAATTCTCGTCAATGCCCATCCGCTGTCGCGTTCCTGGAACTCTTCCAGCGATGCCAGGGTGGGTTCGATGGTGTATCGCTGATACCACTCCTGCAGATTGGATGTGCGGAAGAGTTCGTAGTTTCAGGTGTTGATGCTTTTACTCGCATGTTTATCGCCCGCCACAAATTCACCGTTAAACACCGTGTTCACTTTGAGGTTTCGATGTTTCCTCAAAGCGCCTCGCACATGCTCCAGCACAATGGTCGCCGTATCTTGGAGGAAGTTGCGCGGCTCGATGTAATTTGAATTTAGCACGGCACCAGTTAATACGCGGCTATCGAACGCAGTGTCTATTTCGCGCCACAAAAGTCTTGCGCTCGAATGTCCTGCACCTTCACGCACGAAACGTCCACGCAACGAATGTTTCAATCCCTCGAGCCGCGCGATTCGAGCAACCAACGATTGTGGAACACCGATCGATAATCGAGGACGTTTCACTCGGCTGTGTTCTTCCAACGATTCGATACACTCGTTGCACCGTTCTTCCCACGCGAAGAATTCTTCCCGCGAAATCAATCGTGCAGATTGATCCAACAATTGGCGTTCTCCTTGCGCGAATTTTTCCATGGTCGTAAATGGATTGTATATGTAGTGTCTTTTCCGTGCAACACGTTGTAACGATTTGAGGCTTTGTGCAGTTCGGAGCGCGCTTTTAAGACTGATACCGCGATTTGCTATCTCCGTCTAACTCTTTCGGTGTTCTCCCTCTCTCGAATGCATTGCATGCAAAAAAAAACGACGATCCGTCCCAACATGGTTCTATGCAGTTTCTGCTGATACTGCATAATTCTCTCTATGATTCATGTATATGGCGAATTAGCGCGCAAGATCATACGACACAGTTTCTGCTGACACCGCATAATTCTAAGATTCGGCGCTTCCCAAGGTATTATATTACATTCAACACGTGTCGAGACTTTTATCCTTGAGGATGCGGATTAAATTACATGCAATCGTGCGATATGCTGCGATGTTAAGATTGAAACACATTATGGAAAAATTGGTAGCTTTAGAATAAAATGCGGTGGTGGGGGAACCAATTGCACCGCTATTTAAGCCGGCTCCAGGACGCTATTTCATCAATCGCTCAGTAGCCACAGTTAATTTCGACGGAACAAATAGTGCTCTGAAGAAAATGTGCAGCACCAGTGCCGAAGGTAACGTTGAACGTATGAATTATTACGTTCCGATCGTACAAGATGATGGCGTAGCTCAATGCAGGGAGATTACAGTTGCTTGGTAAGACTTAATTTTCACATATTCTCAACATTTTTATGTTTATTCCTAATACGAGCGGACAATTTCATAGCTTTGATTGTTCTCTTAGTCCGCGCCGAGGATCGCGTATCATGGTCAGAAGATACGCATTAACATCCATGGGTAGCAAATATTTGGAAATTGGAATCAACGTAGGACCGATGGCTGATGTAGAAGTTCTTCTCGGCGACAATCATGGGAATCATCTCATATTACCATGGCATACATGGAATCTGCTATTCGAATGCCGTACAACAATCGAGGAACGTGCAAAATTGCGTGGATCACCTTCGATGCGGATTGATGAATTAACGGTAGAATTTCTTCGGATCTTTGATTCACCGATTGTAAAGATGACAATGGATATTAAGTCGCTGTATTCCAAAATGAATACAGTATCATTTTTATTTAATCTTGAACCATGCATAAACTATGTGTATCCGCGGCTGTATCAAACTGCAGAAGATGTGAGGACAAAATTTGAATCTTTTGTTAACTTGCTACAGCAGAGCGATGTTGCCTGCGAAACATTAGATACGCGTCGTGCTGCCAAAATAATACGTGATAGCGAATATTACGACGAGGATTATCTTGTAGATTGTGAACTGTTAGCATATGCTATCAATGATATTCTAGCTGATGCTCGTAGGAAAAAAAAATGTTGAATTATATTTATATTCTATTTCATATTCTTTTCTATGTAACAATATATTATTGTTGCGCCGGGGCGTTTCCATCGTCGACCACCCCGACGCAAAGGGATAAAATGATACGCGGGAATATACACGACACAACTATATTTCGAAATACAGAGTAGTGACAGTATAACCCGCACGTCCGAAAGCTACGGCGTTCGGTACAAGACAGTCTTCTCGTCGTTGTTCTCAAAGGGGGTTGACCCCCTTCTGTCTTCAGCTACGAGCACCAGCAGGCTACGCACGGGCCTATACCCGGTGCTCGCAACACTGCTTCCCCCTCTGGAAAAGCGGGCGTCCCGACCGCGTTGACACCTCTTCGGAATCTCCGTACCCATGCCTGAAGAAGTGGTCGTGCGTGCCCCGTGGCTTCTTCAGACATCCGCCTCGGTATTTGGCTTCTCGCTCAGGGGAAAACCACGGAAAAACCCTGAGCAGGGCGTGGGTACAACGGGACGGCTGCTGCGTGGATCCCCTTCACAACGTCGTCTGGAACTCCTACGTCGCTCTCGTCCTTTTCCGGGTGTCCTCGACGTCTCCAATTCCAGGGCCCGCGAATCGTCCAACGACGATTCCCCTGCGTTGCGTTGGCGAGTTCCCTCGGCGGGTGTCCTCTCCTGTGGGTCCCGCAACGAAATCCACGCGAACTCCGGGCGCGTTCCTCGACGAAACGCTCCAGCTCCTTGTCCCACGACGTCGCTGCCACCCTGCAGCTGTAGCAACAACCCCGGCCCAGCAACCAGGCGCAGCACCGCGAACCTCCAATCCTCCCTCGACGGGATGCCTCCGCTTCCTGTCTCGCGACGTCCCTTCGTACCCTACGAAGGTAGCCTCCGCAGCCCAGTCCACTGGTTAGCTTAAACCTGATCTTTGGACTCTTCCTTTCCATCCTTAGCCTTTCTTCGCGGGGACCTTGACGACCGCAAGAAACATTTCTCGAGCAAGAGACTTCTCTAAGTCGACGAACGGCCTATCTCGACTAACGACTCCACTCTTCGGGGCTCCTCTCTCGGGGGTTTGGCGATCCTGCGACGGTATTCGCCCTCGAACTCCCTCCGTCGCGACTTCGCACTCGGCCATCCTGCGACGATGTTCGCCCTCGAACTCCCTTCGTCGCAGCTCAACAACTTCGCGCACTCCAGGCGCCTCCACGTTGCTTCGGTGGTGCCGCGCTCCTGGAGACGCCGCTCGCCAGCAACACAACTGCATGGATCCCTGGCCGCCACCCAGAGCCGTGCACCCACCCATGGTGTGGTCCGTGCACTCCCGGACGTCCCTGCGCCTCCGCCGGAGTCGCACCTCCACCACTAATACTCCGACGCTCCCTCTTCAGCGTCCTAACATGGCCTCTTGAGATGACAATTCCCCGAATCCGACGAGTCCCTCGATTCTTCTTGCAGCTACAAGTCGAATCGGCATTGTTGAACGTTGTATCTGGTTGGCGTTCGACGACTCACACCGTCCTCACGGGAAACCGTTCTCCCCATCTCAGGAGAAGTCAAAACGTCAATGTCAAAACGTCAATCTTGCACGTAACCCGCGAAAGAGCCAACTTCAGTGCGTAGTCATTTCTATTTGACGTACGCTTGTATTACATTTTACGTTACCCAATGAGAACGATACAACCAGAATTTGGCTTCCTTTTTGTAGGTCGGCTTCCCAAGCTTCCAGAGCCGACCCAGAAATGACCTCCTGATTCTGCTCCCCCTCAGCTTCCTCGCTGAAGCCTCGAAACCGCTCCGATGTCGGCGGGCCTCGACCGCCGTCGACGTTGCTCCTATGGTTGTCCCTCGACGTTGGCGGACCTCGACCGCCGTCGTCGCCCCCGCGTGTGTCCCTCGATGTCGGCGGGCCTCGGCCGCCGTCACCGCCGCTCCTGTGGCTGTCCCTCGTTGTTACCGCTGGCTGGATCGTACGCAACGGCTCCTTGCGTATCGCACGCAACAGCTCCTTGCGTCTCGCACGCAACGGCTCCTCGCGTATCGCACGCGACAGCTCCTTGCGTTTCTTCGGGATCCGTGGCCACGGATCCCACTTCTGACACCATTATTGCGCCGGGGCGTTTCCATCGTCGACCACCCCGACGCAAAGGGATAAAATGATACGCGGGAATATACACGACACAACTATATTTCGAAATACAGAGTAGTGACAGTATAACCCGCACGTACGAACGCTACGGCGTTCGGTACAAAACAGTCTTCTCGTCGTTGTTCTCGAAGGGGGTTGACCCTCTTCTGTCTTCAGCTACGAGCACCAGCAGGCTACGCACGGGCCTATACCCGGTGCTCGCAACAGTATCATTTTAAACCATATATTATTTCTACACTTTATTTACCCATCATCCTCCTTCTCTCCTCGCCACCGCCTAATTTTAAGATTCGACGTTTCAAAAATTATTATTTCTCTGCGTTGGAGAAAGAAATTTCAGCTGACGCCGCATAATTCTATGATTCGCGCCTTCTTCGCGCCACCACATGACGTCATCCCGTACGGCTGATCCAGAGGATTCGAATTACACACGATCGCGCGACACGCTGCGATGTTAAATCGGAACGCTTTAGAATGCTCGCTACAATGAGGTTCGCTAGATCGATTTAAAAATTGTTCTTTCCCTGCGTTGGGGGAAATTTCTGCTGCATATCGGTTTGGAAAAAAAATTTCGGGGGCCGTCCCCTCCTGGGTGAGGTCTGAAAAAATTTTCGGGGTGGACCAAGGTCTGAAAAAGACTTTTCGGGGGTCATTCCCTCCCTTCGCAAAATTTCGGGGACGGTGGGCCAGGTCTCCGCGGCTGCTCGGCCCGGACTGATCCCCTCCATGATTATGACTTCCCCCACTCCGCGGCTCGTGCGCGCGCAACCACTCTTCCACTCCCCGCAGGCCCCGCGCCCATGTTTCTCTCCGCCGCGCTCCCCCGCGCGCCATCACTTCCCCCCGCCCCCGCGCTCCCCCCCGAGGACCTGGGTTAGAACTCTCCTAGCCTTACTACTCAGGCTGATTCTGGAGCTGCGTCCGTCACCCCGTGGCGAGGACAACACCCCGCAGTGCCTCACCGAATTTTATGGCTTTCGACACTCGAAGGGTTTGGAATATCATTAAGAAGTGAGAAATGTTCAGGATTTCAAATGTTTGCTTCTTTTCTCCATCGTATCGAAGGGGTAGTGTCCGATTTCCACGACATTTGACACGATTTTCATCGGGAAACCCCAAGGAATCCATCGGCGACACTTGCATATCCATACGATAAGGAATAAAGAATTATTTTATTTCTTAAACAGATACGGGTAATACAGGGAATACAAATAGCTAGTGTCAAAGTATTCCGATTTGCATGATATTTGGTATGATTTTAATCGACGGAACGCCAGGAATCCATTGCCGCCACTTCTCCTTCAATACGATGAAGAAAAGATGCAAACATTTGAAATCCTGCACAGTTCTCACTTCTTAATGATATTCCAAACCCTTCGAGGGTCGAAAGCCATAAAATTCGGTGAGGCACTGCGGGGTGTTGTCCTCGCCACGGCAGCAACACGAGGTTGCTTTGCAAAGTGACCAAGGCGAGCTAAGGACTCTCCAGACTTTTCACTCCGCGAGGCACGCCTCGCGCTGCAGCCTCGCAACGTTTAGACGCGGCTTATCATTTGTGCAGTGTGTGACCCGACTACCCTCTGCGTAATCAGTCTGCGCGAAGTAGAGCGCAAGTTCGATGATTATCAGTACTCCTTTATAGTACATGTGTGTTTTGTAATAAAGTGTTTCTATCGTCTCCTGAATTCAATAACTGGCATCCAGACATCTACGCTCCTACAATCCACAGCCAATACACCTCGTAGAGAGACACGGGAAGAAAAATGGTAGCCCGCTGTTGACACGTAGTCCTCTCGAATATACACACGAGCTTTAATATCAAAACAAAAGCATGCGTTATCGTATTCTGTGCGAGAAAAGGTGGGCACTGGGGAGGAGGTATTGCTGTGAAGAGGGCCTCTTCAAGAGAGCAGCCGTTTGTGAGGGATGCAAATTCGATTGGTTCTAATATACTCTGCTCCCTATGGTTGAAATTTAGTCTAGCAACTTTCACACCTCCTAACCTAACCAATCGAATTTGCATCCCTCCCAAAAGAACCGGCCATCCGAGCGTAGAAGCAAGTGCGAAATAAAAGTAACGGTGCGCTTCTGACGGAAAGGAATTGTCCAGCCTTTGGGCCTGCCATTCCTGGCGTAGATCTTTGGCAGGTATGAATCTGTTTCAACAGGCAAGGCCACTCGTGGCGCCAGCAAGGCCGTCCCCGGTCCTTGCTATTCCAGCGAGTTTTCTTTCAGGGAAAATCAGTAAATTTGCAAGCGCAATATCTCAAAAACCAGTGGAAATCAAGTGTATACATTAAAGCTTATTGAATTTGTCTTAGAACGCACTATCAACTCAGGTCTTCAAAAAGAATAGTTCCATTTAAAAAAACCGAACTTGACCATCGTATCTTTTAAAATAATAATCGAAAAAAAATTCGTCCGCGCTAATAAATTGGCCCCTCGAACTATGCAATTCCCTATTTTTTAAATATTTTGTCTCCAATAGTTTAGGAGATATCCAGCTGTCCATTCTTCCCGCGGACACCCTATAGTTCCGATATCCACCATCGTCTCTCTACTTTTTGTTTAGTTCGCTTTTCTTTTAATAATTTGTACGTTAAAAGGAAAGCTGCGCTCGCAATAAGCAGTTGTTCCTTCGATGCCATTATGACGGTCTGGGCGTGAGGACGCAGAAGAGTTGTAGATCGAGCACTCTTAGATTCTTACGATACGTTTTATTCACCGTCGTACAAGTATAAAACAAGGTGAAGGGATTGTAATAGCGAAGGACAACACTCATATTTAATACAACGGTCTTACGGTCTTAGGCCTAAGGTACTAGTTAGAGGTGGAGGGGTTGATGCGTAAGGGTGCAAAGGTTGAAGGATGTTGTGGAGGATTGCGCGGATGACTAGTTGGTATGACTAGACAGGGTGATTCACCAGCGACGCCCGTCAAAGGATGCCGCCTCGTACCCGGTGGCGAGGACAACACCCCCTGGTACGTCACCTTATGTAAAAATAGTCTGATTTATTGGGTATGATTTTCACCAGAAAAACATAAGGAATCCATTATTGCCACTTCTATATTAATACGATAAGGAATAAAGAATTTCTTAATACGCTGTAATGAATATTTCACATTTTCACCCTTGACAGCGGGGTACCGACCTGAAATCGCTGCGGATTCATACCGAGGATTCATACCTGTTGCAGACATAAAATAATTCCCTATTCATTATCATATCGGCATGGATGTGATACTGATGGATTCCTTATGTTTTTCCGATGAAAATCATTCCAAATTTCATGTAAATCCGACTATTTTTAACGAATTCAGCTTGAAATGATATAAATCAATTTTTTCCTGAAATTTCCTTCATTATGGTCCAAATTACGTTGTTCCTGGTGTTAGTTTTATCGACGAAACGTAAAGAATCAATTGACGTCGTTTTCGCAAAGATGTGATAAGAAATGCGGAACTCTGGAACGTTCCTGACTTTTTAATGGTATTCCAACCGTTTGAAGGGTCGAAACCCATAAAATTCGGTGAGGCACTGCGGCGGGTTGTCCTCGCTACGGGAACCAGGTGGCAACTTTTTGACAGGCGTCGCTGGAGAATCATCCTGTATTTGTAAACAGGATGACTCTGAGAGCTGTATGTTTATTTAGCTAACTATGTATAACACCATCTTTACGACTGCGGGTGGTCTAAGTTAAGCACAGAAGTTGGTAAAGAAAGACACAATGGCACTTTCGACCCCTCCGCATGCGTCATTCCTACGCGCTCAGCCTGCTCAGCGTATACGCATTCAGGTCTGGACCCAGCTTTAGCTCCGAAAATATTCAGAAGTTTTATTGGTCAGAACATTGATTCTTTCTCGATAGTTTCATCTCGTATTGGTCTACACATAGCTTCGTAACGCACACAACTATTACGCTAATAATAAATAACAGCCACAAGGCTACGTTCAGGTGGAGCCGAGAAGCGTTCCCACTACCTCACCATACCCTTCGGGGACCACGCAAATCCAACTGATAAATCCGCGATCGTCAGATAGTGGTGGCTGATTTCGTCTCCTTTTGGCGGTCGGCTTTAGGTTCGGAGATATTAATAAAAAAACTTTTGGCATAATATATTGAAAGCTACGTCTTCATCGATTTCAATGAGCTTGGCATATGTTGTCAAACACATATGAAAAACTTTTGGCATAATAAATATATTGAAATTTGTTTCACAGCCGACGGTATTAATATTGGTTGGAGCTAGATTAGGGCGGGGGGGGGGGGGCGCACGCCCGCTCGCGGGTGCGTAAAACATGATAGCGAACCAATGTGAGTATGTGTTAAACTCGGTAATTCTAGTGTCAAGTACAGTTTTTTGCGAATATCTCGTAAACCAAAGCCGACCGCCAAAAAGTTTAAAGGGATATGTTCAGAATGATGACCTTGACAACAATAGCGATATTGACCTCATCGCGCGATACTTCTAATCGCAGTCTCATTTTGAACATCCCCAAACTCACGCCGGCTATGAAACAGTCGAAACAGTAGACGGTGACAAGAAGATGATTGTATTAGTAACGTCTGTATAGGCAGATTTCAATGTATTATGCCGAAAATTTTTATTAACATCTCTAAAACCAACAAATACCTGAAGCTAAAATTTTATATAAGAAGTCCTTCCCCCCTCACGCATTACTCTATTTGTTTATATTTCCTTCCCGATAAAAGGACAAATATTACACGCCAGCGTGTGATGCTTCTGTCGCGCGAAGCGTATCCACTGTCAACAATCCCCACGCATTTGTTCCTCCTCTACGATCTCTTCTTAGAAGACGTATTTATCTGCACTGTATAAATAAACATTATTGTCTTGAATCGTGTAGTTTTTTAAAGATCTGTCGTGTAGACACACCTTAGAAAAAAGTATGTGTTAAACTCGGTAGTTCTAGTGCTAAGTAAAGTTTTTGCGAATATCTCGTAAACCAAAGTCGACCGCCAGAAAGTTTAAAGGGAAATATTTTTCAGAATGATGACTTTGATAACATATGTGAAGGTGATTAAAATCGGTGAGGAGGTAGCTTTTCGACGAATTTACCATTTGTTTGATCGCTTTTCGATGGCGCAAAGAAACCGTGATACGCTGCTTGCTCCAAAATTCTCATACAAACATTTTCACTAACATTACAGTGTATAATTATTTATATCTTGAAAACAAAGGCTTATATTACAAACCTCAATTATCGGGTTTCAGCTTGTCAAACAATTTTGTCATAGCATGTACCTATACATAATCTATTTTATTATTAACTAGCTTAAAGTCCCCGACGTTGCTCGGGTTTGTTATATGTATGTACGTTCGTGTTGTCTTCAATTTAATGGGATAATATATTTAGTATGTGTTCCCGGCATGCGCTGCAATGTCACTCAAAGAAAAAAAGTGTTTGTGTTTTAATTCTGTTTATTGAAGTGCCTTTGGATACGTAATATTTTTTGTTTTTCCGTCTGATGCGTACACGAATAAATCAGAAGGTTTTCCGACGCGTGAGTAGGCCACATACAGCTGTCCATGTCAGAAGCATGGATTTTTCAAATTTAGTCCATACACTTGTAGCGATTGTCCCTGTGCTTTGTTAATGGTCATTGCAAATGCGAGTCGCACCGGAAACTGCAAACGTTTGAATTCGAATGGCATACCTGTCGGAATCATTGGGATGCGTGGCAACAGTACATCTTCTTCTTTAAATTTATCATTTAAAATTGTAGCTTCGATGATATTGTTCATCATCTTTTTCACCGAAAGCCTGGTACCGTTGGAAAGTCGTGGTGGATTGATGTTTCGGACAAGAATGATAGACACGCCAATTTTCAATTTTAAAACGTGCGGCGGCATGCCTGGCAAATCAAGTGAATTCAAGGATTCAGTTGGATAATTGATAACTTCGTCTTGATTTATTACAGTATCGATGGACGTTGTCGCTTTGCCTGGTATTTCGTTTTGAATGCTGAAATTGATGGCATTGACATCGTTGTTTTTGACTGCTAATATAGCACGTGCACTGAGCCACTGATGATTTTTGTAATTCTGTGCGATATTTGGGAAAACTTTGTGAATCAATTCTTCTCTGGTTGCTATGATTTTACAGAAGTTTGTTGGCAATATGATACATTGTGTGGATTCATCGATTGCCATTTTTCCATTCCCAATATCCAACAATTGTTTTGCGAACCGATCAGCGGATGCATCATGTTGCAGTTGTACACGCATATTGGTCTTCAAAGTCAATTTCTGTACGTGTCGCCATAAAACTGATGATTTGAAACATGCATTAAGTTCATCAGCGGGTGTTGAACGTGGTATAACTGGTAGAGTTTGTCGAAAATCACCCGACAATAAAATAAGTGCACCACCGAAGAGCTGTTTATTTCCACTCAAATCTTTTAGTGTATGATGAAGCGCTTCCAATGCTATTTTGTGCGACATAGTACATTCGTCCCATATAATGAGTTGACATGATTGGAGTACTTTACCCATTCCAGAATTTTTGTTGGTATTGCATGTTGGTGTCTCAGTGATTTGCATATTTAACAGCAATTTCAGTGCTGAATGCGCTGTTCGGCCACCATCTAAAAGAGTTGCCGCAATTCCAGATGATGCAATTGCCAGTGCAATATTTTTTCGTGATCGTATGGTTGCCAAAATAAGTGATATGAGAAAAGTTTTGCCTGTGCCTCCGGGCGCATCTAAGAAATATAATCCGCCGCTTTGGCTTGTAATTGCATGCGTTGTTCTGGAACCAATTTCGGAAGATTCGTTTGAACAAATGTACCCAATTCGCCAACATCAAAATGTGTTTCTCGTTGCAAATCACGATCGAAGAAGTCGTTTACAGATCGATTTGCAGCAACCATTCCCAATTGTACCAGTGCTTTGTTAGCGATTGCCAAACATATGTCCTCAATCAAAACCAATGCCTCATTATACACTTTTGGTGTGAATTGAATGTCCGGATTTTGATTCGTTCCATGCAAACGATGTAGGATGTCTTCACTCATGTAGTCTTTGTATTTTTCCCAAACATCTTTTGGATTGGATGGAAAGCACGTTGTCAATATAACTGCAAATAACGTGCGTATTTGCTATGATTGAGCAGTATTCGATGCATCAGCGAGTGAAGTGTCCCAATGTTTATCGTTTTCAAGAAGATTTAATTCTTGGCAAGCTTCATGATAAGTGGCACATACTTGATCGTTTACTGTTCTCAATTCTTGGAAGGATGTCGGTCCACGTACGTTGATTAACAGTAATTGCAAGTAGAAGCATTCTGCATTCTTTGGGTGAACAGTATACAGACGGGCTAACGTGTCGGTCGAATATAAATTGGGATGTCCTTCAACTGCTTTACCTTGTTTGCGACGTTTAAACTTTTTTGCTGATGAATTCCATGTGTAGTATGTTGGCACTTCAGAGTAAAATAGCGTCTTTGCAAACATATCCCCGCACAATGAGAAAAATGCAGTTAACTTTGTTGGTGGTGAAGACAATGCTCTTGTACGTGCATTTTCTGTTGTGAAGTACACGCGCTGTCCATTTTCAAGGTGCACTGCCAAATGAACAACTGTTGGATGTCGTTCATGGATAGGAAATGATAAAATGCGCCATACTGCTTCATTGCTACTAATGTAGCGTCCCAGTTGATATTGATCGATTTCATTAATAGATGCAGTTGCATTTCCCACTCCAAAAACTGCCATATCGCTTCCTTTGTTGACATATTTGCAAATGTACTTGATCGATTTCACCGAATTGCAATACTCGACATTGATGTGTGCTTTGTACGTTTTCGAGAGTAACGGTGAATACGGTACAACCCAACGAATATCGACTTCAACTTTATTGTTTCGTACTTTTAAAGTGATGGATTTGCCGCCATCTTCAGTTGATCGTCGACGATAGAGTGGATATCCGTTATTGCCAGTGATAGTCTCGGCAAGTAAGTTTCTTGGGTATCGTTTCGTGCATTTTCCATCAGACATGCATGGTGTATTTTTATTGAGTAAGCTACATGGGCCATGAATCATGTTTTTGGTGATGACTTCAAATAAGTCTGGATCAATGTCGACATCTGGTATTTCTGCTGAGATGACCTGATCAATTTGATCTGGTGTGACTTTTTCGATCAACCAAATCAAAATATGTGCATCTGGCAATCCTCTTTTTTGCCATTCAATGGAATACATCCAACAGCGTGTCTTTCCAAAAACATGATGCTTGACAATGAAATCCATTAAAGATTTCAATTTTTGATTGATGATGATTGTCCAGTTAATAAAAGTTCTTTTATTTCATCCCATGTAGGATTGCATGTGAATGTAATAAACAAATCTGGGCAGCCATATGCGCGAACATATGTATGTCATTGCATCTTGTGCGTATTCATGCATGTGCCGTGAACTTAACGCGAGTCCTAAAACTGCTAAATACCGCATTATACGCGGCTGCTGACTGTTGGTAGCGCGCGAGATTTATATATATCATCAAATCTTCTACAATTATTTATTAATCAGTGTGAAAATTGGTGAAAATCTTCCTTGTATATTAAGGAAAAACATTGTCGCTGCAAGTTATACGTACCTCAAAATTGCCTCGATACTTTTTAACAGCGAACGTTGAAAAACATGGGTTATGTCCAGTATTTCTTTTTAATTAAATATTATTATATTTTTTAACATAAGGGTTTTGTGCATACGTTTTACGGCTTCGCTAGAATTTTCTGAAGTTATGTTTTAAGTCTCATAACGATCCCTTAATATTTACTCAAGTTATCGCAATTTATGTTTAAAGAAATAATGATTCTGGACGATGAAAAATTTTTTTTTATAATTTTTAGCTCGAATAGTAATGTTTCGATAAACAAACTGTAAAAAGAAAAAATGTGTGTCGTGACGAGCTTTGCAACACTATATTTTTTAAAACACAGTTTAACAACATTTAATTTTCCAATATTTCTTAGCGTTTGGACAATAATTTTTCCCATTTTCGAGCGCTAGTCCCCTTATTGCATCCGAGCCCTCAATTGTTGATGCATTGTACTGTCTTCCGTGTTGGCCGACAGGTGTTTTGTTTGCTCTAACTACAACTTTGTAGTCATCAGCTGGCATTTGTTCAAGGGCAGTTCTGAACAATCGAATTAATTCGTTGTGTGGATCGAATAAAGTTTGTAATGCAGCGACAATTTCTCGTTTAGTGTCCGTATTGAATCGACAACGTTGATCGATTTGTTCATCAGTGTTTCCCATGAAATAAATTTGAAGAAATTTGTGATCTGCGTCCGGCAGTGGTAGTAGTGATACTGCACGATGATAAATTTGCCCTTGTACTTTGAATGTTGGCATGTAATTCTCGCGCACGATATTTATTTCACCCAACGATGTCATTTGGAAACATGAATTGTACTTGCGTATGTTTGCCAAGAAATGTTTCGATTGGCTTGTGTCACCTGATACCAACGTTGATAATGGTTCGGGTGGTGAATGTAATTCTGGCAATTTCACTTTTCCACTTCCTCCGCAGCACATACCAGGTGTTTCATTCTTGAAAATTGAGGGCACAGCAATACACGCATAATTTTTCCATTTTTCCAATAACCACGTTTGGATGAAGACAGTAATCATAATTAACATCGTAATGGAATGCAGCAAGATTTAAATCAGCGTGTTCCCCGGTACGGGATAGTTTTGGACAGCACTGGAGCCTAATTGTACATAACTATAAAATGTCACAAAAATGTTATACAGATCATTTATTTAACTTTTTTAAACATTATATTATTATAAACAAGATAAAAACACAAACATACCTAAACAGAGAACAAAATCTCTATGTTAAGGGGTCATGCCTACCTTTGAGGCCTGAAAACACAAGTATTTTCGGGATTTTTCTTTAAAAACTTCATGACTTTTTTAAATAAACGGTTACGTATTCGAAAGTATATATTTTAAAGTTCTTGTAGTTTTATATACAATGCAATATATAAATAATTAAAGGAATTATAGGCGTTCTTTCAGCAGCGCTTTTTTATTTAAGCACTTTACGATGACCACTGTAGCTTTGACCTCATCAGAAGCGGTTCATCAGAAATAAAGAATGTGACTAAATTTAGTTAGCATATTAGATTATCTAACACGGGAACACTGCGAACCCGGACTCATCGATTGGAACGCAACTTTGTGGGTTTTTAGAGTGACTCAAAACAAGAACAACGGTGTGTTTCATTTGGGCCCTATCGCCGTTTAAGGGTGTGATAACTAACCTTAAAGTCAAATTCGCACTTCCACTTTTTCGCGTATAACTCTCAAAGTATAACAGACAGAAAAAATTGTTTCAAACAAAAGTTTGATGATGTAATAAACGCTACAAACTTGCGTTAAAAAATTTTTTAAAATAGGTTTCAAAAAAAGAATCTGTTGAAAAAACTATATTTTTAAAATTTTGTTAACGCAAGTTTACAGCGCTTATTGCACCATTATACTTTTGTTTGAAACCATTTTTCTGTCTTTCGTACTTTGAGAGTTATACGCGAAAAAGTGGAAGTGCCAATTTGACTTTGAGATTAGTTTTCACCCTCTTAAGGGCGACAGGGCCCAAATGAAACACACCGTTGTTCTTGTTTTGAGTCACTCCAAATACCCAAAAAGTTGCGTTCGAATCGGTGAGTCCGGGTTCGCGGTGTTCCCTTGTAAGTCAGCGCCGTTCAGGAGTTGCCCGTACGGGCAACAGATCAAGCTGCCCGGGGCAGACACGAGTCGGTGGCGAGAAAGCCACGCCTCCCCGGGCAATGCGGTACAGATGCCAGGATGAACAAGGACCGTCGCGTCGACTCAACAGTATTTGAATGAACCTACTAACACATGCCTGCCTATGCATCTACGAGCCTGTACTCCCTCAACAATCGTTCCTCCCCACTCCACTGTAACGATAGCTGACGTCATTGCCCAGAGATTTGCCCACAGCGTTAGCCTTGGACAGTGGCGGGTGCCCTTGCCCGCCAAACCATAGGCTGAACGGCGCTGATCTAAGTAGTGCTTAATCATGGCTTTTTTAATTTCGTTGCATAGTTTTTATTTTACAGATGAGAACTGATGAAAGTTGATGAAGAATGAGAGCGATTTTACTGTCATTTCATCGCAATTTAAAAAAAAAGAAGAAAATTGGTCAAAGGTACAACAGCCCGTTGTTCCTTTGATCAGGGGATATTACACCTTTGACCAGCAGGTATATAGTGATACATAATAAAATGAAGTAGGCTTAAAGGAATGCAAATGTTTACTATAACGTTACAGTAATATGTTACAGTAACTTATAGACTATACAGGGTGTAAACGGTATACGTAGCGATATTTTAGGGGGTGGTAGGGGAGGTCCAATGGAATAAAAGTCCTATGACATAGTGTCCAATCTGTCTCCATTTTATACTAATAATGCCTCAAAGTTAACATGTCTATACGCTAAACTAATAGTCGTAGGATTCCATCATTTTGCAAATACATTGGAGGCCACCAGTAGAGTAAAAGGGTCTGAATACATTTTGTTGTATCTCGTATAGTTGAGCTGTTATAAAGGTTTAAGCATCGGAGATGTTTGTGGAAATGACCGTCGCTATATGCACACAGATGAGGCGTAGCACAAAGACCGCCCGTTGTGAGCTGTTCAAGATGACCCAGTAACCGAAAAAGTACGGACCCCTTACAGTAGCGGTCCCATTGAGGATCTGTTCGCGGGGTGTTGTCTTTGCCACGGG
Organism: Andrena hattorfiana; assembly: GCA_944738655.2. Taxonomy (NCBI): domain Eukaryota; kingdom Metazoa; phylum Arthropoda; class Insecta; order Hymenoptera; family Andrenidae; genus Andrena; species Andrena hattorfiana. The sequence goes on from OX122892.1 coordinate 20,628,212, forward strand.
GTACCAGACTGAACCTCCTTGAGTCGAGTCGCTGGAGGATCACCCTTAAGAGTTTTTCCTTCCGAAAAACACACCACTTTAGGAATTACATGAAAGGTCAGAGGTCAACACCCTATTTCAATGTGTTAGTCTTACCAATATGTGCGAGCTACTATCCGTTTCAAACGCATGGTGCAAACTTTAAGAAATTATTACTGTAAAATGGAGACAGATTGGACACTATGTCATAGGACTTTTATGTCCCATTGGACCTCCCCTACCACCCCCTAAAATATCGCTACGTATACCGTTTACACTCTGTAAAACTTATACTATGTCATAAAACTATAAAATATTCTATAAATTGTAAATTTCTCTATCATAAAACTATAAATTTCTTTTCTTTAATAGGAAGTTTGTTTGGAGGTACATCAACTGTTGTGATGACCGTTTCATCACACTTCCAAATGTTAGTTGCATCAAAGTTATATCGTTCTAAAAACTGTTTTCAATTGTCAAAAAGTATAGAAACAGTTTCCCGGTTAAAAGCTGTTGCTCTCGCAAAGAAAAATAAAAACAAGAACTGTGAAATTGATATTGTTCTACAGTTACAGGAGTGTAACGTTTCTACGCGTGGCACAACGCGCGTTACATGAATTCGGGATTGGTTCGAGTGGCGTGCGATAAAGAATTAAAATTCCAAAACAAGAATTAATCATAACAGTATTTATTCAAGAAAACACTTCTAAATTGTACATACAAACAAAAATTAACGCTTTATAATACTAAAGAAATTAGTGTAATTAAATAGGTTGCGACTCTCAGTCGGTACAAAAGAATAAAGTTGATCGTCTTGGGTTGCGACTCTTGGTCGGTACAAAAGAACGCCCATTTGATCGATCGATTTGGAATAATGTAACTTAAATAACTAATAGTGACGTTTAGTCGATTGAAAGAAATTAGCTTATAAATACTGACTCTTTTGGTCGATGTAGGAATTAGCTTATGGATCTAGGAAATTGAATATGTTTAAATTGAGAATTGTTTGTAGTTGTTTCTTCGTTTCATCAGGGGCAGGTCTTGCCACCTGGAATAATCTCACTCCCTCGTTGCTTGAGAGTAATATTACTAACCTGAGAATAATTATTAATAACTTTGCTTCAACAAACTAAGGGCCTACAAGGCGGCTTCCAAGGCAGGAATGTCTCATCAAACTTGGCGACTATGGCCTTAGTTGGAACATTCAACATATCCGAGGGGCCTACCAAACGGCTTCCAAAGTTGGAGCATTAATTTAGGTCGGGATCAGCTGTTAGCTTTAAATGATCCTTTGTATAAATCATCAAATGCTCGAGTAATGGCTCGAATGATTGTCTGAATCTGAATGCTTCTCTCTGAACTATCATGCCCGTATTTATACATATTCGGAGTATTGGGAGCGCACCAATAGGAATGGAGCTCGACTATTACGCTTCAGTTATTCTCTGCTCGCATGATCCGTTCTCCAGTCGGCCTACAGAGTGACGGGTTAATGCGCAGGCGCGCGTGGAACGCTCGGTTCCCTCTCTCATCGCTATGCACACATCACAGCTCCCGATCCTTGCTTTCGCCGATTCGCCAATCGACTGAGAATCGCGCATGCGTTCAGTTCTCCCACTCGTTTACACTCAATTCTCTCTTTCATTGTACTCGCGTCTCGCGGTATTCTGAGCTAATATTAATATTAACGCTAAACACACCTTATAAAAGTAAAATAATAAGAATATAAGTATTTAAATAATTACTAATTATGCTTTTGAACGAAAAAAGAAAAGGGCAATTTTGGGGATTTGTTACAGGAATAACAGCATTAGATTCCTGAGGATTCCCCGATTTAAAAGACATAAAATTTCATATATGTAAATTCGACTATTTTTAGCGAAGTGGGCATTTTAATATATAAAAAATCTTTTCCCTTATTTCGTTAGTTATAGCTCGAGTTATGTTAAATTCTTTCGCCATGCTAGTGTTATACCTTTGACTGGTCAAAGATAAAATAGTTACTAATGGTCAAAGGTACAACACATTGCCTTGATTAAGCACATGGTAAACTATAATTTTTAGGTCAGACCGACCGACTTCAAACCTTGCATGTTTCTTTGTCACAGTCTTTTATACAGCTTAGTATAACAAAACATAAAAAATATTAACTTGTTAAAATTTTATGAGGTTGTGTAGAAATGGAAGAATACTTACTTTTACCTTATGAAATTGAATAATATTTTTCTATGGTCACATGAACTGCGATATCTTTACAACAAACCATTAAATTACAAATCTGATGGATAAAAAATGCACTGAAATTTTTATTTTCACATACATTTAACAAAGGATTGACTAACTGGTGGCCCGCGAGCCACCGGGGGCACCTCCGCCTTGCTGCTACACTGAACGGCCCCCCTCCGTACCTACCAGACTGTGACGATCACAGTCAAAAAGAGAAGGAAAGAAGGAGGAATTCGAATACTCAGGAACTGTTATCAAGCCCCATAAAAAATTTGTATTTACTTTAAACATAACGCATTACACACGCCCGATACCACAGCAATCTCGCTACAAACTGAAGTACTGCGTAAGTTTATTGCTATAACACAAACCGTTCAAACGCAATATGTATAAAAGAAGCTTCTGGAAGTCCAAAAAGACCAGTAAAGATAATAGCGAGGCGAAAACATAAGCAGCGTGCCCAGCAGAAGGTGACACGGAAGCGCGCAAATCCGAACATTTCGATTTTTTTTTAAACTGTGCAGGATTGTAGAAGATCTCGATAGAAAAAGTTTCCTGACACTTCTATTGAAGTTCTTTCAAATCTGCAAAGTTTAAAAAAATCGGAATGTTCGGGTAACCGAACTTCTTTTGTCAGATGGCATTAGAGCCACAACCATAGTTCTGCGTGAAATATGCAGCATAAGACATTTATGCTCGAGACATTTTTATAAAAGTCTTCAAGTATTTTATTTAAATGATCCCGAAAATACATGTGCTTTCAGGCTTCAAAGGTAGGCATGACACCATAAGTTATTCAATCTGGTATCCATCAAAATACAAATTAAATTTGACACAAGCATTAAGTGTTGATATTTCAACAATTTGAACACAATGATGCTGGAAATATAATAGATACCTAAACATAAAAATGGATACCACGGGGCATGATTGGACAGTCCAAATGTACCAAACAAAATGTCCAAATGTGGCCCTGGTGTTGAGCTTGATTACTTATAGCTACCATGAAGTATACAGGCTGTCTGAAAAATGTCGGAGTTCCTTGAAAGCGGTGCCTCGGGGGGTGATTTGAAACAAGTTTTTTCTTAGCGAAAATATTGGCCGAAGCTTCGTTAACGAGATATTAACAAAAAACCCCGACCAATCAGAGCACGCGCTTTCCGCCCGACCTCCGTAGCGTTGGCTACGCAGTAAGCGGCTGCGCTTGTACTACGAACGTACGAACAAGCAAGTCGGCATGCATCGAAGGACACCGCGTTACATAGTTTTTTTTTTAAAGCAGAATCTTTAATAATAATTACTTGAAGTGAGAGGACAAGAAATACGTAAATGTAGTTTTCAAATATCGCATAAACGAAAAGGTAATGTAACAGAAAATGTACGACAAGTAATCTTAATTCGTTATTGAGGTAAAAATTCGTAGTTTAATAACGGTTAACACAACAAAATTTAAGAAAATAATATTAGGTGTATGAATAAATTCTTTCCGACTGGATTTACATAATATAGTACAAAACTACCGAATTTCTATCCCGGTGGTATTCGAAAGCTGCCTGAAAAATGACAAAAGGTAACTAACAATAATGGAAATTATTTCAATGATTGAGTTGTTTGCATATTTTTTAAATCAAACTGTTATTGTACCCAAAAAAGCGGCAAGAATTTATTTCTACACCTAATAATCACCAATAAATTAAATAAAACTCACCCTTTCGGACATTCCTTTCCTTCCCTTCCTTCCTTTTCGGAAACCTGTGTCACTAGGTTACTGTACCGATCGTGGTCATCGGCGCACAGTGCTCAGCTGATCGCAGATATACGACACCACTCGAAGGTAAGGATCGCAACGTCAAGTGCGTCCAGGTTAATGTACCGAATATTCACTTCACTGCACTGCTACTAACACTGATTATTTAATTTATTTTTCATGGAACGTGTTGTTCCTACTGTTGTTATAAAAACATTGGTGGCCCCGAAACGGGCCGATTACTGTTAGTTAAGCAGTTGCTCGAAGTGACCACCCTCAGCGTCTATGCACGGCTCAGCACGTACCATCACCTGTCTTTGGACGGCCTGCAAAGTTTGTGGCGTTATGTTCGCCACCGCAGGGTGATTTCGCACAACGATGTCTTCCAGTGTATCCACTGGCTGACGGTACACATCATCCTGAAATGATTGTTGTACAGCAAATACAAAACGTAAGTAAAAAAGAATACCTTTAAAAAAAGTAACAGCAATAATGAAATCAACTTCAGATAGCCCCAGAAGAAAAAATCCAGTGGAGTCATATCCAGTAACCGTCGCTCCACACATGCAGATTGTTGGAATTGAAGAACCCTTCCATAGTGAAGAGTGCTTCGTCTGTCCACAATATGTATTTGCAGAACAACGGATTCCCTTGCACTTTTCCCAACAACCACACTGAATATTCAACCCGCTGGTCGCTATCCCCGGGGTGCAAATGTTACACCTCACAGTTCGATGTACCGTCATTCTGCTGGCACTAGAAGAAAATGCAGAAACATCCACAATCAGATAACATTTTTTTTCCTTAATCAATAATTCCTGCAGTTATCTTGTACTGTGACTTACTGTAGGCGGCGACTCAAGTCGCGCACGCTGACGGGTGGATCTTTTTCGATGACATCCATCTCGTTCTGATGTGCCGCAAGGTTCCGCGCGGCTCTGGGCCTACCCATATCACTGCCTTGCAGCATCATCGACCCCGTCGAGAATAATCTTGATGCCAAACGCCGAATCGTATCCTCGCTTGGGGTTTAGATCTGCGGGTATTCCCGTGCAAACGCTCGCACACTTGCGTCCCCGTTGTTCCGGGCGTACACCCAGAATATCGCGTAATATTCTTGAGCGGAGAGAGCGCTGGTTCCACCTCGTAGCAGTCGTGAACTCCGGTTATCGGAAAACGGAAACAGGAATGGGATACATTTTCTTCTTTCTACCAACTCGAAGACTTTCCGTTTCTCTTTTCTTCGGACCTTTTCGATCCGAAACACGTGGTGTCTGCTGTCTATCTCGAAGTAATTGGTACATTGGCAGTAAAAGGACGGAGCGCGGGCTTTTGTGAAAGTGTAGGATGGTTCGTTCCTTGCACTTTTGCAAAGCACGTGTGTTTCGAAAATGTGTTGGCTTCTTTTTACCTTAAGCCTCTTGTCCTGGTGGGAGTTAACTCATAATGGAACGTAGAGAAACTACTTGGGGTAGAGGAAGTTCCTTGGAAAAAATCCTGTCAGTCAGCTAGCAATCTCGTCCCAGAAATGTTCTCCGCTCAAGAATATTACGCGATGTACTGGGTGTACGCCCGGAACAACGGAGACGCAAGTATGCGAGCGTTTGCACGGGAATACCCGCAGATCTAGACCCCAAGCGAGGATACGATTCGGCGTTTGGCATCAAGATTATTCTCGACGGGGTCGATGATGCTGCAAGGCAGTAATATGGGTAGGCCCAGAGCCGCGCGGAACCTTGCGGCACATCAGAACGAGATGGATGTCATCGAAAAAGATCCACCCGTCAGCGTGCGCAACTTGAGTCGCCGCCTACAGTAAGTCACAGTACAAGATAACTGCAGGAATTATTGATTAAGGAAAAAAAATGTTATCTGATTGTGGATGTTTCTGCATTTTCTTCTAGTGCCAGCAGAATGACGGTACATCGAACTGTGAGGTGTAACATTTGCACCCCGGGGATAGCGACCAGCGGGTTGAATATTCAGTGTGGTTGTTGGGAAAAGTGCAAGGGAATCCGTTGTTCTGCAAATACATATTGTGGACAGACGAAGCACTCTTCACTATGGAAGGGTGCTTCAATTCCAACAATCTGCATGTGTGGAGCGACGGTTACTGGATATGACTCCACTGGATTTTTTCTTCTGGGGCTACCTGAAGTTGATTTCATTATTGCTGTTACTTTTTTTAAAGGTATTCTTTTTTACTTACGTTTTGTATTTGCTGTACAACAATCATTTCAGGATGATGTGTACCGTCAGCCAGTGGATACACTGGAAGACATCGTTGTGCGAAATCACCCTGCGGTGGCGAACATAACGCCACAAACTTTGCAGGCCGTCCAAAGACAGGTGATGGTACGTGCTGAGCCGTGCATAGACGCTGAGGGTGGTCACTTCGAGCAACTGCTTAACTAACAGTAATCGGCCCGTTTCGGGGCCACCAATGTTTTTATAACAACAGTAGGAACAACACGTTCCATGAAAAATAAATTAAATAATCAGTGTTAGTAGCAGTGCAGTGAAGTGAATATTCGGTACATTAACCTGGACGCACTTGACGTTGCGATCCTTACCTTCGAGTGGTGTCGTATACCTGCGATCAGCTGAGCACTGTGCGCCGATGACCACGATCGGTACAGTGACCTAGTGACACAGGTTTCCGAAAAGGAAGGAAGGGAAGGAAAGGAATGTCCGAAAGGGTGAGTTTTATTTAATTTATTGGTGATTATTAGGTGTAGAAATAAATTCTTGCCGCCTTTTTGGGTACAATAACAGTTTGATTTAAAAAATATGCAAACAACTCAATCATCGAAATAATTTCCATTATTGTTAGTTACCTTTTGTCATTTTTCAGGCAGCTTTCGAATACCACCGGGATAGAAATTCGGTAGTTTTGTACTATATTATGTAAATCCAGTCGGAAAGAATTTATTCATACACCTAATATTACTTTTTTAAATTTTGTTGTGTTAGCCGTTATTAAACTACGAATTTTTAGCTCAATAACGAATTAAGATTACTTGTCGTACATTTTCTGTCATTACCTTTTCGTTTATGCGATATTTAAAATCGACATTTACGTATTTCTTGTCCCCTCACTTCAAATAATTATTATTTAAGATTCTGCTTTAAAAAAAAACTGTGTAACGCGGTGTCCTTCGATGCATGCCGACTTGCTTGTTCGTACGTTCGTAGTACAAGCGCAGCCGCCTACCACGTAACCAACGCTACCGCGGGAGCTCGGGCGGAAAGCGCGCGCTCTGATTGGTTCGGGTTTTTTGTTAATATCTCGTTAACGAAGCTTCGGACAATATTTTCGCTAAGAAAAAACTTGTTTCAAATCACCACCTGAGTCACCTCTTTCAAGGAACTTCGACATTTTTCGGACACTCTGTATAATGCAGATATTGAGGAGTTAGAAACGGCAAAAACCTCTAAAATGATTGTATTCTTGATTCATAATTCATGAAAATATGCGTCATCAACTGCTTAGTCTACATCCTAACTTTTAATCGTTTCAATTGAGCTTACCTTGTTTAGGAAAAACAATCTCCTTGATTTTTTTAACTTTCAGACTAATCGCACCACTTAATCGTCCTTCACTTGTAACCGTATCGAGGACACTATGACTGATATTACAACCACGCAGAATATATTTAAGGAAGCAAAAAACTGTCCAAATGTGCCCCATGTACAAATGTGCCCCGGTTTCCCCTAGTCATATAATATAATTTCTTTATAGTTACTCAATAATATAATATATTGCAAACACATATTAAAGTGATACTACATGTAATAAAATACAGAAATTATGAAATTACGAGCATATTTAAAATGAACATTGTGGTATTAACTTTTAGGAAAGGAGAGCTGCTTTGGAAGAGTGGTCGCACGATTTGGTCGAAGATGCACGTACGTGGTAATAGGCGACGATTCTGACGAGGAAACAGCGGCACGTGCCCACAACTTTCCATTCTGGAGAATAAACAGCCACTCGGACACGCAATCCCTATATAACGCCTTAGAAATGGGATTTCTTTAATAAAAATAAATGTAGGAAGAGGGGGGGGGGGGGGTGGAGACTCAAACGATTTCACGGCATTCTTTTTAACATTACAAGAAGATGTCAAAGGTAAATATGTTGTGTATTAATAGGGCATATCAAATATATGAAAGTAATTTTTTGTAAACCTCAGTATTTTAAAAATTTTAGTCACTGTGACTTTTTTTAATAGCGCGTACATAGTATTTTTTATCACACAGTCTTAAAGTAGGCTCTCGACTACGCGTTGCCTCACCTAGGTTCGCCTCGCCTCGCTTCATTCTATTCTGCCAGTGCTTTTCTTAGGCATTTTGACAATTTGACTCACACTACGCCTCGCCTCGGCAGATAACTTCTCGAGAATATTTTGAGAAAGAGAGACGAGGCGAGCTGTGTGAGGCGAGGCATAGTGGGTGAATACAATGCTAACGACATCGCTTGTCGCTAAAACAATAATCACTCGTACTGGCAGCGATTTCTCTTAACGACTCATCGACTTAAGAATTAAATGGACGGAGCACAAAATCTGAACATAGACGAGGGGATCGAGCCAGTCGATCGCGAGGAGAGAATTCGTGGGGTGCGTTCCGATTCACGCAGTGAGTGCATGAAATTGGTGGCATCGTATTGGTGACATCGTACGATTCCCTAGAATTTCTCTCACTTGCCACCAATACGATGCCACTTCCGATGCAGCGAGCGTGCAGCAAACGCAGAAATTCAGTGGACAAGCAGTCACTGCGCGCGCGCATACGTATTTGTTTCTACAATCTTTAATTATTTGAATTTCTCTATTTCCAATATTTTCAATAGAGAAATTCAGCTGATACAATTTAATGAAAAGTAATAAAAACAATTAATTCTCTCATGATTACAATGCCACTTTTCTGCGTTATTATTTTGAAGAAACTTCATCTGATTTTTTTTTTAATACAAATATATAATTACATACTTATTATCTACCGAAAATATTCCTCGAATATTGTTCTCGAATATCCCGGAATGACACGTTCTCCATAATCTGTCAATTTTTAGGCAATCTGTCCGAGTGTTTTGTTTACAATTAATGATATGTATATTAATTCCGATTCTAAATGGCAAGTTAATATCATCTTCATTTTCGCTTTCATCAGATGAATCACAGCTGCTGATTTCATTATCACTATTATTTAATAGTATCGAGGTTATTTTACACAATGTTTCTTTCTCCATTGTAGCATCCATTTTGATTTCGCATGAAACGCAGGAAAAAGCGCCCATTTTCAAGAACGCATGAACCGCAGTAACGAAACGGAACGATATGAATACGCGCAGCGACTGCGCTGCGATCTCTGCACTCACTGTCTGAATCGGAACGCACCCATGGTGGACGGCTTGTGATTGGCGGAGTAGTACGCATGCGTCGCGCTTTATTTGAAACGGTATGCTTATATAGGGTGTATTAAAATATGCTTATATATATGTACTTACATATGAGCCCCTCAATTGACGAGTGGCATATGTTTTACCAAGTCTTAAGAGACCAAAATATAATGTTATAATTACGTATTAACGTTTCAAACGACAAACTTACCATAAAAAAATATACCTAAAAGAGGCAATGGCTCTTACCGATGATATGTCACTTTCATCAACCAATCACCGATCGTCCACCACCACATGCGCAGTATCATGCACCCCCCTTACTGACACGAGCTTAGGCTCCACAGGTTTGTGCTCCGTCCATTTAATTCTTAAGTCCATGTAACGACTAATCAGAAATTTGAACCGAGGTAAGCTAATAACTTCAGGTAAAGCAAAACTGGGCGGGGGGGGGGGGGGATAGAAATAGTGAGAACCTATTTACCTGTATAGATAACAGAAAGACGAATTCAATAATGTACATACAATGTACATTCTTATAATCTTAAAAATGACCTTAAGTCACCGCACACAATGAATGTATTCGATTATGTAAAGGGGCCTCCAGACGCTGATACATGTTGCAGTGAAACGTTGAGACATGCATCGACTCCCAGGTTTCATGATACATATTGCTACGTCTGTAGATCGGTTTCCGTATTTCAGCATCGAAAGCGGAACTGGCATCTTGCACACCAGCCAGACGCGTGCGTGAGATGCAAGTTTCATGAAACCTGTATCATGATGCATGTATCAATGTTTCACTGCAACATGTATCAGCGCCTGGAGGGCCCTTATGACTCAAAACGTATCACACGTTATGTTTTCAAAAGCCGAGACGTTTCAATACCTTTTTAATGTGGCCCATAAGGAAAACTCTAACAGATTTAAATTGGCATACATTTATACATATTAACTAAATTTTCTCAATATGCACAATAAACTTATAGCATATTGCACATTACAGTATGTTTTTATCGCGTCTGGTTAAATAGTAGGAACCAATCGCCAAATGTCTCTACTGTATATGTATGTACATATCTTTATACCAGTGATCGGCAAACCGTGGCTCGTGAGCCGCGTGCGGCTCTTTGCCCCCTTGAATGCGGCTCTGCCAAAAAATGATTACAATTTAATTTTTATCAATAAATAAGATCATTATTAAGTATGATATCAAGTTTTATTGAGTGTACCTATAGTTTAATTAAGACTTAAAACTTTAATTAAAGTTTATTAAGTTAATAAACAGTGTACCTACCTATATAGTTTAAGTTTAAGAAATTTGGCTCTCAAAAGAAATCTCAATCGTTGTACTGTTGATATTTAGCTCTGTTGACTAATGAGTTTGCCGACCACTGCTTGATACAGACGTGTTTACGTTAGATAGAGTACTGTGAATACTACAGGGCAGTGATGTCAGAATCGTGGCACGCGGGACCAAACGCTTACCCCCACTATGACCTCCCGTTGTCTCCTACTATACCCTACCAGCGTGCTCCACTTTCTTCCTACCGCACTGCACACAAGCATATTTTTACTCCTGTTCGTGTGAGCTGCCTGTTGGGCTGCCAAGCACACGGACAGGGTTAGGGATATGCTTGTGTGCAGCGCGATGGGAAGAAAGTAGGGGACGACGGTAGGCCTTAGTGGGAGACGATGGTAGATCATAGTGGGGGTAAGCGTTTGGTCCCGCGTCCCATGATTCTGGTATCACTGCTACATATCTGAAGGTCATTGATTTCGGCTTTAAGATTATACGACAACAAATGTGGTGTTCCATTTAAAGAAATCAAAGTAATCTTAAAAGTTTAAGAATATATGCGATTTATAAAAAATATTACTTTCACGTACACTTAAGGGGTTATACCTAGTCAGGCGGCCGAAAATACGCGAATATTTGTGAATTTTTTTGAAAAAGCGGAACCATATTTTTACAGAACTCGTTGCACTTAAAAGAGCAACGTTTAAAGAACATTTGGCAATTTTTTCGTAGAAAAATAGTTACGTTTATAATGAAGTAACCGTCCACGTCCAAGAAGCCATTTTAAAAAGTTGGTATTGCGGTGAGCACTGCCATTCAGAACCCGATTATCTAAAATCAAAAAACAAAAAAGATTTCGTTAATATATTAATGTATCCTCTGATTAACGGAGGGAATTTCCGAAATATTAATTTAAAACAAAATGGCGGCTATTTAAAGCCCTGATTTTTTCGCGGGATTTTTGCCCGAAAAAATCAGGATTTCAACTTCAAATAGCCACCATTTTGTTTTAAATTAAAACTTCGTAAATTCCCTCCGAAAAAGGATACATTAATATACTAACGAAATCTTTTTCGTTTTTTAATTTGAGATAATTTGATTCCGAATGTCAGTGCTCATCGCAAAACCAAATTTTTAAAAAGGTTTCTTGGATGTGGATTGTTACTTTATTATAAACGACAATATTTTTCTACGAAAAAATTACCAAATGTTCCTTAAATGTTGCTCTTTTAAGTGCAAAAAGTTTTGTAAAAATATATGCTTCCGCTTTTTCAAAAAAAAATTCACAAACATTCGCCTCTTTTCGACCGCCTGACTAGGTATAACCCCTTAATTGCGTCCCATTAATCAGAATATATTCGTCCTATGTCGTTTATTTGTAATATAAAAAGTAAACGAGTCGTTTGAAGTACTAAAAGCTATACTGAATCACTTGTATGTGAAATCGAGGGACACTTTAGTTATACCGAGACTTGGTCTGAGGTATTTATATTTCTATATTCTTTACTCTGTCAATAATAAGGGTGAAACAATGCTCTCATTAAGCCAACTTATTGAGATTCCTACTATTTATCGAGTGTAATATGAGAGTCGAGGATCAACTGTTTCTTTAAAATTGCCATACGCGAATTGACGGTATTGGTCACAAACCAATCACGGAATGCAATCGATCGGAGCAGAGTCCACAAGTGATATACAAAATGAAAGTAAAGATTAAAGTAATAATGAAAGTAACAAAAAAAAATAGAATTAATAATTCATATTCTGCGCGAATTTTTTCAATTAATTTCGGCATACTTACAATCAAAGTGAATATCGATTCGTTGAAAGCTGTAACTATGTTTTACGTACTTAAATACATCGTATTTCCTGCTTTATAATTACATACGATGGGGAAAATATGTAGAATTAGTCGAAAATCATTATATATATTCCCAGATGAGCTGATTAGTTATTCTACATATCGCAGTTAGTCATAATGTATTTCAATGTATATTTCGATACACTTTTAAGAAAATTTTATACGAATATTATTACACAGTTCAATCCGATTATTTACTGTGTTCCGGCGAGAAGAAGTCGGCTGAACGGTCCATATTTATAAGGGGTAAGGGGATACTTCGCTCGCATTGGCTCCCGCCGCCCGTGTTCGGTTTGTATTCGTTGACGTTATCGTATCGGCCAATAGGGATATAGATACCATTCGGACCCTAGAGTTTCTCATGACAACTTCTTATCGAAGCACAGTTACTTCATAGCATAGTTACTTCTTTGTTAATTTATACTATACGGTTATTTGACTCAAATATTACGCACTTTTTACGTTGATTTGTTCCGCACGTATCGCATGTATACTAATAAGGGTAATTAAGGTACATATATTTTTCAATCGTCCATATCATAGTATGGTTAGAAATGTCATTCCAATTTCAACCATTTCGAATACAAAAATCGCAATTTAAATAGATTGCGAATGCCATCAATATTTATAATTTCATAAGAATAATAAGAAACGTTAATAATATTTTCAAAGTGTACGAGAGTAGGTTGTACAATCGAAATTTTAATTAATAAAAAAGGAGAGATAAGATTAAAAAATGATAACCAAAGGTAACGTTGAATAACTGTAAAATCGATTTATATTAGTTTTCAACGTGTATTATATGTTCATTAAGAATATATTTACAGAAAAAATATTGACCAAAATACAGAAGCGTTTTGTGACATTTTCTATAAAAAGTTCTCTTTTGGTATGTAATTCGTATTATTTCTTTGAATTCCTACATTTACATGTCCACAGAGCTGTACCAATACTGGTTATCCTTTTTAATTTTAAGTTATGATGAAGAGCAATACAGTTACATACATGCATGGAAATTATTGAGTACTATGTAACATAATTAAAATTACTTGCTAAACTTAATAACATAAAGTTTGCACAAGTAGTAAAGTTATTATTGAAAATTTAATGTTAAATGCGTAAATCAGTTTTGAATAAAATTACTCTCTTGGATGTATCATTCATTATCAAATTTAGCAAAATGAAACAACTTTAATTACTGAATTGATAATGTAAAATAATTACGATCATGTCAAATAATACAACTTGTCTAAAAGAGTATTCATAACATATTATTTACACTTTTATAAGAAATACATTTTATCAAACAAATATATCTTCATGTTGAGTTGGCATTGTATTACAATGCTCAAACGTGATAATGTATATGTATATTAAAGTAAATAGACGGGCGTATTAAAACATTAATATCAACATTATGAAAGTTATAAGATACCATTTCTTTTATTCTAAACATTTTCAGTTTGATTTATGCGATATTTTTTCATTTATATATTTAATTTTTTATTGACTGCACAGTGATTCAACAATTACTTCAATACTTGTATTGTTTTATAATAATTTAAGAAATTTTAATACGTCACTATTAAAACCACATATATTTTTCTGAGTAACTGTCATTATACTTCGAATATCAGACTGTTCAAATGTAATAAATTATAATTTGATACCGATATTAAATTTTTATATCATACGATACTATAAAAATATATGACGTTGTCTATTTGCGTAGGTGTTCACGCATTTGCTTATGTTTTTTTATATTGGATAAACAGCATTGTTTTACAAATTTGCGAATTCGGATTACAGCGTAACTTGTTTCTATACGCTATTAAATTTTTATTAAAAAATATCATTGTATTTGTGTCATTTCTTGTGAAAAGATGAAGGTCTTGAATTTTCAAAACAACAAAAAATCATTTTCTTCATGTTTATAGAATAACGATTTCAATACTTTCCAAATGAAATCATATTTTATGTATTTTATGATATACCCATCTAACAATTTAGTGCAAATAAAAAATTATATTATTTATATTTCTTTCTTATATATAATATAAGTCTATGTGTAACTAGGAAATACAATATTCAACACCTTACTTCATCATTCCTTTTAAAATAATGCCGATTTTTGAACTTTTAAGAGCTTCTCATAAGTGTTTTCATTAAAAACATGAAGGTTCCTTTTTTACATAGTAACGTACGTTGGAGCTGTCATCACTCCGCAATTATTATTTTCTTGAGACATAAGAATGTAACCATCGTTACCCCAATAATTCGACCATGAATTTTTAATCAACCAATAGTCCTTTCCATCAAGTTTCCCATAGCCAACAGCCAATACGGCATGATCCAGTGACTCCGCCCCGTTACCTACGAGTGATGTATTATTCACGTTTATAAGATGTACTTCAAGAATAACATCTACGGTAAGATATATCTATTATATATACACACCACAAGCTGTGTCGTAATATACACCATGGGAGTAGAATGAAAACGTTTTAAGAGAAGCATCGATTGCAACTGAAACTGGACCATGCTTTGCGATGGCAAGTTTTAAAGCATTAACGTCACCCGTTGTAACATTAACAAAGCCCGAAATTTTAGCTGTCATAGTAACATTATTTACATGACAGTAACCATCCTAACAAGAAAAATATCAGAACTTATTACCTTCCTATTCATCTTTAGCAACTATAACCACATGTAGGTCCGTATTACATTTTTATAATTATACTTGTAATTTAAGATTTATTTACTTGGCCAAGGTAACCACCATAATCATCGTCAGTGGGTAGACCTCCATGTTTCATAATCCATTGGTATGAGCGGAAATCTTCGCCGCCATCACAGCCGTTATTTCCAAAACCCCATGAGCAATCAATAAGAGCCTATAATTGCGGAAAACTATAATAAAGTACTTTATATTTATAAAAATGATTCCTTATAATTGCATCTCAGATTTCTTTACCTGTTGCGATAAACGGACTAATTTACCAAACTTCATATAATATGCGCCTTCGACGGCACCAGTTGTGCCAAAGCTCCAACAAGATCCGCAAACAGATTGATCTACTCAATATCAAGAATTTTTAATTAATTGGAAATCATCGGCGTTTCTTAAATAAATTAAACACAAACCTTTAACAGAAGTAACCGCACCATAAAGTCTCCAATCTAAAGTGTCTGGAATGCTCTCAAATTCTTCTGCGACTTTGTAAGGGAAAGGCTGACCACCATTGTAGCCTTTACTGTACTGCTTACCACGCAAGGCCTTTAACTCTAATTCAGTACGATCTACCAAATAATTTACATCTAATCGGTAACCTTTATTGGCTCGATTTATCGAATGAATAAACCTGTAAATATATTATAATACATTATCAGTAGAAAAACCAAAATAACACGTAAATATAATATATACCTCAAATTTTGTCTAAATACTTCTTTACGCATCATATGATCTATCCCACTTGCATATTCCTTCTTATGATTCTTCTTGAAATCTTCAAATGCTTCGTTTACATGTACATCATAATTGTGAACGAATTCGCGCATAGGATTAAATGTATATATGTGCTTATCTCCAGGTCCAGGGAAACTGACGCACGTTAAATCTATTTGAATGTGTTTCATGTTAGAATATGTCCAGATAAAACTAACATTAATAAATGTAAAGAAAATCTATATACTTTGTGCAATTTCAAAAATATCGGAACTGGGTGTCTCAGAAGAATACCAATCATAATCCAAATAGTAATGATCATAGTGGGAACCCAAGAGACTGTTAAATCCGTTCATTTCATATCTTACAGGAATTGGTTCTTTCATTAGTGGTATATGAGGCGATTTCTGTAGTTCATTATATATATATATATAGATTATCAATTATAGAATAAATAATAATATAAGAATAAATAAGAGGATAAAATTATAAAAAGCTATACTAATGTCCTCTTCTACACAATTCGTCTGAAAAGTTCTCGAAATGATTTTTTATAGAGAATGCTAGTAGAATTATCGGCCGGGGAATTCACATAGTATATAGTAGCTGGAGGAGGTATACCGAGGTCGTAAAATCAGTGGAGCGTTAAATTAAACATATTTTGAGTGTCAGCATAAATGAATTGACGGAAATATGAGCCGATAACGATCCCAAGCGTCAGTCCTGGGGTATTCTATTGCACTATTGTTGTACATACAGTGAGTTTCCTGTTCATGTGTTGATATTTATTAACCAATTTTTGGGTAAACGTCAAGTGACTACAGCTGTACACCCTTTGTAATCACCTGTGAGTTGATGTCTACATACCCAGTGAGTGGTAACTAAGCACATACACACCATTCCAGAAGAGAACTTTTCCAGAACCCTGTACAAGCTTCGGGAATGATGGAAGGCGTAGACATGAACAGAACAGACAAGGAATTATGTGGAATCACGAACTTATGTTTGTGTATCTTTAAAATTTGGCTATTCTACGAACTTTTTGGACAAACTGCATATGTGATTTGCATTGAAACTAATAACATAATAGTTATTACCTTGTATCGTATCCAAAGAGTATATTTATTTATTTTTTCACCAATTTCTTCTACCTTACGCCATTTTTCATGTAACAATCCATTAATCATTTCCTCTCCGATGCACTAAATGAAAATTAATAAAACTCTGAAATCAAATTATTAACTACATATAAAGAAAGGGGAATTATTGTATTACCTCCATTCCAATTGCATCGGGAACAATAGCTTGAGGTTGAATTTTCAATTCGTTAGTGCCATTTACTTGGAGGCATGTTTCTTGATTACTAATAGTTTCTGTGGTGATTGGGGCAATTTTTATACTGCATCCATACAAACCTTTATGTGATAATTGAAAAGTCTTCACCATTCCTAATTAAGTAAAGAATAATTTACCATGTTCTTTAGAAACATAATGGCTCATATAATAAAAAGTAATTTAAGTTACCTCCATAATAATCGATTCTGCTTGATCCACTTGTGCCATCATACCATGCATAAAATGATTCACGGATTTCAGCATATGGAATGTACAGAGTTCCTTTTACAATATATGTATTGCTAAATGTTGGAGACTGTACAGCTTCAGTGCAAAAGATGCCTAAAAAGGTTATACAATTATTAATATATTGCTAGTATAGAAAATAAATGCAAATATGTCAATTAATGCATTATTACCCAACACTATTGGCATGAAAGCAATTGTAAAAATATGCATCTCTATGCTTCTGTAACAGAAACAATGAGAATATTGTCTGTTAGTTAAGATATTTATAGTTTATATGCTTGATAACATTATGATCCCCAATATCATATCAGCTATCGCATTATTCATTCTTCACCACAAATAAGGTAATGCAGTTTGAGAAGACACATGACATACAGATAACTTATATATAAAATGATTTGACTATAGCTCATTGTATTTAGAAATGTGCAAGATAAATGATAAAAAGCTTTTTAAATCAATGAATCAGCAAACAAGGCACTCTTAATTTTAATAATAAATTTCAGTATAAATTAAAATGTATTTATTTTCATAATAATCTAGAACCTAAGAAAGTTAAATTCACCATGAAGTATATATTTAATTGAAATGTAAGTAAATTTGGGTGAACTTTACCAGTGCCCCACAAAGCTTTTAGTACATAATAAATATGTATCACTCTAAATACTTGTATTCATACATGCTGAATACGAATAGGTAGTGCATTTGTTTTTGGCGGAAATGATACAAAATTACAAAACCAGAAACGCAAGCTTAATGCACTTTATAAGGCCTTCAAATGGATTGATGTTTAAGTTTTTGCACTCACGACGTCACTGATATTCAACCAAATGTTCGATAAATATTTCTGTCTCGATACGCGTACCTTGCGTCTCGTACCACCATATTTCTTTACATTAGATTTTACTTTAGGTTTGGGTTAGAGTTGGGTTAGGTTTCAAGGAAAACACGTTCAAAGTTGAATGTGGGTTAGTTCGTTGTTGTACTTATTAGTACTTATTATGAATTTGATAAAACATACAAGGAAACACGGTTAGAGAAAAGATTTAATTAACTGCACTCTGCTCACCGTACATGAAATACACAACGGTTCTATCGAATGTCTTAAGTCAACTCAAATATCGACCGTTGGGAAAATATTCTTGACCGTGAAACGTTTTCAGCAAACAGTAATTCCAGAATATCGCGGCAACTCTACCGTTGCTGGATATAAATATAAACACAAGCTGGCGAGAGCCATCAGTCAAGCAAGTGCCTTTGAACTGACGGACGTTATATATGTACCATTCAGAGCTGATAAGAATGATGCTCCTGCACCTGAAACGAGGTAGGAAGTGGGGAGCACGATGCGTGTGACTCATCTATGGTATAATATTTTCACATATTAAAGCGTAATTATGTATATATGTATGTAGTTTTCTATACGTACCTTCTTATTCAGTGGCGGATTTAAGCAAAAAGGCCCCGGTGACAAACGTTCTGAGGAGCCCATTTTTTCAGGAAAATGAAGAGGTAGTTTACTAAGCGGGTTATGGGTAGTGGTACTGAAAAAAGATATAGTTTTGATAAAATCAATTTTTTTAAGGATGGGGCCCTAGGGGGGCTTCTGGGGGAGGGGGGGGGGCCATTTTTCAGGAAAATGAAGAGGTAGTTTACAAAAAACGGTTTCAGTGTAGTAGTACAGAAAAAATATAGTTTAGATAGAATCAGAATTTTTTTAAGGCTGTGGACCCTGGACCTTGCTTCTGGAGCTGTGTTTCAATTTACGCATTATGCGCATAGACCACAGCGCATTCGCTGTGTTACGTATTTTTATGGGATGTTACGTTATCACTTGAACGTAGCCACGGAAATATATATAATTGATAGTTAAATCAGGAGCGAAATTGGAAAACAGATGTATGCGCGTGATTGAGAAAGTATTATTAAGGATGTGCGATGCGGGTTGCATACGTGGGAAAGATCTTGGGCAGAGCTCGAAAACAGGAAGAGGACACCAATTAACAGACCCCGAAACGAATCGCGAGTTTCTTCTAAGTCACGTAATCTTTTGAGAAGGCCTTGTCCTTTGTTAGTCTTTAGGAGTGTGGATTGACTCCAGAAGTGTTGGCGACGCTGAGGAAGTCATAAATTTCCTTCTAGGGTTGTTTTCTCGATCCTCGGAGTAGAGCCTACTTTCTCTTCCCACGTGGGCACCCCGCTGTGTAACGGAAAAGCGCGCTTTCATCGAGTTTCCACCACCCCGAAGACGGAGGGAAAGATGGACGCCGATTCGCGGGGGCGTACGGACATCCGAAGGACGGCCTACCGCTTGGAGCTGATGCATCCTCCATCCTGATTGGACTACGAAGATCTATGGGAGGACTAGGAGGATTTGGCCAACGACTTCAGCGAGGACCTCGGAGGATACTTTGAAACGTTACATTCATTCCGTTTTTAACCAGCTTCCCGAACAGTTCAAATAAAAGTCCAAAGTTTAACTTAGCAATAATTTCTAGTACTATTGTGTTTTATTTGAAACTCCCGCACTCCGACGAGCAGAGCGGTTCAGCGCTCCACGGGCACCAACCCGCGTTCTCATCGCAATTTTCCCATAAAAATACGTAACAGGGAAAATCACGCTACAACTGCGGCTACTAAGTTTATCAGAGTTTTGTACCTGACTGTTGTTAAGAATAAACCGTGGGTTAAGGAGTTATAAAGGAGTATCATTTATTAGTACGTAGGAGGAAACCCTACAGCTGCCCGCATTCATAGCGTTCCGTTTCCAACAGCGCATGAACCGCAGTAACGAAACGGAACGGTTTTCGATGCGTTTGATGCTCGTGAGGTTGCGCGGGAATGTTCAAACTTACTTACAACTAGCTATGCAGTTGGACTGATTACGTTAAATTTAATTCGAGACTTTTGGACGGTGGTCGAAGCACGCTTCCTAACTACATCGGTTACTTCGTCCTAAGGATCGGGGACCGACTCCTAACGAAATTTGATGACTTTATTGGTTCGTGGATTTTCTCAACCCGAGTTTTTCTATTCTTCTTGAACAGCGGCAATTATTGAAAGCGAAGACCATATTTTATGAGTTTTACAGGACGAACTGCTGCTTACCCAGCGTAATTTGGTAAGCAGATGTGTAAAGGAAAAATTAAGTTATTTATTATCCGCGCCCGGGATAAATTGAAGGTTTTGAAGGCTATTGAATACAATCGCAGGCTCTGGTACGTCTTCTGGATTAGAGTATAGTTCGAAACACGTTCGAAAAACTTAGCAGTAAAAGCCTTTAAGAAATAACAATGCGCGCCACGTATTTGCTTCCTTTCTCACCTTCCGTTTCGATCCTGCCTAAAACTTTCTAGATATGATATTCGCTTCGAAATTGGGTCCGTTGCGTTGGTTGCGTTTCATGCAGCGAATGCAAAGACGGTATAACCTGATTTGTAGAATTTCCTAGAATACTCCAACTTCTAGCTCATGATGCGTGCAGCAACTACAGAAAATCAAAGCATGGGCAGCCAATGTGCATATTACGCGCATGCGTATTTATCGCTTTACGTGTGCTTCTGTATTTTGAATTCGAATACTGCAAACAGGGGAAAGCAGGGTAATTCCGGCTATATTAGCAAGAAACGCTATAAAATTTGAGCAACTTATACATTTGCTAGTTTTTTTTATATGAATTGATAGTTTGAAGTGTCTAGTTTTTATTAGTATGACCGAGGAAGCATATATTTACGTTGTAACAAAGTTGGAAGCAATAACATAAAAATGTCCATTTAACTGGAATTACGGAATTAACGTGGGGTAATTCCGGCCATAATTTTTCTTCATAAAAGAAGTGGGAAAACTGTTGAATTAATAAAAAAATATTATTTTTTGTTTTAAAATTAATTACTACATGAATCACAAATGTATTCTTCAGGGGTATTCCATCCTGAAATCCTTCATATACCCATGGACCACATGCTCGATTCAAAATTTACTTTTTTCTTGCTCAGTTTCCTCTTACCTTCATTTTCTGTTTCTTATGTGGATGAGAAGCGTGTTAAGAAATATTCCTGACTTCATTCTGCCTTATTCGTAATTCTTTTATGTCAGTTGCATTTAAGCCAGAAGAAAAGTAATGTTAAAAGCTGGCTACAATTACCCCTCAATTTTGGCCGATCGCACCCCTCAAAGGCGAATTAGAATGTAATAAAATGCACGAATTTGGTAAACATAAACAAATTAAGCTAAAACATACTATTTCGACGAAATGTACTCAGAAAATGACGTTATGAATGGAAATTTTGATTTCATAATCCGCTCCTCGAAGTGACGGAAAATATAACCTATATGCTATACCCGATTTCATAAAGATACCGTTGCGGCGTAACAATAATATTTTGGAAGGATGTTAAGTTATAAAAAGTTGACAAATGTAGCGTAAAAGAACGAAATATCCAATAAACATTTATTGTCCTTGTAACATATATGTAGGTTATATTTTCTGTCAGTGCGAGGAGGGGACCACATAATTTTGGTGTATGTTTTTCAAAGCGTACGTAAAGAGATAAATACACATGCGCGCATAAACTGCACGCTTCATGCGCTAGAAGTGGGAGAATTCTAGTGAATCCTATGATCTACCAACGCCACCAATGCACGCATAGACTAAAACGGAACGGTTTTCTCTGCAGAAACACACCCGTTGACTGCCTCGAAACTGTCGCCAACATTACACGAGAGAGAAAGACATGTGCAAACTGATGCGAGAGAGAGAAGTATAGAGTCCCAATCGACCGTAATGCGCATGCGCCGATATCGTGTGAGATATCGATTACGGTTAATTAGGAATCTATGGCCGGTATTCTCAGTCGATGCTTATTCTTAAGCAAATGCTTAAGGGGGTAGACACGTCACGTGACCTAGCCGATTTGGCAGTTCGGTATTACAGCAGGTTTTTTCTGCACATAAATGGAAATACCCATAGATACGCGGCTGCCTGGTGAACGCGAGAGGGAGCTGTTTGCTATTTCCATATCCTATTTTGAATGTGGAAAGAAATTCTCAGCTGTTGCGTTGTACTTGTAAAAATTTAAACGGAAAGTCTGCTGGTACTGCAAACGTAGAAAATTCATTGTACATTTTAATTACTTGAAATGTGCTTATGCTACAATATTCTACGTTGACAGTAAGGAATTATAAGTGAAAAGGAAAAATAGATGAGAGGATGTACCCCAAAAAATGAAGTTCGTTGGGTTAGACATTTTTTGCACTGAAACAGAACATGAAATACACTTATTACAATATAATTACGTCATATGCAGAAAGCAGTTACGGACAAACATTATATATAAAATCGTGTTGGATGTTGAATTGGGCTAGTGAAAATGCGCAGGCTGGAGGCGCGTGATTATTATGTGGCCCCCTGCTCGAAGTGACAGAAAATAAAACCTATGTATATGCTATATGACAATAAATGTTGGGCAGCTACTTCGTTCTTTTGCGCTACATTTGTGAACTTTTTATCATCCTTCCGAAGCATTATTATTACGCCACAACAGTATCTTTAGGAAATTGGATATAGCATATAGGTTATATTTTCTGTCACTTGGAGGAGCGGATTTTCTATCACTTGGAGGAGCGGATTTTCTATCCTCGAAGTGACAGAAAATATAACCTATATGCTATACCCGATTTCCTGAAGATATTGTTACGGCGTAATAATAATGCTTCGGAAGGATGATAAAAAGTTCACAAATGTAGAGCAAAAGAATGAAGCAGCCGCTCTACATTCATTGTTTATTAATTTCCTTAATTATGGTCCGAATTATATCATTCTTGGGGCCAATTTGATCGAGAAAACATAAGGAATCGATTGACGTCACTTTCGCAAAGATCTGATTAGAAATTGCAGAACTTCAGATTCGTCACTGCTTAGTGTGCAACATTGTATAGCCCCGCTGGTTTCGAGCGTCGAAGCCCACAAAACTCAGCGAGACACATGATTGTTGGCGAGCATCACGTTTGACTAATAAACGATAGTGTGAAATACGCAAATGGATAGGCTCGGATTATCGGGAAAGACCTACCCACCCCACTGTTTTGCTTTCTCGCTGCGAGCGAGGACCTTCGGGCCCGAGTAGATCACCCGTTGACAGCCGAGAGTAATAAAACCGACGGACCAGATAAAATGTTCATGTTTTTGATAACTGTTGATGAAAGTATTACCAATGGAGTTTTTAGGGTTTCTCGATGAAAATCATTTTTAGTGACCGTAGTGTGTGTCCTAATCATGTATTCATAAGAAAAAATAGACTGAATTGCTTCGCGTCTCGACTTATTTTCGTGGACATAAACTCACCAATCCATCGGTGGTAACACTCTTATCAAGGTGTAATGAGAAATATGAACATTTTCATATTCAGTACTCGATGACTCAAGTCGCCGTCGACCGAGGGTCTCTCGCTGGTGCGCCGCTATTTCACTGGCACTCGGTTTACGTCATTCAGTCTCCTTGTCAAGCGGTTCGGGCGAGGGCCCTGATAAATGTGAATTTATTTGGGAAACCAAAGTCGCGTCATTCGTGACCCCTGCACGTGAACATATATATGTCCTATGTACGAGAAAAAGCAATGATGACTTGAATCAAGACTTGAAGCAACATTTCTAATAGGGAAATGCATGAAACTTTGGGATCAGGAATTCCCAACCAAGTAATGCATATGAAAGAACTGGCGAAATTCAACAATAGTTCGTCGTCTAAATTTTACAATTAAAGTATTTATTTGATGTGAATATAAAGTTTGTCAGCAAAGTCTATCTTGATTTGAGTTCTATAGAAGGCTGACTTTCCTTCGCCATGGAAAGTCTCCTCTTGTCCTGAAGGACAACGTGAACGCTGACAATCATGCGACTCGCTGAGTTTCGTGGGTTTCGACGCTCGAAACTAACGGGGCCATACAATGTTGCGCACTAAGCAGTGACAAATCTGCAGTTCTGCATTTTTAATCAGATATTTGCGAAAGTGACGTCCATCAAATCCTCATGTTTTCTCGATCAAATTGGCCCCAAAAATTATAATATTCGGACCATATTTTGAAGGAAATTACGTGAAACATTGTTTGCACGATTGAAAGCCCGTTTCGTTAAAAATAGTCCGATTTAAATTATTTTCTGTCAATTTAATCGGGAGAATGCCAGGAATCCATTTGTGTCACTTTCATATTGATACGATGAAAAATAAACAAATTCTGTTTCTAGTAAAGTCTCGTTAGCCGCTCGCTGGTCGGGACCGGCGGTGAGCCCGTATCGTGAACGGAGCCCTAATTCCAAGTGTGAGTTTCTCGCTTCTTTCTGGCCGAAGGGGGGAGCGAGATGGAATGCTTTGCGTGCGCTTGCGAGTTACAGTGAGCATGGGAACCGCTTCGCAAAATCTTAACGCAGGCCCGGCTCGAGTCTTTTTTACGCCCTAGACGAACTTGTTAAATTGCACCCTTTATTATAACACATTTATTTGAGTACATTGATGTCCATACTCTTAATTTTTACTCGTAGTATAAAACCGTTGTAGTACAATTTGTGGTATTTCATTTACAAATTTATTTTTAACAATGCCAACAATGAAAAGATCATTTTGCACCTCTTGTCAACCTTACGCCCTAGCAGTTACCTATTTTTTCAGAGTAAAGTCATAAATAATCTCAAATAAATGTATTATAATAAAGGGCGCAATTTGACAAGTTCGCCTAGAGCGCAAAAAAGACTTGAGCCGGGCCTGCCTCAAGATTTGCGAAGCGGTTCCCGTGCCACCATAAGCGCTTGTGACCATCGCGCACGCCTCTCACGCGCACAAAGGACGGAGTGTCAGGCGTCCGAAAGACGGAGCGAGACAAAATATCAACGCGTCGTCTGCTCGTACTGTCCTCACTCGCTTTCAGTGCCTTCGCTCGCTCTCGCCTTCGCCGGACAAGACTGAAACAGAAGTGGTGGGGATAGCGAAAAGTCCGTATCGTGTACACCAAACCGAGACCGTAACGAGACTTTACTGTAATCGATGACACATCACCAAGCAACGGTGATCTCACGCGGCTCGCACCACAAAGGTTCTCGTCGATTATTCGAGCTTCTAAGATCGTATTCAGCTATACCTTTCGGTGGCCACTGAACTGCAACTGACAAATCCACGATCGTCAGATGGTGGTGGCTGATTTCTCCTCGATCGCTGTTCACGAAAACGAATCGACCGGCCAATATATCTGCATACGATCTTAGGATAAAAATACGATGAAAGATGAAATAGTATTCGAAGCTCAAGATGAAAGGCCTTCGAATAATCAAAGCAAACTAAATATCCGAAGCTAAACAGAATTTTAGATTTAGGGTACACACACCCTCCCCGAAACCTCGTGTCGATCGGCCACTGGGGCCATTCGGAAGTATATTCTTTTATTTAAATAATGCCCATCTCTGCATAGGACCGTAAGGAATTACAAAAAAAAAATCGGGGAGTCAACTGTTGACCGATTTGGAGACTTTTCCTTGTTACATGTTACATACAATAGTCGGAAGAATAATAATAAGAGCAATAATTGCAAATAATTGCCAGAACTTCCACATTCTGAAAATATGATATCAGTAAATCAATATTTCGAGTATTAGTAAAAAAGTTCCAATTTCTCTTTTCTTATTTTAAATAATGTGATCATATAATTATAACATAAATTCGACAGCGATTTCAAGTGATGTATGTGTCACGGTAAAAGCATTAATTTAGTAAATGTATACAATTCCCAGCAGTTCCTGGTTAATATATGCCTAAAATGCATATAATCTAACCCACAATCGTACGAAAATGCATACATTGACTGCATCACGCTTTTACTGTGGCACATGTATCCAGCTAACGCTTCAGTTTTGCTATGATGCCACGTTGGCAGTCCTCCCGAGTAGGCGCCATCTCGTATCCACTAGCTGAACTAAATTTATCACGTGACTTGCTCTACATTATCACCACTATGGCGGAACTCGTATTTGGGAATGCAATCACGAAATTACGTTGTTTGTCCTTATATGACCAGATTTTGGGCTGGGTGAGGTCTCATTCGAAAGAGGAAGCTTCAATGTAGCCCGCTCTGGTCATCGTTTGAGTCATAAAACTCTTTTAGTGATTTACAAATACTTGGAATCTGCGAGGGTATTTTGTCGATTTTTTCTCTACGTTGGACACTCACATTATCAGATATCAACACAATCTCGTTGAGCCATGACCAGAGCGGGCTGCATTGAATCTTCCTCTTTCGTATGAGACCTCACCCGGCCCAAAATCTGCTCATATAACGACAAGCAACGTAATTTCCCAAACCCATGTTTCGGGTCAGATTGTGTCGGTATACAGCGCGCTGCATTACTCGTGTCTACCCCCTTAAGCATTCTGCATCCTTTACTAGCTACTAGGTTAGTAGAGGATGCCACATGCTTAAGCATTTGCTTAAGAATAAGCAACGACTGAGAATACCGCCCTATACTTCTCTTGCTCGCACCAGTTCGCACATGTCTTTTTCTTTTGCACGATATCGGCGCATGCGCATTACTGTCGATTGGGACTCTATACTTCTCTTGCTCGCACATGTCTTTCTCTCTCGCGCCATGTTGGCGACTGTTTCAAGCTTTCAATGAGACCTCTATGTTTATATGCTAAAATGTTGTCACAGTGATGTTTCCCTCAGGAAATAGAAGTGTTCTAGACGAGAATCGGTGACTTTACAGTGCCCTAAACCATGCTCATGAAATAGAGTAGAATGTTAGCGGCGAAAAAAAAGCCAAACATGGTAAGCTATCCCATAATCGAATCTCGATCGGCAACAATCGTTTGAGCCATGTGTACCAACCATGGACCTAAGAATTAAATGGACGGAGCACAAAATCTCAACACAGGCGAGGGGGTCGAGCCAGTTCCATCGGGAGGAGAAAAGTCGTGGTGGACGGCTTGTGATTGGCGGAGTAGTACGCATGCGTCGCGCTTTATTTGAAGCGGTATGCTTATATAGGGTGTATTAAAATATGCTTATATGTATAAAACTATACATATGCCACACATATATATGTATACTTATATATTGCATATATATGTACTTACGGTAATTATTTAGAAATTTTCCATCCTCACCAATTTCAATAATTTTTGGATATGTTGTCATGGACACAATTCTGAACTACTTTTTCCTATACATGTTACCACCGCTCGACCTTCGTTTCCGAGATATTCGCGAAAAACTGCTGCTACTACTACAATATATTCTGCCGTATACCTACCTACAATACGCGTCCGTGACAACGTATGCGCCAGCATGGGACAAAACAAATGACGAAGCTGACCTTTGTATCCGAGATATTTGCGAAAAACTTCTTTTGACTTATTCCGACGCAACGGACGCCAATTAGTATTGGTTGGGACTACATTAGGGCGCGCGCCCCGCGCACTAATCTGGGACAAGTTGGAAAGTGGAATGCGTTGCGTCGGAATAAATCAACAGAATTTTTTTCGCGAATATCTCGGAAACGAAGGTCGAGCTGCGGTAACATGTATAGGAAAAAGTTGTTCAGAATCGTGTCCCCGACAACATATCCAAAAATCATTGAAATCGGTGAGGATGGAAAACTTCTAAATAATTACCGTACTTACATATGAGCCCCTCAATTGGTGAGTGGCATTAGTTTTACCAAGTCTTATGAGACCAAAATATAATGTTGCAATTACGTATTAACGTTTCAAACGACAAACTTAACCATAAAAAAATATAAAAGAGGCAATGTCTCTTACCGCTGATATGTCACTTTCATCAACCAATTACCGATCGTCCACCATCACATGCGCAGTATCATGCACCTCCCTTACTGACACGAGCTCAGGCCCCGCATGTTTGTGCTTCGTCCATTTAATTCGTAGGTCCATGGTACCAACGTATTGTTTTATTCAGTGGTGAGCAACCTTTTGTCCGATGAGGGCCACAAGTGGAAACCTACTACTCTACTCGGGCCGCAATGTTATGTTACGAGATGTATCAGGGATCTTGATTTCTAGATGTATGGGTTCGCTGCCCGTGGAGCGCTGATCCGCTCTGCTCACGGTCACTCAAGGGATTTGCTTCCAGCTTCTTCGTGTAAGTGTTATGGATTGGAAATAAGGGAAAGAAAACTAACTTTGTTTGAATAGCTTTTACTTTAATTATATATTGAGAATTATAAGGTTCACGACTGAATTCGTTGAACGCTAACGATAAAGTGAGTTGTATTAGAACTTCGTTCTTCAAGATTAAAATGTAACATGCTTTTGTCAATCAAATTATCCAATCTTACAAACTGTTTCTTAATTTATAACGTAACGAATTTTCTAATTGGTTATCAGCTAATTAAGATCGAGCGCTTTACAAGATAGCCTTGTTTTTATTGCAAAGCAACCAAAATCAATATTTATTAAACGAGTGTCTCTAAGTAATAAGCGTTGCAAAGCTTTTGTTCCTAATTTCGATTACTTCACTCGACATTTCAAATTTGGCGCGACTTGTCTAATATGAAGCTATATTCATGTGTTACTACATGAAACCGTAACAATTAAATACATAAATACAGTATTGTCTCCGTATGTGCCTGGCTTGGTGCACACGATACGTGCCTGTCGCTATCCCCACCACTTCTGTCTCACTCTTGTCCGGCGAAGGCGAGAGCGAGATGGAACGAGAGCGAGCGAGAGCCACTGAAAGCGAGCGAGGACGGTACGTGACAGACGACACGTTGATGTTTTGTCTCCCTCCGTCTTTCGGGCGCCGTAACACTCCGTCCTTTGCGTGCGCGACGAGCGTGCGCGATGGTCGCAAGCACTTACGGTGAGCACGGGAACCGCTTCGCAAAATCTTGACGCAGGCCCTGCTCAAGTTTTTTTTTGCGCCCTAGGCGAACTTGTCAAATTGCGCCCTTTATTATAATACATTTATTTGAGATTATTTATGACTTTACTCTGCAAAATTAGGCGACTGCCTAGGGCGGAAAGTCGACAAGAGGTGCAAAATGAGATTTTCATTACTGGTATTGTTGAAAATAAACTTTGAAATGAAATATTACAAGTTATACTATAAGTGAATTAAACTACGAATAAAAATTCAGAGTAAGGTTGTCAATAACCTCAAATAAATGTATTATAATAAAGGGCGTAATTTGAAAAGTTCGCCTAGGGCGCAAAAAAGACTCGTGCCGTGCCTGGCTATCTGATCGTCGCGCGCATGCGTCGAGCAGTCACGATTCCATCTGAGTGCTCGCACCCGTCGCGCACGCCCGCGCGCACGAAAAGCGTTCCATCTCGCTCCCCCCTTCGGCCAGAAAGAAGCGAGAAACGAACACTCGGAATTAGGGATCTGTTCACGATAGGAGCTCAACGCCGGTCCCGACCAGCGAGCACATACGGAGACAATACTGTATAACTAATCCTATATCTTTTACAGTCCAAAAGATATATGTCAATGTTCAGGCGGCCCGCGGGTTGCTTTTCACTGGCTTTAATTGAACAGGTGTTTATCTATTAATGATAAGGTACGAGTAACAAGGTTACGATACGAATGACTATTATTTTAGAAAAAAATTCCCTTAGGATAAGAGTAAAAAAGAAATATTACGTATCGCAAAACATGTTAGGTTAAAACTACAGAACAGTAGTCACCATTTTTATGATGCCACAGTGCCAGCGTGCTGACCTAATACAAATTATGTACATTAGGGTGGACCTTAGTTACTCTTGTCGAAAAATAATTTGAGATTTTTGGCGCGAACACCTCCCAGGAATGTGCCATTGGGTGATAAAATAATGTGTGCAAAATTTGAAATCGATCGGAGAACGGGAAACCGTGCCTCATCGCATTTTAAATTTTTTTATTTTTGTAACTCGTTTTTCTCCATTGTAGTATATCGTTAATACACATTCTTATATATCTTTGGATTTGTCTTTTTACGCTCTGTAATAATATAGAATCAAAGTATAAGATTACTTAAAAAAAAACATCATGACCTTGAAATCTCAAAAATTAACCATCAAAAAATACTTTTTTCTTTGACATTATATTTACGTTGTCAAACAGTACAACTTTCGCCTAAAATTTTTTTTATATAATTATTAAAAACAGATTAAAGGGAAAAGCACACCCGAAATGCACCAATTTTTGCAGATATTTTTCAATTTATTTTAATAACTAGGGGTCTAGAAGAAAATCTAACTACTCCACGCGATGTAGCAGACATTTTTCATATGGAAAACATTAACAAAAGTTATAAGTTACGTTTTGTTTTCAATACAAAAGACAAGAGTGGCGGGCGTATTCATTGCCGATGCGTATCCGCGCCGTACGTTTTGCCAAAGTATTTCGCTCCGGTATTGAAAACGAAACGTGACATACCACTTTTGATAATGTTTTCCGAAGATAAAATGTCTACGATATCGCGTGGAGTAGTCAGATTTTCGTCTAGACGCTTAGTTTTTAAAATAAATTGAAAACTATCTGCAAAAATTGGTGCTTTTCGGGTGCATTTTCCCTTCGATCGTTGTTTAAATATATTTAAATGGCAATAATGCAATAATAACTTATATAGTTGTATTCCGGAGGGTTGATAGAATACTTTGACAGTACAAGCAACCGAATAACTATTACTGTTTGAACACGAAAGATGTGCAAAATTGAAAATTTGCATTTTTTTTTAAACACCAATTTTTCGAAAACTGACGGTGATGGCGAAAAACGGTTTCCGAATTCGTATTCAGCACATAAAAATCTATAAGAAACGGGTATTGAATGTTACAAGTCAGGATGGCTGTTGAATAGTTACAATTAAATAGTTGAATAGTTACAAATCTTGCATGAGTTTGACTGCTCGTTCGGCTGAATCGTTTACTGCTAAATTATTTACTATATTTAATCCAATATTATAATTGGGATCATTTTCCCATTCTAGAGAATCCATATTTATAAAATCTGTTGGAACAGTGTACTCTTAATAAAAGTATCGGTTGTTTCATTAAAATTTTGAAATCTGTTATTTATAAATATATGAAAAAATTTCTTAGACAAAAGTTGTACTGTTTGACAATGTAACAAGAATGCCAATGAAAAAGTTTTTTCTGAAGGTAAATTGATGAGATATCAAGGTCATGATTTTTCTTTTTTAAGTAATCTTATACTTTGATTCTATATTGTTACAGAGCGTGAAAAGACAAATTCAACGATATATAAAAATGAATATTAACGATATATTACAATGGGGAGAAACGAGTTACAAAAATGAAAAAATTTCAAATGCGATGAGGCACGGTTTTCCGTCCTCCGATCGATTTCAAATTTTGCACACATTATTTTTTTCCCCAATGACACAATCCTGGGAGGTGTCCCGAAAAAAATTTGAACCTAATGTACAGGGTCAGCGTTTTATCCTGCAAAATGGCAACAGCACCTCACAGACGCATTCCACTACAAACATGTCTCTTTCAAATTAACGTCGCAAGCAGCTATTCAGAATTTCCCGGCCCGGATTGAAGAATTTAGGGCCTTTCTCGTATAATTTTTTAACTATAAAGGATATTGGAATACACTTTGCGCCGCAAAATGAGGAAAACTGTTCCTTCAAAATGATGGATATTTTAACACATTTTACGTTTACTTAATTTTTCTTTTATCAATTTTTTAACCATAATTTTTGTGAAAAGCTTTTGCAAACTGTATATTTAATACTGTATTTAATGCTCTTTTTAAAATTCATGGTATTGATAAACAATAGGCTAGTTGTTTCTGCATCATTATTTTCATAAGTTGAGAAATTAAATTTTTATTCAAATATGTGTTAGTTTTGCAGACCACAGAATCTGTTGTTTTGGTTATCTTTTTTATAATTTTATCCTTAATGCAGTGCACGCATATACCAGACGTAAGGGGTAACTAATGGGACGTGTCTTTGATTGTAGCGGTGTTTGAATTTTTTTCTAGAATTTTTGTGTTTGAATGTTTTAGCTACTCAACGGTACGCCTATACCGGCTTCCGTTAATGTCATTTTTTGAAACGATGCGCCATTATTGTGGCTTTTACACGCAATTGACGAAAAATCTCTCCGTACAGGGGTATAACGCCGCGGTCAACCCTGTCGTAGCTAAAATTTTTGAAATTGAGAGGGGTACGAGATCAGTCGACATTATTTTCAAATCTCATTACAGTAATCTGGGATGTGAGTGGTAAACCGATCATAAAAGCGGAGCGCGTGGTTCGATTACCTAGGCCCGGGAAATTCCCAATAGCTCTTTGCGACGTTAATTTGAAAGAGACCATCTTAAATTTCTCGAAGCTCGGGCATCACTGCTGTCCAGCGGCCGCTGGCAGCTCTGCGCCGAGCCGGTGCATGATTGTAGTGGAATGCGTCCGTGAGGCGCTGTCGCCATTTTACAAGTTCGCGCGAGCGCGGGTTGCAGGATAAAACGCTGACCGTGTATATGGCCCAATATCGATACGCGGGACTGCAACTGATGGTCGTGCGCGACTCAAGCAAAGAATTTTGTAGCCGCGCGACTATGTAGTCGCAAGTGGAAATAATTAAAATTTTTACATACTTTGATTGACTGATTACTGTTTACGATTAAACAAATTAATCGTCGACAAAGCGGCCATTGATTTAATCATTTGATAAAATTAATCTCAATCGTCCGTTGATTAAATTTTTATCCAACTGTGCATGTACATTCGTGACAAGGATATCCGTTGGTCGGCTGGGACAAATGAGTATGCGAATGTGCGAAGTGAACGAATAGAGGAAAAATAGCATACGTACAAGCCTGGCTCGTCCCTGTAGGCAAAATTAGGCAGCTGTCAAGGGCGTAAAGTTGCCAAGAGGCATAAAATGGTATTTTCATTATTAGCGTTTTTTAAAATAAAGTTTTCAATGAAATATTACAAGTTGTAATACACATAAATGTTTTAAGCTACAAATAAAAATTCAAGATGAAGGACGCAATTTGGCAAGTTCGCCTAGGGCTCAAAAAATGCTGGCAGTCAGGCTTGCATACGTATCTTATTTTCCATAAGTGTATGAAGTGAATAGGGATGGGACCAAGTTCAATATCTACTCATGAATCCGAGTCAATTCCAATACAAAAGTTTCACTTCATGGGATTCGAATACTACTCATAAGAGAGACGTTTCATTCTATGTAATATGTAGTTTCAAAGTACTTGGATTATACAAGCTGGTTTCGAACCTCAGAAAGAGTACCTACAGGGTTCAAGAATGTACTTCTAAGTACTTTGACGTTTCAAGGAATCGGATCTCGTAAAATTAGTATTCAGACCCTGGAAGACAAAAATCTGCATACTGCATGCATACCATAAATATGTTCAACAGTATGTACATCGTATACTGCGATTTCAATCGACTTCAATATTGTAAACTGAAAACTACTGTAAATAACCTGTGAATCATAAAAGGTTCGATTCTACTTGGTCAGGGTTCGATTATAGGTACTTGTAAGTACCGCTTACGTTTGTCAAAGTACTTATAGGGACATTCTATGCGAAATCGGACACTTTTTGAGTAATATTTCGGATGTTGCTGAAATTTGAATATGTTGTAGTCTTTAGTAATATTTAAACGTACCTCAAAGGATTTTTCAAAATTTTGAGAAATGTCGATTTTACAGCGGTTTGAAGTTAAGTGCTAACTTTTGTTCAATACATTATAGCTATGGAAGTAGTAAACGGATGGAGATGAGATTTACGGTGCTTATAGAAAAGACATTTAAGTTTTAAGAAAAAATTATTTCAGTTTAAAAAATAAAAAATTTGAACCAGTTTTGTGGAATTATTTTAAACAAATGCAGGTTTTTAACATCGGGCGTGATTTTAAAAATCTGAAAAAAGCAGAATATAGTTCTATCCTTCCCCTTGATGGACAAATTTTTAAAAATATGGACATTTTAAAATTGGCCCTGTAAAAATTGTCGAAAGTTGACGCTGCGTCAAATCACACCGGCTCGACTGGCTGAGCCGTGCGGTACTCACAGCGGCCAAGCGGCTATATCTGCTATTCTTATACAGTGTTCTCGAATATGGTAAGAATTTGTGAAAAACTGAAGAAGGAAAACTTTTACTGTTTTTTATACACAACATAATGCGGTAACTCAATTTTTGGTGTTCGCAGTATTTTCCTTGAAACAAAGGTGACCCTTAATTTTTTAAATGGAATGCTATATAATTGATAATTCAGTATGAAAGCGACTGTCACGACAAATTCAATCATATGGTATACTATGACCTTCAAGACTACACATGGTTAGGAATAGAGCTCTTACTACCCGCCCGCCCGGATACTCGAGTACTCGGTGACACCCCGGGTAGAAAAAAATTACTCGGGTACCCGGGTAGACAAAAATTACCCGGCTACCCGGGTAGACAAAAATTACCCGGGTGTCCATGAGATACCCGAGTAAATGAAGTGTGATGAGATAGTGGAGAATTTAGATTTGACAGCCGATCGTTTTTCGACTTTCGATCATTTTCGGCTAACCTCAGTAATGAACGGAATAAACTTCAAGCAATTAAATGTGGTATTGTCCGCAGAACACATTCTGTATCAGAATGTGAAAATTGCGAACTGTCAACGTCCTTTGCACTTACAATAGGGTAATTCGCCCTATTGCAGTGCCTGCCCCTATTAGTGTGTCTTTATATTTAAATAAGCCATTCCAAAAATATAGATTAAAATATGTAGACCTGGCATTGATGCACTCTTATCTAATCACAACCAACTTCCTCAGTCGATGCAAAGTAAAACTCGGAAAATCCTAGGAAAATGCACTGGTTTTGGGTTTTCGTTCACATCATTTGTCGGAGTTTGTTGCGGCTAGATCTGTTTAGCGGGCCTTCCGCTGTCTTTAGTGAGATTTAAGATAAAAAAATTTATTTCAGAAATAAATAAAACAGCATGTTTATTAGTTTGAAATGAGGATTCCAATTTTTTATATTCGATTGTTAAATACATTAAATACATTAAATACATTTGTTTGATCAACAAATCTCATTCTTATGGTTCAATTTACAAATATTCAATCTCATTGTTTTACATACAATTCCTATCCTCTACTAGAGCGCATACTCCAGGTATCGAGAGAAAAAATTATACACTTTGCACACACTTCATGGAAGATCGTTTTTCGGGGGAGAATTTAGCCATCGTATAATAAAGAATGGAATATTAGTAGTAGAGTGAACGCCATGGTCCATGATAATGCATCTAATGTATGTATGGCTGGAAGTCTGTTTGATAATGTGCAATACAGCATTTCTTATGCTGCACATAATGTATAATTGAGTGAGAAAGAAGGTTTGGATACAGTTGACAATTTCAAACAAGTGGTAAAAGAAGGCAGTAAGATTGTGTAGTATTTTAACTCTCCGTGGTCACACCTTCTTATAATCCCAAATTGGTCACATGAAGTTCATTACACCCCAGCGTCATGTTTGAATTAACATTTTCGTCTAAGGTCTAAAAATTTAGAAAAATATGAAAGATATCCTGGGGTGTGATACATCCCGTGTGCCCACGGAGGGTTAATCATTCCAATTTATCTACAATTGCTTTAACCAAAAAGCAGGAGCTAGATTTAAGCTTTAAACTTTAAGGTGGTAGGCCACCTTGGAGGCATGAAAATCAGATGTATGTTTCAGATTTTTTTTTGGGCGAAATTATAATGTAAGTGAAGAAACTGTTTTAAGGGCTCTATTCTACATGCCTTATGGTAGATAAAAAACTTTACCTATTTTTTTTAAACAAAACGGCGTTGTTGGTGCTTTATTCATGTAGAATAAAACCTTTAAAAACCAAAAAATTCTCATACGTACATCTGATTTCCATACCTCCAAGGTGCCCTAACTCCGTAAGTAAACAGAAATTAATTCAAAATTGTCCTACAAGGTGGAATTCCTATTCACTTAACTCAGTAGCTCAGGACGCGCACGCGAGAACAGATGCTTTTCTTGGCCTCTTTCAGATAATCGCCTCGACATTTGTCCTTTGGGTCAGGGGATAACGACGCAGAAACCCTAAACAAGGTGCTGTTAGCTGTTACATCCAAAATCCAATTTCTTCTTTAGGACAGTGATTCACTCGGTCATTTCATCTGTTCTTGCGCACGCGTTAAGTTAAGTTCTGAGTTAAGTGGATATTCCTGTATGTGTGAGCGACTTGTGAATAATAGAAACGCAATTACTATTGCCCGATGAGAAGAAAGGAGACTACCAACAAGCTGAAATGTCACAGGGACAAGGGGAATCGCCCGCTCGCTCCACCTTATCCCCTCCAAGAAGTCCTTCTTTTCGGTTTTTAGCGGCTGTCCATATCCCCCGATTGTCGCGATTGGTTTCGTTCGCGTCTACGTCACGGGACGAACCGTGTTGAAGAGAATAGGTTTACGCGAGTGAACGATTCTCCTTGCTCCTGTGACATTTCAGCTTGTGGGTAGTCTCCTTTCTTCTCATCGGGCAATAGTACAACATTTTGTGTTGCCTTAAACCTTGAAAGGTCAGATTATCATTGGTTAATAACGAGTGATATTATTACTTTGTTAAAACTTTTACAAGTAGCAACTACTGCATTATGCTCCGAAAATACTATAACTATTTCTTTTGTACTGCCTATTATCCATGGCATTGTTAATATTAATAACCATTTGACAGGGAATAATACGGGCAGGGCTGGACTCAGCAATTTAAAAATGTTTTAGTAACGTCCTTTGTGAATAGATTTAATTTACATTCACATGTTGAAACTATACATCGTTTTACTTCGTTTCTCGATTTAAGAAGCAAACAGATGTCCTTTGAAATCAATTATATGAAAAAGATTACTACAATTTCCACTGGTAATATGATAGAAAACATTCCATAAACGAAACTATAGAAATTGATAATGCTATGCCAAGTGCACTAATGAGATTTTATATTCAAAATTTCACAATCTAACAACGATATCAGTTCCGAACTGCAAATGTATTTTTAAAAGGCACAAATAAACCATAATTTATGTTCATTAGTGGAGAACAACGCGTGGAAGCAAATACCCTAGATTTTCAGAAATGGCTAAGATATTTAAAATGTATACCTACTTGCGACTTCTGTCAGTTCTAAACGAGTATTTTCAACAGCCGGAAATAATGTTAGCACAAAGCGTAGCATCCTACTACCTAAGAATGTTGATTTGTTGGTATTTTTTACATCTCTACACGTTTCTATTTTGATGTAAAAATACTAATAAGTCTACATTTTCAGGTAGTAAACCTGCACGTTTTGTCGTAACAATATTTCCAGCAGAAGAAAATGTGCGTTCCGAACTGGCAGACGTAGCCGGAATACTTAAATACATTTTTGCCAATTCTGCCAGTCTTTTATATTTGCCCGCATGAGTCTTCCACCACGGCAATGGGTCTAAATTATGATCTATTTGTGGTTCTAATAAATACATATCAATTTCTGAATCACTATTGTTAGAATTTTGTTCTTTTTATATATAAAATCCAAAGCACTTGGAATTGTTTTATCATTATCAGTATTATTTTCATTTATTGACAAATTTTTAATCCTATTCCGAATAGAATTTATAATTATATTTTTCATTTCAATGTTTTCAAATGTCAAATCTTTGCTTCTAGGGTCGAGAAAACAAGCAATTTGATGGACACTCTCAATATATGAATGTATATCGAATCTACGAGCAAGGGAGGTTCTTAAAATGTTCTTAAATTCCTTAGCTTCTACAGTGTCCATATCAATGTCATTTAAATGATTATTAATTAAGCCATGAATGATTGGCAGAACTAAGGAAATAGTTACCTTAGTTTCGGAACATAATACTTCGGTCGCTAAATTGAATGGTTCTAAAATTTCGATAATTTCACCCAGAACTTCCCAATCAGATAATGCCATATCAAGCTTCAAGGCTACATTTAATTTTGTTATTTTTCTATTACTTAAAACAGCATGAATTGCTTCCCGATTACGTATAAGACGGTCACACATACTGTACGTTGAATTCCACCGGGTTGGGCACGATTGAATTAACTTCAGTTCAGGTAATTTGTGTTGCTTCTGAGCCTCTTGCAATGCAGAAGTCGCCAAATTGGAATGATGAAAATGTTGCACGATTTTACTGCCTTTTTTTATCATATCTGTAAATTTTCCAATTGTATCAAGGGCGTCTTTTATAGCTAATTGTAGAGTATGTGCAGCACAAGAAACGCTGTATTTTAAATTATCTAATAAATTGGCTGATGCATGCATGTTACTTGCATTATCATGCACTACAGCAATTAATTTCTCTGCTATGTTCCACTCTTCCTGCATCGCTATTGTGACAGCTGTGATGTTTTCTGCCGTATGTCTTCCCTCTATATCCTGGGTGCAAAGTGTATAACTTTTCATCTCCCAATCGCATGTAATGAAATGCACTGTTAATGAAAGATAGGAGTCCTGCTTACGCGACGACCATCCATCAATGGTCACCGATACCGATGACGCGTCCTTAATTTCTTTCTCAATTTTCTCCCTCTTTTCCTTATATGCAAGTTGTAGTCGCTTTACAATTGTGGTCGGGCAAGGGCATTCATACTGCGGTTCAACCACTTCCATGAATTTTGCAAATCCGGGGCTGTCCGCGAATGAAATTGGCAACATGTTGGTACATATCATCTGCGCCAGTGCCTGTGTTATATTCTTTTGACGTTTACCCGAAAATGGTCCTTTTCGAAACACCTTGCTGGGTGTAGGCTCACAATGAACAACAACGATATCCTCGTTGCTAGTAGCAAGTAGACTCTCGCCTCTCTCACATTCAAGTGTTGGTTCATAAGCTGATCCACCAGGGCACTCTTCAATGTGCTTCGAACGCAAATGTCGTGCACTGGCCGATGTCGAGCCACCATACGATACTTGTACACGACACAAGTCGCAAATGACATGACTTTTGTCGTCAGATAACGTAACAAAACTCCATACCCAGCTTTTACGTTGAGCCATGTTCTTTGAGTATAATCTGTAAATGATTGCCAATACTTTTTAACTTAAAAACTAATTACTCTATATAAAATACACAATTAACAAGATACAAACCAGAAATTCGATTACACCACTGCAAATAGTACAAAACAAATACAATTGGTTTATTATTAAATTTGACAATAATTCCTGTTCACTGACCAACTAAATTAACTTAATTAACTAATATCTATTATATATAGTAACTAATAACACAATTAACGAGAATAATATAAGTTATAAATAAACATACAACAAAACAAACAAAAGGAACAATGTAACTTAATTGGAACTTAGAACACGGAATTGAAATTAAATTTTAATAATGACAAAACTATTTCCAGATATGAGTATGTACTATGTAATATATGCGATTTCGTAGATTTCGATAACACGTCCGTAGACTTTGGTTTGCAGATGCAGAATGGACGCTTTACAAAACCGATTGTGTAAAACATGTTTTGTTAATTCCACAATGTCCTTAGATACTAAGAGCCAATTAGAGATTTATTAATATTAATATATAAATTCCCATTCGTCGATACATTTCCTCTCGATAAGTGTTTAACTTCTCGGCACAGAAGAGAGTTCAAATTTTAAAACAATTCTTTTATTAATGAATCTCGGATTGCCTCTTATTAACCTTATCCTTCTATCCACTATCTAACTAAGGACATTTTGTAATTAACAAAATATGTTTTAAACATTTAAACGATCGATTTTGTAAAGTGTTCATTCTGCAGCCGCAAACCAAAGTGTACGGACGTGTTATCGAAATCTACGAAATCACATACATTACATAGTACATACACATATCTGGAAATAGTTTTGTTCAAAATTAAAGTTTAATTTTAATTCCGTGTTCCAAGCTTCCAATTAAGTTAAATTGTTTCTTTTGTTTGATTTGTTGTACGTTTATTTATATTATTCTCGTTAATTGTATAGATATTAGTTAATTTAGTTGTTCAGTGAACATGTATTACTGTTACTTTAATAATAACCATTGTACTATTTGCAGTGATGTAATCATATTTCGGATCTGTATCCTGTTAATTGTGTACGTACTGTACATAGAGTAATTAGTTTTTCAGTTAATAAGTATTGACAATTATTTATAGATTAATTTCTTTGATTATGGCTCAATGTAAAATCTGGGTATGGTCCTCCGTATTAACGCTGAACAAACTCCGAAGATAAGAATCATGTGGTTTATGACCTGTGTCAGATTAAACTGTCGTGATTAATCTTCGAGAGGTGATAATAGTGATTGTGTATCCAATAAGGTACAGACAAAACACTCATTTTCGGCGAAACAAGAGGAGGAGGTAACTCAGGCATTGGGAAGGGTCGTTGCGGTAAACATGCTGCCTATTTCATTTTGCAATAGTGCGGGTTTTTTAAGATTTTATGACCGTGATGGATGCCGATTAACGATGTCCGTGCCCCAAAAGTCTTCTGAAACGTTTGGAAATTCCAAGCTATATGAGGGAATCGAGAGGAAATTGAACAGGAGCTTGCTAAAGCGTCCTCGATGTCTGTGGCCATCGATGAATGGTCATCCCGATCGTAAGATTCCTATTTATCCCCAACGACGCATTTTATAACAGATAATTGGGAGATAGAAACTTCACATCTTCCTCGCATGATATAGAGGGACGACATACCGCCGAAAATGTCACAGCCGTTATAATAGGAAATGAGAATGCAGGAAGATTGGAACATTACAATATTACAAATAAATTAATTGCTCTAGAACATGACAATGCGGCTAACATGAATGTAACAACCAATTTATTAGAGATTAAAAAATACACAGTGGAAATATATTGGAAATATGTCAATTAATGAAAATAATACAGATAATGATAATACCATTTCAAGTTCTTCAGAAATTGATATGTATATGGACGAATATAAAAACCTGGCAGAATTGGCAAAAATGTATTTAAGTATTCCAATTACATCTGCTAGGTCGGAACACACATTTTGTTCAGCTTGGTTAATACCTGGAAATGTAGATTTATTAGTATTTTTACATCAAAACAGAAATGTGTAGAGGTTAAGTTGTTACTATTGCAGTTGTTGAAATCACACACTATTTCTTGTATAGAATTTATTATTCTACTTACCGTTGCGCACTATACTACGGTGCGGTGCGGAAGTAACCTAGTGCCACCGACACCGACGACTCACCGATCCCTCGCAGCAAAAGACATTTTATCATAATATTCATAACCGTAACGCGCACACAATATTACATTGAATTGCTTTAAGTTTATTCCGTTCATTACTGATGTTAGCCGAAAATGATCGAAAGTCGAAAGGCGATCGGCTGTCAAATCTAAATTCTCAACTATCTCATCACACTTCATTTACTCGGGTATCTCATGGACACCCGGGTAATTTTTGTCTACCCGGGTACACGGGTATCGCACGGGTACCCGGGTAGTCGGGTATCCTACGGGTATCCGGGTACCCGAGTAATTTTTTTCTACCCGGGGTCTCACCGGGTACTCGAGTACCCGGGTACCCGGATACCCGGGCAAAAACAATAACTCTAGTTAGGAATGAAAGATGAAATTCAATCTACTATCTAGTTCAATATATTTATTTCATTCCTAACCATGTGTAGCATTGAAGGCCAAAGTATATGTTGTGCCCTGCGTGGTGGCTCGCAAGGCTGGTACGAGATTTGGCGATATCGTAGGTTCGGGAGTGAACAAAAGATGGGGATCTACTGGGTGAACTACACCAAGTACGATTAAACTCAGAAACTAAGTCTTTATTCAAACTTTAACTCAACTAGACTGAGATGTACAAGAGTTTTAGCCGTGTTAACAGGTCGAGTGTCAGGTCTAGAATCCCTTATTAGCGGTGTCGAATTGGTTTTTATATCCCTGCTGGGCGTGGTACGCGTTACCATGCCCGGTCGAGGCGATGCGTTCGCATATTGCTGATTTCGTAGATTCGGTCGTTAGCGGCTGTCTTAGCTTGGAAACG
This sequence comes from Andrena hattorfiana, assembly GCA_944738655.2. Taxonomy (NCBI): domain Eukaryota; kingdom Metazoa; phylum Arthropoda; class Insecta; order Hymenoptera; family Andrenidae; genus Andrena; species Andrena hattorfiana. The sequence goes on from OX122892.1 coordinate 20,670,882, forward strand.
TCTCGAACGTTTCGTAACGTAATATAATATGTATAATATATAGCGGTATGTCTGACACGTGTGCTTGGGCGTTGCCTGGGCACAACATCCCTTCCCCCTAAGGGAGGAAAAGCCATAGCCTTTTCTGGCGGTTGATTAACATCGATTCTTAAGCTAGATTATAATAGTAATGAGGTATTATTAGTAGTTTACATTTGACAATAATGGGTTATAATATTTGTATAACAACGTTATAATTCTTGTCGGTGATAACGATTTGTATATAATGGTACAATGTTTCAAAGGGAACTGGTGGAAGACGTTCCTTCCTTACTAACTATTTTAAATATTGCTTCGGGTTTTTGTGTGGTTTTGTCGCGACTTGTGTTGTTCGATGTACAATGTCGCGGTGTTCTTGTTTTGAAGTGTACAATACATTTGTATAGTGTAAAGATACATAGTGTAATTGTTATGAATCCCGTTATCGAAGATAATGTAAAGAAGCTGTAGTGATACTCAGTCGGTATAATCTCGGGTTTTTCTAAGTCGTTTTGTAATTCATCTAATTTTTTGCTAACTTTATTTAGTTCTTCTGGGTGTTTGATTATCCTTTTTAGCTCGAAATTTGTGTTACGATACGAGTTTACAATGGTCTGTGGAAGTGTAATTTCGTCTAGTGATAAGTTGTAGCTAGATAAGTAATTCCATGTTTTTTCTATTCCGTATTGTTTTCCGGTTTCTATCGTAAATTCGGCGGTAGTGATAGTACATTTATTTCTTATCGTTATTATACCAGAGTCCTTAATACTATACATGTTTGTGCCTTTATCGTCGCAAGTTGCTGCTAATTGTATCGGTTTCGGTGCGATATAAATCCATGCGCCTGGTTGTTGCAATTCTATTAGGATTGTGTGGTTCAGTGTCATAATGCGTATTTTACAATTGTTCGGTTTTTTTGTTAATTTGGTGTACAACTGTACTTCACAGGGTCCGTATGGTATCGCTTTGAATATCGGATGGTTAGAGGTGCAGAGATATAGATCGTTTATAGTTTTACATTTCAATAGGTCCTGTTTGCTTAACTGTACGTAATTTTGCACCGCGGTATCGAGTACTACGTAGGAATCGAGGGGTTCTATATACGCGTAAAACGATTCGTTTATTTTAGTGGGTACTGAGTGTACCTTGCTTAGTTTGAATTTTTTTGCGTTTAGCAATGGAATATCTAGTACTACCGTAATTGATTTGGTATCCGAAAATGCGGAGAGTGTAAGGATGTCGTATAAGACGTGCATGTTTTCTAATTTTATTCCGATGGGGAAGTCTAGTCCTTGCGGTATGTGCGCTAGTGCGGAAGTGAGGTAGGTTACGATTTGAGCTGGTGGTATCAGTCGTGGATTTAGGACTCCTTTCTTTATATCCATAATGAATTCTAATAAGTCTTGAGTGTCGCGTCAGTCGTCTGTTGTAGTAAGTATTGAATTTGCCAAGTCGCGTTCAAAAGGGTTTTTTCGTTTTCTTGTACGTTGTGTATAGTTTCATTTAAGAGCTCGGCGTTAGCTCTTACAATTTGCATTTGTCCTTTGATTGTATTTTTTAATCTACTGTCCTGCCTTTTTAGGAAGTCTATTTGGTCATTGATTTTCTTTCTATCTTCGGAATCCATTAGTCCGAAGAGTGATTTGCCTATGTAACCTAATCCGTCTATTAGTCCGCGACGCTGTTTTGGTGCGGAGCTTATGGTTTGTTGGACGTAAGTAAGGAGTTTGGTTACGCGGTCTACTTTGCTTTGAATTTTCGTGCCGAACGCTTTACAAAATTTTTGTAAGTTATCAGTAGAAGGTGTTTTACACTGAGCAAGTATGTCATATAGTGCTGCCTGAAGATTTGAATCGCGTCGGTAAATGTAAGATATGTCTACGTGTAATATTAATTTCCAACTATCTCGGTAAATCTGTAGATCGCCTATGTTTTCGAAGTAAATGCCTGGGTGGTCTGGAAATTCTTTTATAGCGAAGTCTGTGTCGGGGGTTGTCCCTCCTATGAGTAGTATCGTCATTTGTAGGACGATAATCCTGTAAAATATAATATCGAGGTGTAGTCGGCGTTACCTTTCGTTAGTCGTGAAGTCATTCGTCGCGCGAGTGCAGTGCGTGTGTGAGATAAAATTTTGCTAACTACGGTCTTCGTAGAGGCTCGATCGTTTCGTCGCTTCTTATTTCATTTCAGTGTTCATCATGCTTTCGCTCCTGGACATTTCTCGCGAGATCGCGTTGTTTTTATTGGTGGGTTTATTAATGTTTTGTGCCTTTGCAACGTGCGTGGGGGTGTGGAGTTTTTTTTTTTAAAATATTAATTTTTTCTTTTAGAGTTTGGAATATCCGGCCCCGCCAGGGTGTTTGAACTTTGCGTATCGTCGCGCGGTACGCGAATATCGTTTAAATTCGCGTCGGTACCGCGCGGAGAGAGAGTCGTGGTATGACGACGAAGATTCGTGGGGGATTCGGGCCCTGTTTGGTGAGTTTCTTGTGCTCTTGTTGCTTAGTGTTGTTTGTCCCTAGTGGAATTCTCTGTTTTAATACTTTCGTGTCTGGTTATTGTTCCAGAACGATATGGAGATCAGTTTATTGGGCCCGACCTTTGCCGCGATCCTTAGACTCCGTCCTTAGACTGTCCATGAAGAACAAACGAACTTTTAATAATTAATTAAATTATATTAATTAAATTATAATAATTAAATTTTTGGTCATATAATAATTAAATCCTTTTGTCATATATATATAATATGTTTATTCTATTTTTATTAATTTATTTGGCAGTTTGCGTATCGTTACTTCCCTTCATGATTACGGTCATTACCTATTCCTGCTCTACTCGATAAAATGCTTAAGTCGGTTTGCGTGTACGCGAAGCGTTCGTCGTCCTTTATTTATAGTATAGTTATTATTATCGTGCGTGTTTTGAATCGTATACGGGCCTATCCAAGCGGGTGTTAATTTCTTCGATCGTCCGCGTCTCACAATTTCATCATGTAGGAGTACTTGGTCCCCAATTTTGAAAGATCTGTTAGCTGTCTTTTTGTCGTATTGCCTTTTTGATTTGTCTTTATTTATCCCTATATTTTCGCGCGCAATGCTATTTGTAGACCGTAGTCTTTCGCGTAATTCTTCAGCGTATTTGTCATAGGTATATGTTAATTGAGGTGCCTGGTTTAGTGTGGTCGGTAATGTAGCTTGTCTCCCGAAAACGAATTCGTAGGGCGTGTAATTAGTTAACGTGTGCGGGGTAGTATTATAAGTAAACATTGCGTACGGTAGCCATTCGTCCCAATCAGTCTGGTCCTCCGCGATAAAATTCTTTAAGTATTCAGCTAGTGTACGATGGCTTCTTTCTAGAGCTCCGTTTGATTGTGGGTGATAGGCTGTGGTTTGAATTTTTTCGATCTTGAGCAATTTGCATACATTTTTGAATACTTGACTTAGGAAATTGGTTCCTTGATCGGTTAGCACTCGTTGTGGTATACCGTATTCGCAAATGATCCTAGTGACAAATTCCTTAGCTACGGTGTTTGCTTCTTGATTCTCGAGGGGAATGGCTTTACTGAATTTGGTTAATAAATCTTGAAAAGTTAATACGTATTTATTTCGTCTGCTTGTCTCGGGTAAAGGTCCTACTATGTCTAGTGCACATTTCTCGAATGGTTCCGTGGGAGTGTCTGTAATTACCATGGGAGCTTTGGTTATTCTCGTTAGTTTATTTTTCTGACATTTTTCGCATCTGGAGATGTACTTTTCTACGTCTTGGCGCATACCTGACCATGTATGGTTTAATTTTATACGTTCCAGGGTCCGTTTTACTCCTAAATGTCCACCTAAGGGGGTGTCGTGAAATTCGCGCAGTATTCGGTTTTTATCGTCTTCTGTATACGTCGTGTCGTTCGTGTCTTCTTCTGATCGGGTCTCGTCTTCTTCTTTGGTACTTTCGCTGGCGACGGCTAGTGTTTCGGGGCTGAGCTGTCGCTTCATTCCTCGCGTAATCGCGAACATTCTACTGAGAGCGTCTGCGTTCTTATTTGTCTTTCCCGCTTTATATTCTATGCTGTAATCGTACTCTGCTAGCATCAATTTCCATCTCATTAATCTGGAGCCGGGGTCTTTTACGTTAAAAAGCCAAGTGAGCGGTTTATGGTCTGTTACGATTTTAAATTTAGTGCCGTATACGTATGGTCTGAAGTGTTGCGTCGCCCATACGATGGCCAATAATTCCTTTTCGATGGTGCTATAGTTTTCTTCCGCTTTGTTTAACACTCTACTTGCGTATGCTATTGGCAAATCTTGCCCTATCTTTCCCTGCGATAATACTGCTCCTATTGCTTTTCCGGAAGCGTCTGTTGTCAGAACGAATGGTTTCGAGAAATCAGGGTATTGTAGTATCGGTGCTGTTGTTAATTTTTCTTTCAGTATATCGAAGGCTTCCTGTTCCTGTGCGGTCCATCTGTATGTTTGATCTTTCTTCAATAGTTGCGTTAAAGGTTTCGCGATTTGTGAAAAATGTTCTATGAATCTCCTATAATATCCAGCTAAGCCTAAGAAGGATTGTATGTCTTTGGCTCCTCTAGGTATCGGAAAGTTCCTAACAGTGTCGAGCTTCGAAGGGTCCGGCTTGATGCCGTTTTCGGTTATCACGTGACCTAGGTACACGGTTTCTTTTCGTAAAAATTCGCATTTATTAGGTTGAAGTTTTAGGCCACTCTCACGTATGCGTTCAAATACTAGTTCTAGACGATCTTGGTGTTCTTTCAACGAGCGTCCGTAAACGACTATATCGTCTAAATACACGAAACATTTTATTCCTTGTAGGCCCGATAATACGGTATTCATCAATCTTTGGAACGTCGCGGGAGCGTTTTTTAGCCCAAACGGCATTCTATTATACTCGAAATGGCCATATGGTGTCGAAAATGCTGTCTTTTCGCGATCTTCCTCTTTCATGGTTATTTGATGGAATCCTGACGCTAAATCTAAGGTTGAAAAATATTTTGCTCCGCCTAGTTGGTCTAATATATCTGTTATATTCGGTAAGGGGTATGAATCGCCTATTGTTGCCTCATTCACTTGCCTAAAATCTACTACCACCCTGAGTCTGAGTTTTCCTGAAGCGTCGGGTTTTTTCGGAACTACTAGCAACGGTGCGTTCCATTGGCTGGCGCTCGGTCTAATTATTCCCTCTTTTACCATTTCCTGAACTTGTCTATTTACTTCCTCCTTATGCGCTTGTGACAGTCTATACGGCTTTACGTATATAGGTTTAGTACCTGGGATTAGGGTAATCGAATGTTCTGTCTTCGTGGAGTATCCTAACTTATCTCCTTCTAAACCGAATATTTCGTTATATTTTTCGCACAGCCCGCGTAAGCTGGTTTCTTCTTCCTTATTTAAGTGTTCCGTTCTAAGATTTTCACGTAAGATTTGTATTCTATTTCTTCCGTTTATGGCGTGTACCACATACGTTGGTGCGTCGCGCTCCTTGTCGCCTGTCGCGTCTGTCGGGTCAATGTCATCGCTCGTCAGCGTTTGTAACGTTACGGTTGGCGTATTGATAAGGACTTCGTCCGTAGTAGTATTCATTACGCTTATTACACATCTCCCGTTCCGGCCTGCTGTTAGTGAATTTCCTATGAATACTCCTGGCTTAATAGATTGTCCTTCTACTATACCTTCGCCTTTATCTGTCGTTTTAGCTAGAAGAATGGTTTCAGATCGCGGTTTCAAAATCAAGTTTCCTCCTGAGTAAGGAAAATGTATTCCGTACACTTCTATTCCTAGGTTCGCAATTTCTCGCAAGGAACCGTATTTCGTACAATTCTATTCCTTGATTTGCCTGAATGCATACTTCGTGTTTGGCCATAAAATCTTGTTCTAGGATTCCGTCTGCTTCTAAGGGGAAGTCATTTCTGACTAACCGGCAAGGGTGCGTTACTGTTTTGTTTCCAATTTTTATGTTTAATTGCACTAGACATAGCGTTTTTATTTCCATAGGGGCTATGCCTCGCAATAAGACTATTTCGTCTTCAGCACGGACATTGTCCTGCACTTTTCCTATCTTTATCAACGTAATATCGGCACCGGTGTCTACTAACATATTCGCTTTTTCATTTATCAATTCCGGCGCCCTAATTTCGATTGTGTTTTCAAGCTGGGATGTCACTACCATATTCGCTCGGTATGACTCTACTCTAGGTCCTGCGTTCGTTTGTCTATCGTCAGTTGTTCCGCGGCTCGCGGTAGGGGAATCTTGATTATCGCTAGATTGTTCTCGACCCGGAGTTCTGTTAAAATTCTGTCTAGTATCGTCGCGCCTGTAATTCGAGTTCGTATAACGCGGTCTATATTCTCGTCCGTTTGCTCTTTCTCTAGCCCTGCATTCTCTGATTTGATGTCCCGTTTTTTTACAGTAGTGGCAGACCATTGTGACGCGCTGTACTTCCCTTTTTACGGTCGTTTGTTGCGTCGGATAGTTTTCTCGCGGCATGCTCAATCGCGTATAGCAATTCCTAGCTAAATGTCCTAATTTATTACAGCGATCGCAGCGCGGTACGTTAGATCCTTCCCTTCCTTTTGGCTGATTACCGAATTTCCTGTAGTTTCGCGAGGTGTTTAAACCCATCGCTTGTTCCTCTTCTATAGCTGCGGCTATAGCTGCATTTAACGTTGTATAGTTTCGAGACCTTATGATTGTTCTCAGTTTTAAATTCAACCCGAGGGTGAAAACATCTAGGGCGCGTTCTTGCACTGATTCCGTTAACGCGTTATTTACTTCGTCGCTGTTCCCTGGTTTTACCGATAGCTCAGATAATTCTCCTGCTAATTCTTCTACTCTACACGCGAATAATTTTACGCTTTCGCCTTCTCGTTGGTGACAGGCATGGAACTCTGCTCCAACTGCTCCTATAGATCGTTTGTCTACGAATAAGGAAGTTAAGATGTCCTTTAGTTTATCGAAAGTATCTACTTCTTTGTACTCTAATACTTTGGCTGCTTTGCCTTTAATTTTTGTACCTATCACTGTTTTCAAGAATCTTGGTAATTCATTCGCGGGGACAAACTCCGAGGCGCTTGTATAAGACTTTATAAATTCTGCAAGCTCGTCTGACGATTTTCCTACGAATTTGTCGACTAACGACAGCGCGGTAGATAGTCTTTTCACGTTTGGTACCGGGAGGCTATTTTCCGCATTTAGTGACATTTCGCTTTCTTCCATTCCTTCTGTGCCCAACAAACTAAAATCCGCTAGCACAATCGGTTATTCTCTATTCGGTGTTACAAAGTTTTCCGGGGACGAATCGGCACTTGAATCGTCGCTTTTTCTAACGCTTAGTCGCAACGGCGACGGTCGAAGTGTTTGGCGAAACGGTCTTGGATGGTCTATAGAAGGTAGAAGATCTAGTTCCTCTCGTACGAAGATTAGTTTTTTATCGAAAAACGACTCGAATGATCGTGACAAGCTTCTTTGACCCGGGAGTTTAAATTGATTCGCGCGTTCGTCTTCTATAGACATGCATATACCGTTTATGAAATTATATAGGACTCTGGTTTACAATATGTATGTGTACGCTATTCTGTTACTCACAAGGTTGTTCGCAACCACATGTCGTCTGCTCGGTCGGGTGTCCTCTTGTCCACGAACCGATGGCGGTGATAAGATGAATCGGACCCGGCAAGGTCGCTCCGTACAGCTGTTTACTGCGTGCTCCGACGGCTGCTTCTTTCGTACGGTTCTCCGTCCGTCCTTCAGGTGCGGCTTCTACTCGTTCATCAGTCCCCAAGTCCTCTCGTGCGTCCTGGTCCTCGGATCAGTGACGTCCTCGTAGATGGATTCGGTGTTAGATAGATGGTAGTTTCACCCGTTCACTCTCAGGGTGATTTCACTCGTCACCAGTCTCGTCGTCGTTCGGACTGCGTCGAACGTTTTCTCAAAGGCCGTTCCTCGGTCCTCTGTGCTACCTCGGTAGCGACGATAGCCTGTTCTAGCCTATTAGACTGCGATGATCCAATAATCTGGTCGGAGGTAGTTCAACCTCAGTCGACGTCGATCAGTCGGTTGCGTCAAGGCTCAGTAAAAATTTTTTACGATGCACAATCCCACCGCTGCCACCAATTTGTTGTGCCCTGCGTGGTGGCTCGCAAGGCTGGTACGGGATTTGGCGATATCGTAGGTTCGGGAGTGAACAAAAGATGGGGATCTACTGGGTGAACTACACCAAGTTCGATTAAACTCAGAAACTAAGTCTTTATTCAAACTTTAACTCAACTAGACTGAGATGTACAAGAGTTTTAGCCGTGTTAACAGGTCGAGTGTCAGGTCTAGAATCCCCTATTAGCGGTGTCGAATTGGTTTTTATATCCCTGCTGGGCGTGGTACGCGTTACCATGCCCGGTCGAGGCGATGCGTTCGCATATTGCTGATTTCGTAGATTCGGTCGCTAGCGGCTGTCTTAGCTTGGAAACGTCTCGAACGTTTCGTAACGTAATATAATATGTATAATATATAGCGGTATGTCTGACACGTGTGCTTGGGCGTTGCCTGGGCACAACATATACCGTATGGTTGAATTTGTCTTGACAGTCGCTTTCATACTGGATAATCAAATATATAGCATTCCATTTAAAAAACTGAGGGTCACCTTCGTTTCAAGGAAAATATTGCGATCACCAAAAACTGAGTTACCGTATTATGTTGTGTATAAAAAACAGTAAAAGTTTTCCTTCTTCAGTTTTTCACAAATACTTACCATACGCGAGAACACTGTATAAGAATAGCAGATATAGCCGCTTGGCCGCTGCGACTGTGATTTGACGCAGCGTCAACTTTACTAATTTGCTATACCAGGACCATAGATGAAACCTTCCTTAGCTTAAAAAAATCATGTTGGGCAACTCTCTCTTCGCTGCTGGCAGTCATAGCCTCTTTAGATACAAGATTCGAGGGAACGACTGTCGGCCACGCTGCGGTCTTAAGCCCCTATAACTCTGGAAGTTTTTCGAATTTCACCTTAATATTTTGGGAACATATTTGCGAAACCTATTATAAACTATTAGAAAATAAAAAAAAATGAATTTTTGGGTAGAATACCCCCTTAAATCCGCCACTGTCTATGGATGACGGAATGCAAATGCTACAATATTTCTGTATTATTTGTTATTTACTTAAGAAACTTTTACGAACATATATTGATAAAATTGATTTCGACATAATTTGGATCAGATTTATACATTTGATTGGTGGAAGATAATGGGTCATTATCACTTGTTAGAGAAGAATATCGAATTTCTTAATATGCTGTTGTGAATACATTTCACGTTCGACCGCGCGGTGTCGTTTCATCTTCGTCGAGTCACTCAGGCGATAATTGAGGGCTCGGATGCAATAAGGGGACTAGCGCTCGAAAATGGGAAAAATTATTGTCCAAACTCTAAGAAATATTAGAAAATTAAATGTTTTTAAACTGTATTTTAAAAAATGTAGTGTTGTAAAGCTCGTCACGACACACATTTTTTCTAGTTACAGTTCGTTTATCGAATCATTACTATTCGAGGTAAAAATTATAAACAAAAAATTTTTCATCATCCAAAATCATTATTTCTTTAAACATAAATTGCGATAATTTGAGTAAATATTAAGGGATCGTTATGAGACTTAAAACATAACGTCAGAAAATTCTAGCGAGGCCGTAAAATGTATGCAAAAACCCTTATGTAAAAAAATGTAATAATATTTCATTAAAAAGAAATATTGGACATAACCCATGTTTTTCAACGTTCGCCGTTAAAAAGTATCTAGGCAATTTTGAGGTACATATAACTTGCAGCGACAAAGTTTTTCCTTACTATACAAGGAAGATTTTCACCAATTTTCACACTGATTAATAAATAATTGTAGAAAATATAATGATATATATAAATCTCGCGCGCCACCAACAGTCAGCAGCTGTGTATAATGCGCTATTTAGCAGTTTTAGCACTCGCGTTGACTGTTGGTGGTGCGCAAGATTTATATATATTGTTACGTTTTGCGTTCGACATAATATAAATTTACTGAACAGCAACGATAACAGAACATTAAATACGGGGTAATAAGAATAATATCAGAACAGGTAACGAATATAATCAGTTAGGAATACAATATCGATACGTCTGCTTGTAATGGCGGCTGACTCTCGAATGACAGCTTGACAGGCGATCGATCCGATCGCCTTCTTCTCGCTGTCTCTTGTCTTCGTCGCGAGCACCAGCGGGCCATGAATCTTCTACATAGGGTGCTCGCAACACTGCTCCCCCCCTTCGAGGAGCGATCGTCCCGACCGCTGCAGATTCTCCTTTGGTGGCAGCTGCACCCTGGCTCGGAAGAGTGGGAAGGACGCTATGTGGCCTCTTCCGTCCGTCGCCTCGGTATTCACCTTCACGCCCAAGGAAAAACCACCCCAAAAACCCTGGGCAAGGCGTGGGTGCATGACTCTTCGCGTCTCTACCCTCCACTTGCGTCTTCGGTCTTGCGTACTTCTTTCTTGTATGGACTTCATCTTCTTCGATGGCGCATCTTCTTCTTGGGTAGAGACTGGCAAGAGGTCCAATCCTTTTTCTGGTCGGGCTCGTCCAACGATTCATTCCTGGTGTTCCCTCGGCGGAAGTCCAGCGACGACGCTCTTCTGGAAGTTCCGGTTCCTTGTCCCACGACGTCCCCGGGACTCCAATAGTCCCTCGGTGGAAGTCAAGCGACAAAGCTCCTCTGGACTCCAGCTCATTGTCCCACGACGTCTCCGGAACTCCAACAGTCCCTTTCAGAAAAACATTGCATGCTTTAATTTTTTTTTTTTTTTTTTTCTTCCTCTCCCGAGGAACGGTGGAGTCGAACAGAGTCAGAGAGACGAAAAGGCGAGACGGGCACGACAACAGGGGGTCACAACTCATGAGCTTGTCACCGGCCCGCTCCCCGATCAATCCTCCCCGGACTCTCAACTCGTCTTCCTCTTCTTTCTTCTTATCTCCTCCAGTACTCCAATCCGTGGCTTCTTGTTGGCCCCATTCCTCTTCGTGGCATCTGGTGCTGCTCCAGGGGACCGTCTCGTTGCAGCTCGTCAGCGGTCCCGTCTCCGCGATGCCCCCTCCGACCGATCCGTGCGACTGCGTCGCACGTCCGTCCGGTGATTGGGGACACCATTTCCCGTTTGCTGTCCACCTCGTAGGAAGGGACCCCTTGGTAGACACTGTACCGGGGACGCGGCCAGGATCCCAGCCAGGAGGGTAGCGGGGTGGTTCCACGTATGTCCGCACCCCGCTGCGGACCGCCACGCTGTTGTGGCACATTCGGGGAATTCGGGACCGCATCCAAGCCGCGGTAGCAGTCCCCCGACACCTTGTCCCTCGTCGTGGGGTATTGTGCACCTGTAACAAACTCAAGAGCGGGGCCGGACTACGAAGGCAACCTCCGCAGCCCAGTCCACCGGATTAGCTTAAACTAATCTTCTTTCTTGAGTCTTCTCTCGGAAGTCTTCATTCCTCTGGCAATTGTCCCTCATATTTCGCAAGGCGTCGTACGTGGACCACCTTGTGCTTCTTCCTAGGCGAGTGTTGAATTCTGTAGACGACGTCGTTGATCTTGTTTACCACCGTGTAGGGTCCTTCCCAGTCGGACTGCAGTTTTGGGCACTTCCCTTTCATTCTTCGTGGTTGGAATAACCACACTCGTTCTCCGGGCTGGAACTCCACCGTCCTAACGTGACTATCGTACCAGGACTTCATCTTCGAGCTGTAGATATCCAGACGGCGTCGAACAAACTCGTGAATCCTCTTCATTTTTCCTCGGATCCATTCCGAGTATCCCTGCTCGACGTCCTCGTCGTGTTCCACTTCCGGAGGCAGTCCTCTCCAAACTTGTGCGGGTAAACGAAGTTCTTGACCATACAGGATCATCGCTGGCGTTAGTTGGGTAGCCTCATGTCGCGCTGATCTATAAGCGAGGAGGAACATGGGAATCCACTCGTCCCAATCTCGTTGGTGCTCTGAAACAAACATTGCGAGATATTGGAGCAATGTTCTATTCAAACGTTCTACCATCCCGTCGGATTGAGGATGTAGGGGAGTTGTTCGCGTTTTCCTGATTCCCAACAGCTTCATCAATTCCTTGAACACGGAGGATTCAAAATTTCTTCCTTGGTCCGTGTGTATCTCCAATGGTACACCATGACGACAAACCACGTTGTGCAGAAGAGCTCTTGCCACTGTGACAGCTCGCTGGTCTGGCATCGCGATTACTTCCGGCCACCGGGTAAAGTAGTCCGCCACGACCAGCATAAACCTGTTGCCGGCCTGAGACCTCGGGAGCGGACCCACAACGTCCAGGGCAAGCCTCTCGAACGGAGCTCCCACGTTGTATACTCTCAGGTTCCCTGCTCCCCTTTGACGTGGTCCCTTCTTCGCCGCACAGGTGTCACACCGCCGGCACCACTCTTGAACGTCCTGTCGACACGTGGACCAGAAGAACTGTTGGCGGATCTTCGCCAAGGTCTTGTTTACTCCGAAGTGTCCAGCTGTTGGCGCATCATGGAATTCCCTCAGTACCTCTGCGACCCTCTCGCGCGGTACTACCAAAAGCCATGAGGTCGTCGCACCATCGTGGGACTCCCATTTCCTGAAAAGCAAACCTTCATGAATTTCCAGCGAGTCCCAGATTGACCAGTAATATTTCAGTTGTGGGGAGAAACGAGCAACGTCCTGCCAGACGGGCTTCTCTCGTATATATCATCATATCGTCTACAATTATTTATAAATCCGTGTGAAAATTGGTGAAAATCTTCCTTGTATATTAAGGAAAAACTTTGTCGCTGCAAGTTATATGTATCTCAAAATTGCCTCGATACTTTTTAACGGCGAACGTTGAAAAACATGGGTTATGTCCAGTATTTCTTTTTAATTAAATATTATTACATTTTTTAACATAAGGGTTTTTTGCATATATTTTGCGGCTTCGCTAGAGTTTTCTGAAGTTATCTTTTAAGTCTCATAACGATTCCTTAATATTTACTCAAATTATCCCAATTTATGTTTAAAGAAATAATGATTTTGGGAGATGAAAATTTTTTGTTTATCATTTCTAGCTCGAATAATAATGATTCGATAAACAAACTGTAAATAGAAAAAATGTGTATCGTGAAGAGCTTTACGACACTATATTTTTTAAAATACAGTTTAACAACATTTAATTTTCCAATATTTCTTAGCGTTTGGACAATTATTTTTCCCATTTTCTAGATTTCCAGATTTCCCAAATCTTTATTCTTCGTCCAATCGATATGGCAGTGCTACCAATGAATTCCTTATGTTTTTTTTTCTATAAATATCATACCAAATTTTTGGATCTGTTGCCGGAGACACGTTTCTGAACAACTTTTTCCTATACATGTTACCGTCGCTCGACCTTTATTTTCAAGATATTCGCGGAAAACTGCTGCTACTACTACAATGTATTCTGCCGTATACTTACCTACAGCACGCGTCCGTGGCAGCGTAGGCGCCAGCATGGGGCAAACAAATGACGAAGTTGTCCTTTGTTTCCGAGATATTTACGAAAAACTTCTTTTGACTTATTCCGACGCAACGGACGCCAATTAGTATTGGTTGGGACTAGATTAGAGCGGGGGGCGCGCGCTCCTTCGCGGGCGCGTAAAGCATGGTAACGAACCGATGTGAGTCGGGGCGTTGACGGGAGTCTAGACACACCCAACAGGTCTAATATCCGGCGGCGCCGCCACCGCCGAACAGAGTCAGGGATCTAGCCCCAACCAATACTAATACCCGGGACAAGTTGGAAAGTGGAATGCGTTGCGTCGGAATAAATCAACAGAAGTTTTTCACAAATATCTCGGAAACGAAGGACGAACGGCGGTAACATGTATAGGAAAAAGTTGTGCAGAATCGTGTCCCCGACAACGTATCCAAAAATCATTGAAATTGGTGGGGACAGAAAACTTCTAAATAATTAACAATTTCCTTATGAGACGAATTATTTCGTTTTCGGGGTCATTCTCATCGGAAAAACATAAGGAAACGATTGACGCCACTTTCGCAAAGACCTGCTGAGAAATGCAGAACTCAAAATTCGTCACTGCTTAGTGCGCAACATTGTATGGCTCTGTTTCGAGCGTCGAAGCCCACAAAACTCAGCGAGACACATGATTGCTGGCGGGCATCGCGTTTGACGACTCTAGCTAGAGAATCACCCTGTAGTATATGTAGAAGTACAGTAACTATATTTGCACGCATTGTAGGTACTCTTAGCTTATGATAAGTGTCAACGTCTGCAAAGGCGATAAATTGAATCGCACTTCCTCCATAAAAAGGAGTACAAAATATGAAAAATTTTGTTTCTTTACAAGAATATATGTCTTCAGATAAGCAGCTCTAAAAATAGAACTACATATAGTAGAATTCCGATAATCCGGCACGCCACGGAGTGATTTTTTTTAATAAAAAACAGTGTAGTACAAGCGCAGCCGCCTACCGCGTAGCCAACGCTACCGCGGGAGCTCGGGCGGAAGGCGCGCGCTCTGATTGGTTGATGCTTTTTATTAATATCTCGTTAACGAAACCTCGGAGAGCATTTTTGTAAAGGAAAAGTTGTTTGCGATCACCCCCTGAGTCACCCCCTTCAAGGAACCTCAGCATTTTTGGAACACCTTGTATATATATTTATATTATATTGTTGCGAGCACCGGGTATATATAACAGGCCTGTGCATGGCCTGTTAGTGCTCGCAGCCGAGGAAAGACGAAGGTCAGCCCCCTTCAAGAGGACAATCAGGAGGCCGACAAGAAAACTGTCTTGTACCGAACGCCATAGCTTTCGGACGTGCGGGTTGTACTGCTGTATAATGTTATTGCTCTGTATATCGAAATATAGTTGAGTCGTGTGTACACCCGCGTATTAGTCTGCACTTTGCGTCGGGGTGGCTTTCGAGAAAACACCCCGGCGCAGCAATATATATATTTCTATATAGAATACATAAAATTTAAAATTAATAAGCCTTATATATATATAATGTATATTATATTGTTACGTTTTGTGTTTGGCATAACGAAACTTTAATGTAACACGGAAAGAACGGAACATAAACGAGAACAATAAGAACGTGATATAATCTCTAGTATACAGTAATGAAAGTATCGGTGCGTCTATGCGCAAAGGCGTCTGACTCTCCAATGACAGCTTGACAGGCTATCGATCCGATCGCCTTCTTCTCGCTGTCCTCTTGTCTCGCTCGCTCGCACCAGTGGGCCATGGATTCCTATCCATAGAGTGCTCGCAACACTGCCTCCCCCTCCAGAGAAGTGGTCGTCCCGACCGCTGCAGCTTCTGCATCACCTGCAACCGTACCTTGGTCCGGAAGGGTGGAAAGGACGCTGCGTGGCCCCTTCCGTCCGTCGCCTCGGCATTCGCCTTCCCGCACAAGGGAAAACCACTCCAAAAATCCTGGGCAAGGCGTGGGTACGTGTGTCCTCGCGTCTATACCCTCCACTTGCGTCTTCGGACTTGTGCACTTTTTTCTTGAACGGGCTTCTTCTTGGGTAGAGACGGGCGGGAAGTCCTGTCCTCTAACGGTCTTGGGTTTGTCCTTTTCCTGTTCTGCATCTCTTTTCTTTTCTTCCTTCTCCGTAGCCGAATCCAGTTAGATCCGAAATCCTCCTGGTGCCGGCGAGTCTTCCTGTTCCCTCGACGGACCCTCGGTGTAGCTGGACGCGTCGGAGCAGCCGCAGTTCCTCTTCCATCCCCGTCCTGCGACCTCGTGAACTGGGTCCTGCGGACTGGAGTTTTTCTTCTTCCGATGCCTCCGGGTTTTCTAGTAAAAACATTAAACGCATGAGAGGCCGTGTGTCTGTAGGTAGTCCGTTGGGGCTGCACGAGCCGGAAAGCCAGAAAGGAAGGTCGAACACGCAAGCAGAGGATCGCACCTAGTCGCAAGTATGCAAGCGGCCCAGCCTCCAGTCCAGCCACCGGACTTGTCCACCCTGGCCGTCTTCGCTCTTCCAATCTTCTTCCAATCCTCAAGCCAAGGCATCATGATGGCCCCATTCCTCTTCTTGGCATCTGGTGCTGCTCCAGGGGACCGTCCTTTGCAGCTCTACAACGCCCCCGTCTCCGCGATGCCCCCTCCGACCGATCCGTGAAACTGCGTCGCACGTCCGTCCGGTGAATGGGGACACCATTTCCCGTCTGCTGTCCATCCCCAGCATTCTGCGTCCTGGGGATCCCCTGAGTTCCACCACACCGGGGCCGCGCCCCGGGGCTCAGAGCATTCGCTTTCAGGGGGGCTAGCGAGGCGGTTTCACGTATGTCCGCGCCTCGCTGCGGACCACCACGCTATTGTGGCACATTCGGGGAATTCGGGGTCGCATCCGAGCCGCGGTAGCAGTTCCCCGACACCTTGTCCCTCGTCGTGGAGTATCGTGAACCGGCAACAATTCAAGAAAGAGGGGCCGGGTTACGCAGGTAACCTCCGCAGCCCTGTCCACTCGATTAGCTTAAAACCAATCTCCTTTCTTGCATCCTCGGAATTTTTTCAGCCTTGAATACTTTCGTCCTTGAGTCCTAAGTGTCTTCGCAGTTGAGTCCCTAGAAGTCTTCACTCCTCTTGAAACTGTCTTTCGTACTTCGCAAGGCGGCGCACGTGGACCACTTTGCACTTCTTCCTAGGCGAGCGTTGAATCCTGTAGACGACGTCGTTGATCCTGTCCGTTATCGTATATGGACCTTCCCAATCCGCTTGTAGCTTCGGACACTTTCCTTTGACTCTTTGTGGTTGGTACAACCACACTCGTTCTCCGGGCTGGAATTCCACTGCGTGGACGCGACGGTCATACCACGACTTCATCTTCGAATTGTAGACGTCCAGACGGCGTCGAGCAAATTCGTGAATCCTCTTCATTTTCCCTTGGATCCATTTGGCGTATCCCTGTTCGATGTCATCTTCTTCCTCCACCTCTGGGGCAGTCCTCTTCATAGCTGCAAGGGTAAACGAAGTTCCTCGTCATATAGGATCATCGCTGGCGTTAGTTGGGTAGCCTCGTGCCGTGCAGATCTATATGTGAGCAGAAACATGGGAATCCATTCGTCCCAATCCCGCTGATGTTCTGAAACAAACATTGCAAGATATTGGAGCAATGTCCTATTCAAGCGTTCTACCATTCCGTCGGATTGAGGGTTTTGGGGAGTAGTTCTTGTCTTCCTGATCCCCAGCACCCTCAATAGTTCCTTGAACACGGAGGATTCGAAGTTCCTTCCCTGGTCCGAGTGTATCTCCAAGGGTACACCATGACACACCACGTTTTGTAGAAGAGCCCTTGCCACTGTGACAGCTCGCTAGTCTGGCATCGCGATGACTTCAGGCCACATGGTGAAATAGTCCGCCACAACCAGCATAAGCCTCTCGAACGGAGCTCCCACGTTTTACACTCTCAGGTTTCCCGCTCCCCTCTGACGTGGTCCCTTCCTCGCCGCACAGGTGTCACACCGCCGGCTCCACTCTTGAACGTCCTGTCGACACGTGAACCAGAAGAACTGTTAACGTATCTTCGCCAACGTATTGTTCACTCCAAAATTTCCAGCTGCTGGAGCATCATGGAACTCCTTCAGCACCTCTGCAACCTTATCGCGTGGCGCTATCAAGAGCCACGAGATCGTTGCACCATCGTGGGACTCCCACTTCCTGAAAAGCGAACCTTCCCGAAGTTCCAACGAGTCCCAGTTCGACCAGTAATACTTCAGTTGCGGGGAGAAACGAGCGACGTCCTGCCAGACGGGCTTCTCTTCCTTCCCCTTCTTTTCAAGGATGAAGCCGATTTCTTCATTCTTCCTCTGGCTTTGTCTCCATCCCTCGGTGTTTTCCTCCTCGGCAGATAGTTTGTGGATACTCTTCGAAGAGTTCCCTTCTTCTTCCGCTTCCTTTTTCTCCAAGCGGTTGCAGTTCTTGCAATCTTCTTCGGTGCAAGGTCTTCTAGAAAGTCCATCGGCGTTTCTGTGGGCTTTTCCTTCCCGGTGACGAATCTCGAAATCGTACTCCTGTAGTCGTTCAATCCAACGTGCGACTTGTTCTTCGGGGCTCTTGAAGGTCAGCAGCCAACGAAGCGCTGCATGGTCCGTCCTTACGAGACATCTTCGGCCGTACAGGTAGTGGTGAATGTGTTCGACAGATTTTACCACTGCCAGTAACTCTCTCCGAGTCACGCAGTAGTTTCTTTCCGCTTTTCCCAAAGTCTTGGAGAAGTAAGCCACAACTTCTTCTTGACCTTCGTGTTCCTGTGAGAGAACGCCGCCTATCGTGAAGTTAAAGGCGTCCGTGTCCCGAATGAAATCCTTTCCCACCACTGGGTAGGCTAACACCGAGGCTCTGGTGAGTCTTCTCTTCGGCTCCTGGAAAACTTCTTGACATTCTTCGGTCCATTGATAACTCTGTTTGGCCTCGGTGAGGTGATGCAGGGGCTTGGCGATCCTGGAGAAATCCTTCACAAATTTCCGGTAATATGTACACAATCCAAGGAAACTTCTTAGTTCCGTGACATTCTTCGGTTGCGGCCATTCTGAAATTGCTCTAATTTTCTCCGGATCCGTCTTCACTCCGCTCTCGGTGACGACGTGACCCAGTTCTTTCACTTCTCTGCAGAAGAAAGAGCATTTCTTGGGGCTCACCAATAGTCCGGCTTGACGTAGACGCGAAAACACTGTTCGAAGGTGTTCGAGCTCCTTTTCAAAGTCGTTCCCGTAAATGATGATGTCGTCCAAGTAAACCAAGCATATCTTCCATGTCAGGTCATGAAGTACGTCCTCCATCAAGCGTTCGAAAGTTGCTGGGGCATTGCAGTGTCCAAAGGGCATCATTCTCGTCCATAGAGATCTGCCAGTACCCGCTTTGCAAATCCGCAGTCGAGAACCACGAAGATCCGGCGAGGGCGTCCACGGTATCCTCAAGACGGGGCAGAGGATACGAGTCCGTCTTCGTGATCTCGTTCAGGCGTCGAAAATCAACACATAATCTTATGGTTCCATCCTTCTTCTTAACGAGGACGATCGGGGAAAACCACGGGCTCCGCGACTCCTCGATTACGCCCTGGGCGATCATCTTCCTGAGCAGCTCTTCCACTTCTGCTCGACGATGTAGAGACAACCTCCGCGGTGTCTGTTTTATGGGCGGAAAATCTCCAGTGTTGACAGTGTGCTTCACCCAGTCACAGTTCCCTAGCTCATTCGGATCTATCGCGAAAACATCCTGAAATTCGTAAAGTAGCTCAGCAAATAGCTTCTTCTGCCTTTCTGATAAACCTGACGAACAGCGTGTGTAGAGTTCCTCCAAATGCTGCGGGACGACCGTTTCCTTCTCCTCTTCTTGTTTCTTCTTCTCGGCGGTTGGTTCGCCCAGGCGAATTTCCGGTTTGCCAGGAAGGCACAGCACATTCCGGGAAAGGTCGATGCTGCAACGGTGCTTCTTCAGGAACGCTACTCCTAGGTTGCACTTCTCCACCATGTAGACGATGTAGAAGTCTTCTACGCTCGAAAGTCCTCCGATATCGACTTTCAAGCTCTTCTTTCCGTAGACCTTAATTTTCTCTCTGGTAGTGGAGCGGATGTCGAGCCTTGTCCGGTCGAGGTCTTTCATCGGACACAGTTCTTTCTCCAGAAGGTTGACGCAGGAACCGGTGTCTAAAATTATCCTACAGGGGTCCCCACCGATTTTCCCACATACGCAAAGTTCTTCCCACGGACTTTCTGGACCTCCAGTCGCCTCCTGCATCGCCACACTCTTGACGACCGGGGGACTGCTCCATGCGGTCCGGCGACTCACCCTTACGCCGTCCTCTTGGCGTTTCTCTCGTAGGGTTTCCTGGGAGGGGCTGTTATCGCCTGGACGTTTTTGGCCTTATAGCAGTCCCTTTGTAAATGGACCGCCTTGCCACAGAGCCAACAGTTCCTCGGGATTTCCGTTTAGTTCTCAGGTTTCTCAAATCTCCGCTGTCTCACTGGGCACCTTTCAAAAATGTTGGAGGATTTAGTCTTCCGTTTTTCCGAATACCGATTTCGCGAAACGGCCGCGAGACCGCGAGACATCGCCTCAACGTAGATCTCGAAAGCTCTGATCACGGCGGCTCTTAGAGACCTGAAACCGCCGAATCGCAGTTCCCGCTGAATGACAGAGCTAGACAAAGCTGTCACGAATTCAGACGAGGCAAGTTTGTTGCGGGTTTCTGCCGGGCAGTCGGCGAAAGCGGATTGCGCTAATCGCTCGATTTTGGAAGCGAGCGAAGAGATGCTCTCATCCCTCCGCTGCCTATGGCTCTGAAAGAGCACATAGTTCAAATTTGACAAATTTTTCGCCCCGTAGCGGAATTCGAGTGCTGAAACTAAATCTGCTAACCTTTCGCATTGGGCAGCGGAGACTGTCGCAAGGGCGCTCCTCGCCCCCCCCCCCCCGAGGGAAGCCATCAATGCTGTAGCCTTCTTTTCGTCATCCCAGCCGTTAGCGCGCGCGATAGTCTTGAACTGCACTTTGTACTCTTCCCACGAGGTTTTCCCATCGAAAATTGTCAGTTTCACCGTGTATGTTCCGACAAAGGAGCAGCAGCGGGCGCACCGAGGGAGGCAGGGACAGCCGCCGGGAGAACACTATTTACAACGAGCGCTATCTCCCCACCCCGAGGGCTCGTGCCGCTGCCAACCGAACCGTGGCTGTTTTGTAAAGAAGCGGTTACGACTTGGATGCGCTCCTCTAAGTTTGACATGCGCGCCTCGAAGGCCGCCTGCGTTCGCCGATCGGCGGCTTTCTTCTCCTTCCTGCATCGGTCCTCCCTCTGCCAGCGTGCCTCATTGTCCCTCCGCTGTTCTTGCATCTGTCCCACGATGCTTAGCTGGAGGCTGGTAAACATCTCCTGTAGGGAGACGTCGCCCGTCGGTCTCTTAAAGTATTGTCGATAAAAATATAAAAAAAATAGTGCATTGCATGGTTCGAGGGGGCCAACTTATCAGCCCGAACGAATTTTGTTTTCGATTATTATTTTAAAAGATACGATGGTCAAGTTCGGTTTTTCAAATGGAACTATTTTTTTTTAAGTCCTGAGTTGATAGTGCGTTCCAAGACAAATTCAATAAGCTTTAATGTATACACTTGATTTCCACTGGTTTTTAAGATATTGCGCTTGCAAATTTACTGATTTTCAATGGAAGAAAACCCTCTGGAATAGCAAGGACTGGGGACGGTCTTACAGGCGCCACGGGTGGCCTTGCCTGTTGTAATAGATACCTACCTGCCAAAGGTCTACGCAGGCCCAAAGGCTGGACAATTCTTTTCCGTCAGAAATGCTACTTAGGTAGGTACATCTGCGGTATCGAGAAGCACACCGTTACTTTTATTTCGCACTTGCTTCTACGCTCGGCTGGCCGGTTCTTTTGGGAGCGATGCAAGTTGCATTGGTTAGGTTAGGAGGTGTGAAAGTTGCTAGACTAAATTTCAACCATAGGGAGCAAATTGTATTAGAACCAATCGGATTTGCATCCCTCACAAACGGCTGCTCTCTTGAAGAGACCCTCTTCACAGCAATACCTCCTCCCCAATGCCCACCTTCTCTCGCACGGAATACGTCAACGCATGCTTTTGTTTTGATATCGAAGCTCGTATTTATACTCGAGAGGACCACGCGACAACAGCGGGCTACCCCTTTTCTTCCTGTGTCTCTCCACGAGGAGTATTGTCGGTGGATTGTAGGAGCGTAGATGTCGGGATGCCAAATTATTGAATTCAGGAGACGATAGAAACACTTAATTACAAAACACACATGTACTATAATTAAAGTAAATCGTATTCTTCTCGGGCGGGAGTCGCCCGACGCTCGTAAAGGAGATGCGGCCTGGTACACCGTGGCGAGGGCTGCCCTTCGCAGTGCCTCGCCCGATTTTTATGGCTTTTTCCGGAAAAAGGTACGAATCCTGGGCCGAACGTAACGAATTGGGGTCGAGCCCCCGCAGTCGAGGGTGAAATATCCATTACAGCGTATTAAGAAATTCTTTTCTTCGTCGTATCGAAAGAGAAGTGACGCCAATGGATTCCTTATGTTTTTCTGATGAAAATCATACCAAATATCACGCAAATCGGACTACTTTGACACAAGCTATTTGTACTCCCTATGTAAAAGTTATCCGATTTACACGACATTTGGCATGATTTTCATCGGAAAACCACAAGGAATCCATCGGCGACACTTCCAGATCCATACGATAAAGAATAAAGAATTTTTTTATTTCCTAAACAGATCAGATACAGGGTAATTTTGGAGGTACGCCCGTCAAAGAGATGCGGCCTGGTACCCCGTGGCGAGGACAGCCCTTCGCAGTGCCTCGCCCGATTTTTATGGTTTTTTCCGGAAAAAGGTACGAATCCTGGGCCGAACGTAATGAATTGGGGTCGAGCCCCCGCAGTCGAGGGTGAAATGTCCATTACAGCGTATTAAGAAATTCTTTTCTTCATACTATCGAAAGGGAAGTGACGCCAATGGATTCCTTATGTTTTTCTGATGAAAGTCATACCAAATATCACGCAAATCGGACTACTTTGACACAAGCTATTTGTATTCCGTATGTAAAAGTCGTCCGATTTACACGACATTTATAATGATTTTCATCAGAACACCCCAAGGATTCCATCGGCGACACTTCCATATCCATACGATAAAGAATAAAGAATTATTTTATTTCGTAAACACATCATATACGGGGTAATTCTGGAGGTACGCTCGTCACCCCGTGGCGAGGACAACACCCCGGCAGAGCCCATCGAATTTTATGGCTTTCGACCCTCGAAGGGTTTGGAATATCATTAAGAAGTGAGAAATGTTCAGGATTTCAAATGTTTGCTTCCTTTCTTCATCGTATCGAAGGAGAAAGTGATGCCAATGGATTCCTGGCGTTCCGTCGATTAAAATCATACCAAATATCATGCAAATCGGACTACTTTGACATAAGCTATTTGTACTCCCTATGTAAAAGTTGTCCAATTTGCACAATATTTGTAATGATTTTCATCGGAAAATTCCCAGGAATCCATCGGCGACACTTCCATATCCATACGAGAAAGAACAAAGAATTATTTTATTTCTTACACAGATACAGGGTAATTCGGAAGCAACGCCCGTCAAGGAGGTGCGGCGGTCTGGTACCCCGTGGCAAGGACAACCCCCCACAGTGCCTCACCCTATTGTATGGCTTTCGACTCTCGAAGGGGTTCGAGTGCCTATTAAGAAGTTAGAAATCTTCGACTCGCGTATTTCTCATCAGATCTTTGCGAAAACGACACACATCGATTCCTTATGTTTCGCCGATGAAACTGACACCAAGAACGACGTAATTTGCAATTTGTATTCCTTGATCCCAATCGGGAGAACGCCAGGAATGTTTTGGTGCCAGTTTCATATCGATACGATAAAGAATAAAGAATTATTTTATTTCTGAAACAGATATCAACCCTCGGCCGACCGTAGCGAATTGAGGTCGGCGTCCCACAGTCATGGGGTGAAAATGTGAAATATCCATTACAACGTAGTAAGAAATTCTTCATTCTTTATCGTATCGATATGAAAGCGGCACCAAAGGATTCCCGACCTTCTCCCGATTGGGATCATACCAAATGTCATGTAAATCGGACTACTTTTACATAAGGAATACAAATTGCAAATTACGTCGTTTTTGGTGTCAATTTCATCGGCGAAACATAAGGAATCGATGTGTGTCGTTTTCGCAAAGATCTGTTGGGAAAGGCGGAAGTCCAAGATTTCTCACTTCTTATTAGGCACTCGAACCCCTTCGCGGGTCGAAAGCCATAAAATTCGGTCAGGCACTGCGAGGGGTTGTCCTCGCCACGAGGTACCAGGCCGCATCTTTTTGACGGGCGTAGCTCCAGAATCACCCTGTACTAGTTTTTCCATCACTACACAGTACCAAAGAGTTTCTTTTCACTGTACTCAGTTTACCAAGTCGCGTTATTTTGATAAACACCGAAATTGTTACCCCTTTCGCTCCTAACGCCGAATATATCCGGCATCCACGAAACGAACCGTAGAGACGAACGCGGATTAAGCTAGGTTTACATTAGTCTACCGATTGGGATCATACCAAATGTCATGTAAATCGGACTACTTTTACCCGAGGAATACAAATTGCAAATTACGTCGTTCTTGGTGTCAGTTTCATCGACGAAACATAAGGAATCGATGTGTGTCGTTTTCGCAAAGATCTGATGAGAAATGCGCGAGTCGAAGATTTCTCACTTCTTAATAGGCACTCGAACCCCTTCGAGAGTCGAAAGCCATACAATAGGGTGAGGCACTGTGGGGGGTTGTCCTTGCCACGGGGTACCAGACCGCCGCACCTCCTTGACGGGCGTTGCTTCCGAATTACCCTGTATCTGTGTAAGAAATAAAATAATTCTTTGTTCTTTCTCGTATGGATATGGAAGTGTCGCCGATGGATTCCTGGGAATTGTCCGATGAAAATCATTACAAATATCGTGCAAATTGGACAACTTTTACATAGGGAGTACAAATAGCTTATGTCAAAGTAGTCCGATTTGCATGATATTTGGTATGATTTTAATCGACGGAACGCCAGGAATCCATTGGGATCACTTTCTCCTTCGATACGATGAAGAAAGCAAGCAAACATTTGAAATCCTGAACATTTCTCACTTCTTAATGATATTCCAAACCCTTCGAGGGTCGAAAGCCATAAAATTCGATGGGCTCTGCCGGGGTGTTGTCCTCACCACGGGGTGACGGGCGTACCTCCAGAATTACCCTGTATATGATGTGTTTACGAAATAAAATAATTCTTTATTCTTTATCGTATGGATATGGAAGTGTCGCCGATGGAATCCTTGGGGTGTTCTGATGACAATCATTATAAATGTCGTGTAAATCGGACGACTTTTACATACGGAATACAAATAGCTTGTGTCAAAGTAGTCCGATTTGCGTGATATTTGGTATGATTTTCATCAGAAAAACATAAGGAATCCATTGGCGTCACTTCTCTTTCGACACGACGAAGAAAAAAATTTCTTAATACGCTGTAATGGATATTTCACCCTCGACTGCGGGGGCTCGACCCCAATTCGTTACGTTCGGCCCAGGATTCGTACCTTTTTCCGGAAAAAGACATAAAAATCGGGTGAGGCACTGCGAAGGGCAGCCCTCGCCACGGTGTACCAGGCCGCATCTCCTTTACGAGCGTCGGGCGACTCCCGCCCGAGAAGAATACGATTTACTTTAATTATAGTACATGTGTGTTTTGTAATTAAGTGTTTCTATCGTCTCCTGAATTCAATAATTTGGCATCCCGACATCTACGCTCCTACAAACCACCGGCAATACTCCTCGTGGAGAGACACAGGAAGAAAAGGGGTAGCCCGCTGTCGTCGCGTGGTCCTCTCGAGTATAAATACGAGCTTCGATATCAAAACAAAAGCATGCGTTGACGTATTCCGTGCGAGAAAAGGTGGGCATTGCGGAGGAGGTATTGCTGTGAAGAGGGTCTCTTCAAGAGAGCAGCCGTTTGTGAGGGATGCAAATCCGATTGGTTCTAATACAATTTGCTCCCTATGGTTGAAATTTAGTCTAGCAACTTTCAAACCTCCTAACCTAACCAATCCAACTTGCATCGCTCCCAAAAGAACCGGCCATCCGAGCGTAGAAGCAAGTGCGAAATAAAAGTAACGGTGCGCTTTTCGATTCCGCAGATGTACCTACCTAAGTAGCATTTCTGACGGAAAAGAATTGTCCAGCCTTTGGGCCTGCGTAGACCTTTGGCAGGTAGGTATTTATTACAACAGGCAAGGCCACCCGTGGCGCCGGTAAGACCGTCCCCAGTCCTTGCTATTCCAGAGGGTTTTCTTCCAGTGAAAATCAGTAAATTTGCAAGCGCAATATCTTAAAAACCAGTGGAAATCAAGTGTATACATTAAAGCTTATTGAATTTGTCTTGGAACGCACTATCAACTCAGGACTTAAAAAAAATAGTTCCATTTGAAAAACCGAACTTGACCATCGTATCTTTTAAAATAATAATCGAAAACAAAATTCGTTCGGGCTGATAAGTTGGCCCCCTCGAACCATACAATGCACTATTTTTTTTATATTTTTATCGACAATACTTTAAGAGATATCGCGCTGTCCAGTCTTAGGTGGGACACCCTGTATAATATATTTATATATTTTATGTACTTTTTATATCTCTCCCTAAGCCCGAAGGAGAGATGCACTTATTGATTTGTACCCTCTTCTCCCTACTTTTATTCTTTCTTTTCTCTTCCACACATGTTACGCAATGGAGGATGCATAGTTACATGGTACATGTTTCATGGAGCCATTTTAAGCACTGTAGAACTGGTTGATTTGTAATCTTCTAAGCATTCATTATAATAGTCATCAGAGTTTTAATCAGTTTAGATTTTATTTTTTGGTCTCACTTTTCATAGTTGTAATCATTGCTGGCTGCAGTTCAGACTGTGTTTATATGTTCTTCTGTAATGTCTTTTCTACTTTTTCTTGTTTTACTTCCTCCAATAATTTCCTTTTACTTATATTTTCTAGACGAGTCAGTATTTGATCTATATCTTCTTAACAAAGTCTTTTTGATATGCAATACTCCTTAGAGGCAGCATTTAGACCCTTTACTTTGTTTCTTAGCTTTGAAATAGCTTCATTCAGCTGTTCTTCTGTCCATGTGGCTCTGGCACGAGCATTTGCTTTTCTTACATATACCCTCGGCATGTCTTGAAGACGATTATTTGATGGTGCATCTCTCCATCGATTTTGAAATTTATCTATCCTTACTTTAGGGAATAGATGCACCTGCACACAAACAAAGTCAGTAGGCAGGAAAAACTGTTAAATCACGCTGTTACACCTAGAGAAGAAACTACTGCCACTATTTAAACCAATAATAATATTTAAAGCTGCGTGATAACAAGGTAATAAAAAATTTACTGACCGTTCATTGAAATATTTCGTACGAAATCCAAGGAAATGAAAAGTTTTTTTTAGTTTTAATGCACTTAAACAACACGATGGATGTGTTTTATTTCAAGTGCGTCTCTCCTGAAATGGCCCTAATCCTAGCGACCTTCAAATATTGTCCGATTATGTTCAAATTTTGTACAGGCGTTAGTTAACATGTTTGGAACAAAAGCAATCTCGTGGAAAACCTACATTTTATACTTGGAAAAAATGAACCACCCTAACTAGACAAGATTGTAATTAGGAAATTATCATTATCAATTTGAAGGGCCATGGTTTTTTAGTATACTGAGGTTACAAAGTAAGTCACTTCAAAATCATTCTTTTGTAATGAGATATTTTAAAACAATCAATTATATACACAAAATTAATGCAATGCTAATTAAGGTTAAAAAAAATCAAAAGAAATTGCAAAAAGGAATCAACTTTTAACTCATAGCACAAGTAAATCGTACAAAGTCGTCCTTTTTTTATTCGCAATAATGTAAATATTGTAGAAAAAACCGAATCATAACAAACATGTAAGACAGGCATGGGAATTAAATGAACACAGCCGCCGATTTTCTAAGGCAACGCGTCCTTTCTCCTGCCGCGCGACTTGGCCCCCGCGGCGGTCTAGGTTCGTAAAGCGCCTCAGGTCCGTGCCATATGAACCGCGCGTGGCACATCGGGGCGACATTGTATCAATAGGTTTCCACATCGTCCCAGAGAGCACGATTGTCGATGCGTTTTTGTTTTGTCAACGCGCGACGGGCGGTTCACGTGGCACGGGCCTGAGGCGCTCCAAGAACCTAGGCCGGCGCGGGGGCCAAGACGCGCGGCAAGAGAAAGGAGGCGTTGCCTTCGAAAATTGGCTGCTGCGTTCACTTAATTCCCATGCCTGATGTAAGGTAATCGACGATTTATGTATGCTTATTAACAGACAATGTCATTCAGCACTTTATTATTATATTCATAGGTTGTTAAGATACCAAAAAGATAAAGATAAAGAGTACTTTATTAGATTACAGGCTTTCGAATCACGGTAGACTTGTCGATTAGCATGACCATCACCGATTTCGATGCGCTTGAAATATGTTGTAGGGGGCATGATTCTGAACAACTTTTTCCTATACATGTAACCGTCGGTCGGCCTTACTTTCTAAGGTATGCGCAAAAAACCTTGGTAAACTTTTCCTCACGGATTTGAAGGAAAATTTATTTAATCACCTTACCGCGATCGCCTCTTTGTACAGTACTTCTGTTGACATATTCCGACACAACGCATTCCACTTTCCAATTTGTCCCGGGTATTAGTGTTGGTTTGGGTTAGATGAGGGCGGGGGGCGCGTAAAGCGTGGTAGCGAACCGATGTGAGTTTGGGAATGCTAAAAATGAGACTGCAAAAAATTACGTTTTAGAATCAAAGTCACCCTAATATCCAGCGGCGCCGGCGCCGCCGAGCATAGTCGGATTGTCCAAGAGGTGTTCTTGAAAGCACCCTCTTTCTAACGAAAAAATTATGTTTTAGTTAAACTCACATCGGTTCGCTACCACGCTTTACGCGCCCGCAAGCGGGCGCGCGCCCCCCCCCCCCGCCCTCATCTAACCCAAACCAACACTAATACCCGGGACAAATTGGAAAGTGGAATGCGTTGTGTCGGAATAAGTCAACTACTACTATAGTCAAGTACTATACACAGAGGCGATCATGGTAAGGTGATTAAAAAATTTTCTCTTCAAATCCATGAGAAAAAGTTTACCAAGGTTTTGTGCATATACAGGGTGTCCGCGGGAAGAGTGGACAGCTGGATATCTCCTAAAATATTGGAGACAAAAATATTTAAAAAATAGGGAATTGCATGGTTCGAGGGGGCCAACTTATTAGCGCGGACGAATTTTTTTTTCGATTATTATTTTAAAAGATACGATGGTCAAGTTCGGTTTTTTAAATGGAACTATTTTTTCTGAATACCTGAGTTGATAGTGCGTTCTAAGACAAATTCAATAAGCTTTAATGTATACACTTGATTTCCACTAGTTTTTGAGATATTGCGCTTGCAAATTTACTGATTTTCCCTGGAAGAAAACTCGCTGGAATAGCAAGGACCGGGGACGGTCTTGCTGGCGCCACGGGTGGCCTTGCCTGTTGAAACAGATACCTACCTGCCAAAGGTCTACGCCAGGAATGGCAGGCCCAAAGGCTGGACAATTCTTTTCCGTCAGAAATGCTACTTAGGTAGGTACATCTGCGGTATCGAGAAGCGCACCGTTACTTTTATTTCGCACTTGCTTCTACGCTCGGATGGCCGGTTCTTTTGGGAGGGATGTAAGTTTAGTTGGTTAGGTTAGGAGGTGTGAAAGTTGCTAGACTAAATTTCAACCATAGGGAGCAGATTATATTAGAACCAATCGAATTTGCATCCCTCACAAACGGCTGCTGTCTTGAAGAGGCCCTCTTCACCGCAATACCTCCTCCCCTGTGCCCACCTTCTCTCGCACAGAATACGATGACGCATGCTTTTGTTTTGATATTAAAGCTCGTGTTTATATTCGAGAGGACCACGTGTCAACAGCGGGCTACCATTTTTCTTCCCGTGTCTCTCTACGAGGTTTATTGACGGTGGATTGTAGGAGCGTAGATGTCTGGATGCCAGTTATTGAATTCAGGAGACGATAGAAACACTTTATTACAAAACACACATGTACTATAATTAAAGTAAATCGTATTCCTCTCGGGAAGGAGTATTGATAATCATCGAACTTGCGCCCTACTTCGCGCAGACCGATTACACGGAGGGTAGTCAAGTCACACACTGCACAAATGATAAGCCGCGTCTAGACGTTGCGAGGCTGCAGCGCGAGGCGTGCCGCGCGGAGTGAAAAGTCTGGAGAGTCCTTAGCTCGCCTTGGTCACTTTGCAAAGCAACCTCGTGCTGCTGCCGTGGCGAGGACAACACCCCGCAGTGCCTCGCCGAATTTTATGGCTTTCGACCCTCGAAGGGTTTGGAATATCATTAAGAAGTGAGAACTGTTCAGGATTTCAAATGTTTGTATCTTTTCTTCATCGTATCGAAGGGGAAGTGGCGGCAATGGATTCCTGGCGTTCCGTCGATTAAAATCATACGAAATATCATGCACATCGGACTACCTTGACACAAGCTATTTGTATTCCTTATGTAAAAGTTGTCCGATTTACACGACATTTGTAATGATTTTCATCGGAAAACCACACGGAATCCATCGGCGACACTTCCATATCCATACGATAAAGAATAAAGAATTATTTTATTTCTGAAACAGGCAGGTACAGGATGATTCTGGAGCTACGCCCGTCAAAAAGTTGCGGCATGGTACCCGTGGCGAGGACAGGCCTTCGCATTGCCTCACCCGATTTTTATGGCTTGCTTCGGAAAAAGGTATGTTTCTGGGTCGAACGTAGCGAATTGAGGTCGAGCCCTCGCAGTCGAGGGTGAAATATCCCTTACAGCGTATTAAGAAATTCTTTTCTTCATCATATCGAAATGAAAGTGACGCCAATGGATTCCTTATGTTTTTCTGATGAAAATCATACAAAATATCATGCAAATCGGACTACTTTGACACTAGCTATTTGTATTCCCTATGTAAAAGTTGTCCGATTTACACGACATTTGAAATGATTTTCATCGGAAAACCACAAGCAATCCATCGGCGACACTTCCATATCCATACGATAAAGAATAAAGAATTATTTTATTTCTTATACAGATACAGGGTAATTCTGGTGGTACGCCCGTCACCCCGTGGCGAGGACAACACCCCGCAGTGCCCATCGAATTTTATGGCCTTCGACCCTCGAAGGGTTTGGAATATCATTAAGAAGTGAGAAATGTTCAGGATTTCAAATGTTTGCTTCTTTTCTTCATCGTATGGAAGGGGAAAGTGATGCCATTGGATTCCTGGCGTTCCGTCGACTAAAATCATACGAAATTTCATGTAAATCGGACTATTTTTAACCAAGACAAGTCAGCTTGAAATGATATAAAACGATTTTTCATGGAATTTCCTTCATTATGGTCCGAATTACGTCGTATTTGGTGTTAGTTTCATCGGCAAAACATAAGGAATCAATTGGCCTCGTTTTCGCAAAGATCTGATGAGAAATGCGGAAATCGAAGATTTCTCACTTCTTAATAGGGACTCGAACCCCTTCGTGGGTCGAAAGCCATAAAATTCGAGGGGCACTGCGGGATGTTGTCCTCGCCACGGGGTGACGGGCGTACCACCAGAATTACCCTGTATCTGTTTAAGAAATAAAATAATTCTTTATTCTTTATCGTATGGATATGGAAGTGTCGCCGATGGATTCCTTGTGGTTTTCGATTAAAATCATTTCAAATGTCGTGTAAATTGGACAACTTTTACATAGGGAATACAAATAGCTAGTGTCAAAGTAGTCCGATTTGCATGATATTTTGTATGATTTTCATCAGGAAAACATAAGGAATCCATTGGCGTCACTTTCATTTCGATATGATGAAGAAAAGAATTTCTTAATACGCTGTAACGGATATTTCACCCTCGACTGCGGGGGCTCGACCTCAATTCGCTACGTTCGACCCAGAAACATACCTTTTTCCGAAGCAAGCCATAAAAATCGGGTGAGGCGATGCGAAGGCCTGTCCCCGCCACGAGGTACCAGGCCGCAACTTTTTGACGGGCGTAGCTCCAGAATCATCCTGTACCTGCCTGTTTCAAAAATAAAATAATTATTTATTCTTTATCGTATGGATATGGAAGTGTCGCCGATGGATTCCTTGTGGTTTTCCGATGAAAATCATTACAAATGTCGTGTAAATCGGACAACTTTTACATAAGGAATACAAATAGCTTGTGTCAAGGTAGTCCGATTTGCATGATATTTCGTATGATTTTAATCGACGGAACGCCAGGAATCCATTGCCGCTACTTCCCCTTCGATACGATGAAGAAAAGATACAAACATTTGAAATCCTGAACAGTTCTCACTTCTTAATGATATTCCAAACCCTTCGAGGGTCGAAAGCCATAAAATTCGGTGAGGCACTGCGGGGTGTTGTCCTCGCCACGGCAGCAGCACGAGGTTGCTTTGCAAAGTGACCAAGGCGAGCTAAGGACTCTCCAGACTTTTCACTCCGCGAGGCACGCCTTGCGCTGCAGCCTCGCAACGTCTAGACGCGGCTTATCATTTGTGCAGTGTGTGACTTGACTACCCTCCGTGTAATCGGTCTGCGCGAAGTAGGGCGCAAGTTCGATGATTATCAGTACTCCTTCCAGAGAGGAATACGATTTACTTTAATTATAGTACATGTGTGTTTTGTAATAAAGTGTTTCTATCGTCTCCTGAATTCAATAACTGGCATCCAGACATCTACGCTCCTACAATCCACCGTCAATACGCCTCGTAGAGAGACACGGGAAGAAAAATGGTAGCCCGCTGTTGACACGTGGTCCTCTCGAATATAAACACGAGCTTTAATATCAAAACAGAAGCATGCGTCATCGTATTCTGTGCGAGTGAAGGTGGGCACTGGGGAGGAGGTATTGCTGTGAAGAGGGCCTCTTCAAGAGAGCAGCCGTTTGTGAGGGATGCAAATTCGATTGGTTCTAATATAATCTGCTCCCTATGTTTGAAATTTAGTCTAGCAACTTTTACACCTCCTAACCTAACCAATTGAACTTACATCCCTCCCAAAAGAACCGGCCATCCGAGCGTAGAAGCAAGTGCGAAATAAAAGTAACGGTGCGCTTCTCGATACCGCAGATGTACCTACCTAAGTAGCATTTCTGACGGAAAAGAATTGTCCAGCCTTTGGGCCTGCCATTCCTGGCGTAGACCTTTGGCAGGTAGGTATCTGTTTCAACAGGCAAGGCCACCCGTGGCGCCAGCAAGACCGTCCCCGGTCCTTGCTATTCCAGCGAGTTTTCTTCCAGGGAAAATCAGTAAATTTGCAAGCGCAATATCTCAAAAACCAGTGGAAATCAAGTGTATACATTAAAGCTTATTGAATTTGTCTTAGAACGCACTATCAACTCAGGTCTTCAGAAAAAATAGTTCCATTTAAAAAACCGAACTTGACCATCGTATCTTTTAAAATAATGATCGAAAAAAAAATTCGTCCGCGCTAATAAGTTGGCCCCGTCGAACCATGCAATTCCCTATTTTTTTAAATATTTTTGTCTGCAATAGTTTAGGAGATATCCAGCTGTCCACTCTTCCCGCGGACACCCTGTATCTTAGAAAGTAAGGCCGACCGCCGATCAAATGTATAGGAAAAAGTTCGGAATAATTTTTTTGCTAAAATGCGTTCACATTGTATTTCATATATTTTACATATTTAATATACATATATTTTTAGTTATCGATATTATGTAATTGACGCTGAAATTTGGCAACTTCGCAAAAAAATGTGTCAATTCGTTCGGGAAGGCTGTATCTTCTCTTAAACAGATATTCGCCGAGGTACGATGAGAGATCTTCCTCTTTATTTCCATTTCTGGAAATATTTTCTCGGATGTCTCTCCACGTTCTCTCGATTGACTGTGCGTTGGCATCTACATGAAAGCAATTGAGGAATATATGGCGTACTTTTAAAAAAATTTAGATGTGATGCGGCTGAAATGAATTACTAGTATCGGGATCGACGAAGTTGTAAGAGTGGTTGACAGTTAAATGTACATAGTCCTCGCTGTTAAGGCAGTTGTACGCCTTCCAATAATCGGACATTATTGTTGTCCCAGGAAGAATCCACTTGTGAATAACATTTAAAAGTGTTTCAGCACTCCGGTCATTTACAGCAACAATGAAAATTTTTTTAGACTCGCGTTCATATCCTCCGAACACCCATTTTCCTTTCAATACACGTCCACGGTGGTACTTGCGTTTCCCAAATTTAGCTTCGTTGATTTCTACTATCTTATTGGGACCTCCTAGTTGTGTACAATTATCTTCAGACCAGTTTAAGCACACCTACCACACGAGTTGAATAATAACAGTATAATTTTTGTTTAAACAGTAGTGTGAATTTAAAATTCAATGTTTAAAGAAACGCAGTATATTAAATAGCACAGACTCGTTTTCATTTCAAATTCATTTCTAACAATGTTTTGATAATTATTTACAAAGCAGATGACTTCGCCGATTTCAATGACGTTGAAACTCCCCGAAACTAAAGTCGAGCAACGGGTGCATGTATGTATAGAGAAAAGTTGTTCAGAATATAATGAATTTAAGACCATACATAATATCTTACCTCTCTGCAAAAACTACTCCAATCGACGAAGGTGTGTGATCCAATATGTAGGTCATTGGTAATTACCCCGAAACGTGGCGGTGGAAACCATAGCCATTCGGCAATAAATGTTACAGCTGTAATAACTGTTATATAATATTATTATAATAATAATTATAACTGTTATTATAATAACTGCTAATAACTGTAAACGAACGTTTTCAAACCACGTGTCGGTTCTAACGGATTTCAAATAATTACACCGAACCCTTTTCCTCTTTGTTTTATTTTTTGCTTCGTACGATGTGGCAAGACAGTGAAAGAACAATGTTTCGCGATTAAGTTTTATTGCCTTCTCACATTTAGGGCACTGAATAACATTTTGAAAAATGTTTTTTTCGATTAGATAATCTATACATTCTTCTTCGGAATTTATTTCGCGTACAAATTCAGTAAAAGACTTCATGTCTTACATAAAATGTTTTCTCACTAGTCCTTCTACATATGAAACTGCTACCAAGGAGACTGCAGTTACAAGCATCGCGCGACGGCGCGCACCAATTGTTTCTTTTCTGTTTCAATTGTTTGTTTTCTGTTTTCGTCGAAAGCCAACAAATGTTACGCGCCGTCTTGCGATGCTTCTGTAGCGCTCAGAAATTATAAGTAAAGATTTTTGGAAATATCTCGGAAACTAGAACCGACCGACGTTACATGTATAGGAAAAAGTTGTTCAGAATCATGCCCCCTACAACATATTTTAAGCGCATCGAAATCGATGATGGTCATGCTAATCGACAAGTCTACCCGAATCACTAATTTAATTTTATATCATCTAAATTTACTTATCGTGTGGAAAACTTCCGAGATTAGGCGTACAGATTGACAGAAACGAACGACTAGTTTCAAAGTCCAAATACAATTTGCGGGACTGTATAATCGTATTTAGCTTCCAAGATATAGGATTTTCGTTTAAATGCAGGGTTATCACATTACACAATGAAAATACATTATATTCTTTAAAACTTCGTGGCGGAATTCGGTGAAATCGCGGAGTTACAGATAGGTTTTTGAAGTCTTGAAATCGAACATTTGTAGTGTGCGAGGTTTGCTGTTTACAAAAGTACTATACGTTATTATAATAGTGTTACGTACGTTATAAACATCGCTATGAACGATGAAAAGGCCGAAGAAAAAGAAAAAGAGAAAACAATGTAGAAATTACAGAGTAGGTAAGGGAGATGCAATACACCTACTTATTTATTGTTGTGCATGTAGAACTTTAAACACGTTTTCCTCAGAACGGTGCTCTTCAAATTGGTTACCGATGAACCGATGAACTTCAAACTGTATTACGCATTAGGTAGGTGCCTTCTATCGCTCTTATCGGAATTAAGCCAATATCTCCAGTAGCTCTTTTTTCTCGACCTCCAGGAGGTGAAAAATTGATGAAAAGTTATCGATACTTTCTTCACATGGTTGCTATTTGATCAAATTATATGTATAAATTAAGATTTTTCCAGATTTGCTGACACAGTTAAACAGAATGACATCAGTCATGGCGACAATGAAAATATTGTTTATCGGACACCTTACAGAAATGAGCCAATAATTTTACCAATACATGAGACTCGTTAAACATTTTTTATACTTTCTTGAAACCTGACAAGAAATGTGACAAAAATTTCAAATTCCTTAGTCTTATAATATTTTTTATATTACATCCTAAAAATCACCTTACAAATGAAGTTCCAAAGAGGAATATCAAATGTAAAATCATAAATTGACATTACTTTTCGAATGTAATTCGATAGAGAAGCAATGTCATGTTATGTGATTGATTGACATCTCACGCTACATTCTACAAGATTAGCAGAAATAATCGTGCTTCATCATATCGTCTTGGACGATAAAACATCGATAATTAAAATTGCTTTATGTAATGGGTATTTTAGAATGATAGGTAAGTAGAAATCACAAAAAATAGAAGATAATAAAATAATAATACAAAGTAAAAAAAGATGTGAAATCAGAACGAGCTGCAAGTACATAAAGGTGCTTTCCAACGGCGCTTAAGATGACACAACTACATATACACAGCTAAAATGCTGTGTTCATACATTCCATTACTCATATCGCGAACATTTTTTAATTAACCCAACAAAAAGAATCCCATTTAAAAGCATTGTCGTAAATTAATAGCTTTACAAAATTAAGGATATACAAAAATTGCGCCAATTATAACAATGGCTATTTATACAAATAAGAAAATGTATTAAATAATATTAAGCAGATCAATTTTTATACAAATAAATATTTTAATACGAATAAATATTTTATTCAAATTACTTGGCGCTACTGAAGCGGGGTGGGGAGTACCGCACCGTGGGTGAGGGGGAGGCCGGTGGGGAAATGCGAGCCGTCAGCGTGGGGATGAGCCGGTAGAGGGGGAACGCGGCCCGTCGACGTTTGGATGGGCCGGTGGAGGCGGAACACGCGCGCGTGCGCCCTCCCCCCCCCCCCCCCCCCACACACACAGAAAGAGAGGCGGGCAGGGGATACCGCTGATGACTCACCACGCGCTGTCGAAGGCGCGAAAATTCGAAGCGATCCGCAACCCTCTTTCGCCCCAATGTCAGATTGCTTCAAGGTCAGATCGCGCCCGC
The DNA here is from genome assembly GCA_944738655.2 of Andrena hattorfiana. Taxonomy (NCBI): domain Eukaryota; kingdom Metazoa; phylum Arthropoda; class Insecta; order Hymenoptera; family Andrenidae; genus Andrena; species Andrena hattorfiana. The sequence goes on from OX122892.1 coordinate 20,707,856, forward strand.
GATAGCTGTGTCACAGCCGCGCAATCCGTAGGGGCAGGCATGACCGCGAACGGTTCGTGATGTTCGAACAAGGAGTGCGAGAGAGAGGTACAACATGTATCTATCCTTCTCTCGCGATTCGTAGTGAATCGTAGCAAATTCTACCTAGAGTTCAAGCTGGTAGAAACCTTGGTATGCAAGCTACTCATCTCCTACCACCTCCGTATTCTATTCCCTACCTAGAATACAAGCTGGTAGAAACCTTGGTATGCAAGCTACTCCTCTCTTACCACCTCCGTATTTTACTCCGTACCTAGAATTCAAGCTGGTAGAAACCTTCGTATGCAAGCTACTCCTCTCCTACCACCTCCGTATTCTACTCCCTACCTAGAATACAAGCTGGTAGAAACCTTGGTATGCAAGCTACTCCTCTCCTACCACCTCCGTATTCTACTTCCTACCTAGAATTCAAGCTGGTAGAAACCTTGGTATGCAAGCTACTCCTCTCCTACCACCTCCGTATTCTGGTCCCTACCTAGAATTCAAGCTGGTAGAAACCTTGGTATAATTAGTATTTTAATTAAAATTGCTATATTTCCATTCAATTACTGATTTAATTTATAGGAAAATCAATCAACTATATAAACCTAAGAATTTTAATAACACTAATAAAATTTATCCCACTCAACATTCTTCATCTTATAAATGAAATAAATCAATTTCTGCTCCCATCCCAATTATGCTTTCATCGTAGCAAGAATAATTACTTCACCAATTATAACAATCAACAAGTATTCACTAAAATTAATTCTATCCTATTCATCAATCCATCAAACCAGATTAATAGTAATAATTATATACCCTGATAGCCAGATCTGGGGAGCAGAATCTGACGTCAGAACCGTAGTCGTCTGTGTCCGCATTTGGCTGCGTTCTGACGTGCAGAGCCTGATATCAGTGTCTGATATCAAATCGGCAGCAGATTCTGCCGTCTGCTTGGCACAGCCAACAGCGCCATCTGAGGGCCAGAATTACCAAACAATTCCCTTACGCGTGACAACACATGGTCGTTCCTACTGTTGCGTGGCCGTCTGGGAGATGTAATTTCCTCTTGGGGAATTCAGGCGCAGGACGTCGCCCGTGGAACGCTAAGGCGTTCTGCTCTTTGGACGCGGATTTTTAAAGATAATTATAATGATAAAGCTGATAATAGAATAATAAAACGTTTAAAACACAAATAACTAATAACTTTAATGAGTTTAATGGAACGATTTGAATGAGTTTTTAAGAGTTTTCGATAACACGTCCGTTAGCTTTGAGTGTCAAGGCTTGAGTGAGTGTTACAAAGGCCAACGCTTTTTCTTCTTTTGTTCATTACAAAATGTCCTTAAAATATAAAAGCCGATCAAATATTTATAAACTAAATTCTTATTGGTCAATCTATTTTCTTTTCGGATATTGATTTTTAGAAACAAGCGTTTAACAACATTGCTCTGGAATTATACGCTTAGGAGAAGGGATCAAAGTGGAGTTCATTTATTCAAACACCCGTTTCCAAGTGGGTATTGATTAATTTATAATTTTGAAGTTTCCTTATTAAAAGAATCTCTAACTATTTTAAAACCCCTCGGGCTTGTGCGAACTTCGCTTTGCTTCCCTTTCCTATTACACTCGTATGATCCGTTTCGAACTTCGTACTTCTGAAGTTTATTCCACATGCCAACATGTACACACCAACCCAAATGCAGCGTTATTGCTGTATGTGTATCCCTACCCATATATAACCTGCCAGCAAATTGTGCAGTTTATTAAATAATTAATTCTACTTATTTCCAAAAATATTTATTCTTTCTTTACAATTGTTAGAGAATAATGTAAGTAGCGCATATAAATTCTTGCAAGAACATTCAATATTTACATTTATAAATCCATATACAATCCCTGATAACCATCTGTCGCCAATCTGACATCAGATTGGTAGCAGAGTCTGGCATGAGAGCGCAGAGTCTGACGTCAGAACCGTAGTCGTCTGTGTCCGCATTTGGCTGCGTTCTGAGGTGCAGAGCCTGATATCAGTGCCTGAGGTCAGATCGGCAGCAGATCGACAGCAGATTCTGCCGTCTGCTTGGCACAGCCAACAGCGCCATCTAAGGGCCAGTATTACCAAACTATTCCCTACGCGTGACGTCACATGGCCGCCCCTACACACCAACACAAATGTAGCGTTATTGCTGCAGGCGTATCCCTACCCCTATATAACCCGCCAGCAGATTGTGCAGTTCATTAAATAATTCATTCTACTTATTTCCAAAAATATTTATTCAGTCTTTACAATTGTTACAGAATACTATAAGTAGCGCATTCTCTAACAATTGTACAGAAAGAATAAATATTTTTGGAAATAAGTATAATTAATTATTTAATGAACTGCACAATCTTCTGGCAGGTTATATATGGGTAGGGATACACCTACAGCAATAATGCTACATTTGGGTTGGTGTGTAGTGTTGCGAGTTGCGATACTCGCTCTAGCGGCATTCAGCGCAAGCTTCTAAAGCGCGAAGTTTAAACAGGATAGAGTTAAGGATGAACTCTATCACATTAGAAATCTATCTTCGCCTCCTTCCTTCTCGCTCGAAAAACAATGTATTGATAAAGAAAAGAGGAACGAACGTAAGAAGAAGCCTGTTTCTTCTCCTCGCATTTGATCTTCGGCGTTATAACAGTCCAGACGTGTCATAATAAATTCAGCCTTGTTCAATCCTGAAATATTCTCGTTTTGTTCTTAATCGTTCCGAATAATTTAATTGATTCAATTTAGTTCAGTTCAATAAGTTTTATTCAGTTCTAAAGTATTTGTTACAAAACACTTCGATATTTCGTTTATTTAAATTCACGCGTTCGCGAGCAGAGCTCTTCAGGGCTCCACGGACGCCGGACCTTACAGAAAGTCCCTTAAGCCAGAAGAATTCCAAACCGGCCTCGCAACAAAAATTTGGTGACAGCGGTGGGATACTCTCGTCGGCTTGTGGATGTGGATCAAGAGGTTTTCACGAGTGCAGCTTCTCCTTCCTGGGTTTTCGCACGGTTTCCCCAGGAACGCGGATACACGTGGATAAATATCGGAGAGGGTGACTTCGGGCGGCCGTGCAGCTATTTCCCCCAAGATCACGCGCATTCGTGGAGACAAAGAGACTTCCTCACTCAAGATCCCTGTAAAAGATAAGAATTAAGAATTACCATTTAATCGTTCGTTACTGTGTTACTGTTTAACCGCTCGTTACTGTTTAACCGTTCAAGTTGTAATTCGTCCGGTCGTTAAATACTATATTATTAAAATGTTGCGAAATCCTAGAAAGATGCTAAAGATGCTAAAATTAAAGAAAAAGCGCTTGCTTCGCTTAAGTAGATTACAGGAATTTGACGTGGAAGACATATCGACGGAAGTAATACGTTCGAGTAGTCTCGAGACTAGTCCGCGATCCCGAGAATTGAGTTTGAGTTTTTTACCGACACAAATGAGCACCCCTGTCAATTCCGCTGAATCGATCAATCAACTATCTAGTCCGATCGTGGCCGTTCCGGTCGCTTGCGAGTCTCGAATTTGCCCGGTCGTGACCGCTCCAGTCGTTTGCGATCCTCAAATTGACAAAGCGCAACCCCAAAATTCAAATTTTACTCCGACGACTCAATGCCCGGCCATAAATTCTCCCGAATCGAATGCTCAACCGAATTCTGCAAATTTCATCGTGCAAAAAAATTCTATTCCGCCTCTTCTGCCCAAACCTTACCTTTCTTTGAAATTAATAAAAGACTCAATCCCCAAGTTTGATGGGAAACCCAGTTCCTTAATTCATTTTATCAAGCAATGTAGATTACTAAATTCTAAAGTCAAACCTGAAGATCGTGAGAATTTACTTTTTTTAATTCAAAGCAAAATTGAAGGACATGCTAAGCTAGTACTGTCTAATAGCAAAGAGTCAGAAACGTTAGATAAATTATTTGCACTTCTAAAAAAGTTTTACATTCGGTCATTCAACGTTCATAGCTTAAATTCAAAATTGATGCAATTACATCAAAATTTCAACGAACCGGTAGACGTATTTGGGAACAGAGTAGGTGAAATTCTAAATGGCGGACTAGAAACTGCAAAAGATATTTATAATGTAGAACAATTAGTAGGAGTAAATGATTTATTAAAAAACACCGCTATACTCAGTTTTATTAAGGGAATTTCTAATGATTCTATTCGGTTCTATTTAAATCGAGAAAACGACAATAAGAAAATTCCGAATCTCGAGTCTGCCATTGATATTGCAAGTAATTTAAACGCAGAGTTCGCTGAGCATTCGAATTCAAAATCGTCGTTCATCCAGAGCGCGAAAATTTTTAAGGCCGATCTTACCGGTCATAAGACCCCCGAGAACCGCACATGTTACAAGTGCCATCAAATCGGTCATCTGAGTCGTCAATGCCCATCTTTCGAAAATAATCAAGTAGGTTTTAGAGACCGCGAGCAAATTATATGCAAGTTTTGTAAGAAGAGCGGACATACAGAAACTAATTGTTTTAAAAAGCGGAACTTGGATACCTTTCGAGCTTTCGGCGAAAGCTCTTGCTCGGGTGATTTAAACTCGAAGGCAACTCCGCGGAAAGGCGCGACATGGAGCGAGGCCTTGATTGCCAGCGCCAAACCCAGCGAGCTTGCTTCCAAATCCAAGTGAAAGGATCCAGTCATCTACCAGTAATTAAATTAATTCATGGGTGTTTCCAAAACAATTACGCTAATTTTCTCATTGATACTGGCTCACAACTTAATTTAATAAAGCGAAATAGTCTAAATTCTAGTGAGGTAATGAGCACTGATATCACTTATGATCTTACTGGAATTGAGTCGGGAAGCTTACGCACTCTTGGTGAAGTCATTCTCCCAGTACATAATGTTGATGTTAAATTTCAAGTGGTTGACGTAGATTTTCCAATCGTTGAAGCAGGCATACTGGGCATGCCGTTCTTAGAGAACAGAAATGCTATATTGAAATTCAGTAATAACGAATCTATTACTCTCCAAATTGATAATGAACATTTCCATTTTCCCATTATTCATAAAGAGGAAATTAAGAAACAAGTAGATAACTTACTCAAAAATGATGTTATTAGTCCATCTGCTTCACCCTATAATTCGCCCATTTGGGTGGTACCTAAAAAGGCCGATTCAAAGGGTAACCGGCGTTGGCGGATGGTAATAGATTACCGTATGCTAAATGAAAAAACCATTAATGACGCTTACCCGTTACCCAACATTACTGAAATCCTTGATCAATTCGGAGCAGCGAAGTATTTCACAGTTCTCGATTTGGCTTCTGGGTTCCATCAGATCTCCATGGACGCTCAATCTAAGTCAAAGACTGCATTTTCTGTTCCTGGTGGCCATTTCGAATTTAATAGGATGCCTTTCGGCTTAAAGAATGCCCCGGCCACTTTTCAAAGATGCATGGACCTGGTCCTGTCCGGTCTACAGGGAGTAGAACTTTTCGTATATATGGATGATATCGTCATTTACGCTAGTTCTTTGGCCGAGCATTCGCGAAAGTTGCGAAACCTATTGGCTCGGTTACAAAATTCCAATTTAACTTTGCAACCCGAAAAATGTCGTTTTTTGAGGCGTGAAGTAACTTACTTAGGCCATATTATTTCAGTAGAAGGGGTAAAACCTGACCCTGCTAAAATGGAGGCTGTGAAACTTTTTCCTGTCCCCACAACTAAAAAGAATGTAAAGCAATTTTTGGGGCTCATTGGATATTATCGCCGATTTATTCCTCAAATGGCTAGAATTGCTAAGCCTCTGACCCAGCTTCTGAAAGCAGACGTTACTTTTGCCTGGGATCGCGATGCACAAGTTGCTTTTGAAAACTTACGAGATACCATTTGTTCTAAACCTATCTTACAGTTCCCTAACTTTCAACTGCCCTTTATCGTCACGACGGACGCTTCTAACTTCGCTGTTGGGGCCGTGTTAAGCCAAGGTCCAATTGGTAAGGATCTCCCCATAGCGTTCGCTTCAAGAACACTCTCTGGAGCTGAAATCAATTATTCCACAATAGAGAAGGAGTTATTAGCTGTTGTTTTCGCTGTTAAACATTTTCGACCATATCTATATGGAAACCAATTTACTTTAGTTACCGATCATCAACCATTAGTTTGGCTTCATAATGTAAAAGATCCTACCTCTCGCCTTATGAGGTGGCGAATTAAGCTAAATGAGTATGACTATACCATCGTTTACAAACCTGGGAAAGCTAATTCCAATGTCGATGCTCTATCTCGCAACCCTTCCAACTCTGTGAAGTCCGATCAAATCCTGCCCTTTCAAAATATCCCTATGAATCACCGCATCCACATCCAGACTGACAAAACTGACACCTTCTCTTCTGAGGATCTGCAGAGGACCGTCGTAGGGCCCAACGATTTGTCATCCGTAGATGCCGAGGGAGTCAAGGACGAGGACGGAAATTACTCTGTAACAGAAAGGAATGAGCAAATTATTGCCAAGGTTTTCTTAACATGTGGAAAGTTATGCAACGTCGTTAATGAAGTCGCAATTGATTCTATGAACGCTGACCCTGACTCTACTGACAGTGACGAATACCTCACAGCAGACGAAGGGGAAGCAGAAGATGTAGTGAGAGGAGGATTGCTCTCAGGAGGCATTGGGGAAGTAATGCTTGGTGGGCTGACGGACTGCGGTGAAAGGCACCAAGTAACCCCGTGTCTTGGGAATGGGGATTCGGGCGCTAGGGCTCTGTCTGGCCTGTTGGCTAACGGGAAGGTCCTCTTTCAGAGCACTCCGCTCAGGTTGGCAACCCCTGGGCCTATGTTAAGTATCAGTTCTCCGGTTGAATGTTCGGTTTCCCAGCGTAAGCTCGTGGGGCCGGCTCAACCGTCTGTGGAACGGTCGTTACGTGCCTTGGGCGTAGTCGCACTGGTGGGTGAGTGTGCGGTTTCCCGGTGTAAGCTTGTGGGGCCGACCTCTAGACTGCCCGCGACGTTGGTAACGGAAGAAGGGACACAATCCTCCGAGAAAGCGACATCAGAACAAATTGATCCACGGGTTGAAATTTTAGTGTCAACAATTACAGATTCATCCTCACCTCATCCTCTCAAAATTCCCAGTTTTAATTTCTGTAAGGATTATCTTTACATGCGCAGAGATAATCTCGTAAACTTTCTTCCAAGCGATTTTCGTGTTACTTCCCAGACAAGCAGGGACCTATTAAATCGTAACAAGTTCTCTATTTCCCAAATGGAACCGTATCAAATCAATGCAGGAAACGCAATGGTTTTCCCTGGCGTTACTTATCTAATTTTCCATTTATTCCATAAAACCAACCCAATGGAAACGCAGAACCTTGATCATCTGTCTTCTTGTTTCACATCGCTTAAACACCTCATGCGATCGCAGAACGTCTCAACCTTTAGTATTTCAAAATTTAACAATGATTTAGAGCCTGTCAGTTGGGACACTGTAGAAAATCTTTTGAAACAAATCTTTAATGACTCTCAATATGTTATTACAGTATGCACCGGGGAAATTACAATTCCTCATTCTTCAGAGACTCTATCCATTGTACGGGAGCATCACGAATCTGCAGTGGGAGGTCATCAGGGCATAACTAAAGTATTAAAACGAATTAGAGAAAACTTCTATTGGCCACAAATGGAGAAAGAAATTATAAATTTTATACGTACTTGCTCTAGCTGTCAAAAAAATAAGGTACTCGTCCCAAAGATTAAGCAGCCCATGAGAATCACAGACACACCTAAGAGCGCGTTTGAATAGGTTCAAATGGATATAGTTGGCCCGCTTCCAGTTACTAAAAAAGGAAATCGTTATTTACTTACACTCCAGGACAATTTAACCAAATATTCTGATGCAATTCCTCTCTCGAATATTGACTCCATCTCAATAGCAGTTGTTCTTGCTGAACAGTTCATCACTAGGTTTGGTTGTCCTCGGACCATTCACACTGACCAAGGTAGTAATTTTTTAAGTAAGATAATGAACCACGTATGTAAAATCTTCAAAATTCAGAAAATAACATCCACGGCTTTCCACCCACAATCTCTAGGATCACTCGAGAGAGCGCACCGTGTTTTTGTAGATTACCTTAAACATTACTGTACACAAAATAACTGGGATGATTGGATTCGATTTGGCCTCTTTTCATATAATACCTCGATCCATGAAGCCACTGGGTTCACTCCGCATGAACTTGTGTTCGGGTTCAAGGCTTTGATACCTTCAGAATTTGCTAATCAGGAAGTTCCGAGAACATTCATTAAATATCTGGACGATTTGTTTTTGAAAATTACAACCACTCAGGCTAGGGCAGCAGAGAATCTGGAAAAGGCAAAACGAAAAAGCAAATTGAATTTCGACAAAAATAAAAACCTTCATAAATTCAATGTTGGGGATCATGTTTACATTATGAAAGAACCAAGGGTATCCAAGTTCGATCCCGCATGGGTAGGCCCTTATGAAATTACAAGGGTATTTAATGACCTCACTGTTGAAATAAAAATTGGCAATAAAGTAAAAGTGGTTCATACGAATAAACTTAAGTTAGCTGTCATAAGACTGGATTCTTCATAATGTTGTCACTGAATAAATAAAATCTAATGTAAGATCTAAATGTACAAAAAGAAAAAAAAAGAGAATGTAAACTACTTGTGACGTGCCAAGTAGTCTGCTGAGCCCTTTGACTTACCTTTCTATAGGAACCCGGGTGGACCGAGTAGCTCGGCTACTGTGGGAAGGTGGGAAGAAGGAAACTCAGAAAATGACGCTTGGAACGATATGATAATCCATGTTGGAATCTTTATTTACTTTTAAATTTAAGAAAGCTGTTCTCATACAGAACACCTTTTGTAAAAGGGGGGAGGTGTTGCGAGTTGCGATACTCGCTCTAGCGGCATTCAGCGCAAGCTTCTAAAGCGCGAAGTTTAAACAGGATAGAGTTAAGGATGAACTCTATCACATTAGAAATCTATCTTCGCCTCCTTCCTTCTCGCTCGAAAAACAATGTATTGATAAAGAAAAGAGGAACGAACGTAAGAAGAAGCCTGTTTCTTCTCCTCGCATTTGATCTTCGGCGTTATAACAGTCCAGACGTGTCATAATAAATTCAGCCTTGTTCAATCCTGAAATATTCTCGTTTTGTTCTTAATCGTTCCGAATAATTTAATTGATTCAATTTAGTTCAGTTCAATAAGTTTTATTCAGTTCTAAAGTATTTGTTACAAAACACTTCGATATTTCGTTTATTTAAATTCACGCGTTCGCGAGCAGAGCTCTTCCGGGCTCCACGGACGCCGGACCTTACAGAAAGTCCCTTAAGCCAGAAGAATTCCCAACCGGCCTCGCAACAGTAGGGACGGCCATGTGACGTCCTGTGTAGGGAATTGGTTGGTAATTCTGGCCTTCAGATGGCGCTGTTGGCTGCGCCGTGTTGCGAGGCCGATTGGGAATTCTTCTGGCTTAAGGGACTTTCTGTAAGGTCCGGCGTCCGTGGAGCCCTGAAGAGCTCTGCTCGCGAACGCGTGAATTTAAATAAACGAAATATCGAAGTGTTTTGTAACAAATACTTTAGAACTGAATAAAACTTATTGAACTGAACTAAATTGAATTAATTAAATTATTCGGAACGATTAAGAACAAAACGAGAATATTTCAGGATTGAACAAGGCTGAATTTATTGTGACACGTCTAGACTGTTATAACGCCGAAGATCAAATGCGAGGAGAAGAAACAGGCTTCTTCTTACGTTCGTTCCTCTTTTCTTTATCAATACATTGTTTTTCGAGCGATAAGGAAGGAGGCGAAGATAGATTTCTAATGTGATAGAGTTCATCCTTAACTCTATCCTGTTTAAACTTCGCGCTTTAGAAGCTTGCACTGAACGCCGCTAGAGCGAGTATCGCAACTCGCAACAGCCAAGCAGACGACAGAATCTCCTGCCGATCTGTTGCCAATTTGCTGCCGATCTGGCATCAGTAGTGTTGGCTAGAACCATGATTTGAGAATCACTTGTGATCCGATCACGTTCGTTCCCAATCACGGTGATTTTTCACAGTGATCCGTGATTTTCGTGATCGTATCTGATTGGTGCAGGCAGAACAGTGATCTGTGATCGCTTCTGATTGGTGCAGGCAGAATGGTGATCCGTGATCGCCTCTGATTGGTGCAGGCAGCACAGTGATCGCTTCTGATTGGTGGAGAGTATAACTGCTCTTTGCACGCACCACATAACCTGCATATTCTATATTGTTGCGATATCCGCTGGTGTGAATCCGTATATTATATGAAGTTAGCTATAAGACATAGGGATATCAAGGTTTGATGTGAGAGCGAAATTCAAAATTCTTTGTAGAGAAAGATTTATAGTAGGCATGCGGGTTCGAAACGAGCAGTAGATGTTTGAACTCAGAAGGCGTACGAGAGCCCGAGATTACATTCAATAGGTTTCAAAACTACAGTTAGGCCAGGTGAAGATAATAAATAGCTTAACTTTCCCTTCCACATCTGCATGCCAAATTTCGTCGAGCTGGCAGCGGCTCGTCCCCACACAGCACACAGGCGCCTTAAAGGCGCCGCGAGTGTCCCACGAGCGTCCAATATGCGCCTTCGGAGCGCCTGATGTTACAAAACGGGACGCCTTAAAGGCGCCTTTAAGACGCCTGAATTAGGACTGACAGGCGTCTTAAAGGCGCCTGGAACAGGCGTCTTAAAGACGCCTGGAATAGGCGCCTTGAAGACGCCTTAAACGGGCCTGGATTAGGACTGACAGGCGTCTTAATTATCGATAAATTGGGTCAAATGCAGCTGTTTAAAAATCGCCATTAGGGCGTATTTAAGATGGTTATCGATACTGATTAATTATAACATAAATTTAATAAAACAAAGGGTTATCAAAATGAAATCAGACTCGATAAAAATTCATTTTCATTGTTTATTTATTTAAAATTTGTTTACAGATATTTGAAAAACAAGAAGCTTCTCAGTTGGACACATATATATTTCTTTTTTTGTCATTATTACTATTACATAACATGCTTTGTATAAAATATATAATTCGCAGTATGTTTACAAATATTTAAGGACTATACTTATACAGTACTTGTGTTATATTACTTGTTTCTTATACATTTTGTTTGTTTACGGGGGCACGCAATGAATACAGAATGCATTTACATAATAAGTATATGTGATACACATGTAAATATAGTTAGTTAGTACAGAATACACAGAAAATGTATAGAATGTACATAATATATAAAGACACATTAGTTTAAGCAAATATATCGGATAGCGCACATTACAGGAACTGGGAACTCGCGAGAGGCTTCGTTTTAACTTTAAGGACGAACTTTTGCTTAAATTCGAACTTTAATCTTAATTATACTATTTACAATTTATCTTACAATAAAGATTTAGGACGCACAATTATATTTTAAGGTAGTAGCACTAGTTTTCCTACGCGGTAGGATTTTCTAAGTCAGCGGCGCAATGTACGTGGATTCGGCCCGATTCTCGTTACAAAACGAAGCAGTTTTAAGCAAAGGAAGCAATTAGCGGTTACTTAGTAGACGGCTCGTCGACAAGTAGGTAACGCGTTTCGAGTGAGAATGATCCAAGAAATCGGCTCGATTTCCTGAAAGGAAGAGCAGGGGCCGTGATCGACGCTCCACATGAGTCAGCGCCCCGTTGCCATTGCTTAATTATCGGTGGGCCTAGGAGATGGCGTTAGTTTGCAGAATTTCGCGAACAGATATTTAAAATAAAAATTTATAAATGGAAAAAACGATTTATAAAAAGAAAAGTACAGGAAATATGAAAAAAAGTATACGCAGAATAAAGCCGGGAATCCACCAAGAAGCTATGCTATGCGATGCTATGCTATGCTACGTTTTAAAAAAATTAGCTTCAATACATTCTCATGGAACCGATTCCACCAAAAGCTAAGCTAAAACATAGCATAGCTTAGCTTAGCTTCCCGGCTTTAGGGTCCATACGACGTATGGAGGTCGGCGGTATATGAAGAAATCAATTTCCGTCGTCAATAATGGTTATTCGTAACCAAAAACAATTTCCGTCGTCAATAATGGTTATTCGTAACCGAAAACAATTTCCGTCGTCAATAATGGTTATTAGTGATCAAAAACAATTTCCACCGTCAATTAAGAAAAACACTACTTTTGCGAAAAAAAGCCGGGCCTCTAAATGTTAAGGATTAAACCAAAGAGGAGATATAATAATAAGAGGCGTCACTCGACAAAGACAGAAATAAACTGGGGAAATCACTAGACAACCAATTTAAATGCCCATTCGGCAATGATCGGTAAACTTCGTTAATAATCAGCAAAGAGTAACCCAAAAATGAGGCCTGTTTTAGCCTCCTTTTGGTCCCACGATTTTGGAACTGAATTTCGGGCCAAATGATACCTTATGTTGAGACATCATTCGCAACAAATTTTCAAGTTGAGGTGACAATTAGTTTCTGAGATATGGGAGGTCAAAGATGTGAAAATTCATTAATGCACAAGTCCATACACTTCGATGTACGGACTTTTATATCAGTCCGATAATTAAAGAACTGTTCCCAGGGATTTTGCTGCCAGCTAACAACGAATTTGAACTTAGATTTTTAAAATTCATAACTTTTATTGCGAGAATGTCGCTGATACAGAGTCACTCAGCGGCCACGGGTGTAAGTAAACATGTATCCCCATAAAAAAACTTCAAAAAAGTAAAAAAATTACGCCAAGTACATGAAAAATCAAATAAATCACAAAAAATAGAAGATAATAATTACAAAATAAAAAAAAAATGTGAAATCAAAATGAGCTGCAAGTACATAAAGGTGCTTTCAGTCAAATACTTGGGGTGGCCAGGCAAGGTCAAGATGTCAATGAATAAGAATTATTTAATAACGCAAAATAATGAAAGTGTAGTCATATTGTCAAAGTTTTAAATTGACAAATTATCTGAAAGCCCGCGAGAGGGAAGATATGGGTATTGATGATCTGAGAATACCTTGCCTGGCCACCCCAAGTATTTGACTGAAAGCACCTTTATGTACTTGCAGCTCATTTTGATTTCACATCTTTTTTTTATTTTGTAATTATTATCTTCTATTTTTTGTGATTTATTTGATTTTTCATGTACTTGGCGTAATTTTTTTACTTTTTTGAAGTTTTTTTATGGGGATCTCACTTCTTTTTACAAAGATAATTTATGTACTTGGCATAATTTTTTTACTTCTTTGAAGTTTTTTATGGGGTACAACTTAACGTAAAACTTACTTATATAGAAATAGAGTGGCCTTTTGTTATAGTGAGTGTAGAGACTACATAATGGGTCCGAAGGAGGTGAGAGCGTATGGCAGAATGTCTTGTTGCAGGAAATTTAAATGCTAATGGTAATAATTCAGCAAAAATGAACAAAGAGATCCAATATTTTTAACGCACAATTGGTTTACGTTACGAATATTAAACCAAGATTTTATGAAAATTAGAATATTTTTTGACATACGCTTCGCTATATTGAATCGGTCATTGGGAATTTTGAAAATCTAAGTTCAAATTTGTTGTTAGCAGTCAACAAACCCCCTGGGAACAATTCTTTAAATTACTGGACTTACATAAAAGTCCGTACGTCGAAGCGTATCGGCTGCTGCGTTAATGAATTTTCACTTCTTTGATCTCCCATATCTCAGAAACTAATTGTCACCTCAACTTGAAAATTTGTGGTGATTGATGTCTCCAACGCCGGCGGAAGGTACGGGCGAAGTGGGCGACCGCCCGGGGCACCAATTCGCGAGGGCGAGAACGATCTTTTAGCAAATTAAAGCTGATCAAAAATTATTTACATTCCACTAAGCTTCAAGAAAGGCTAAAATCTCTTGACATTCTATCGATCGAACAGGACATGATTCAAAAAATTAATTTGACTGAAGCCCTTAATACATTTGCTGCAGTTAAAGCAAGAAAAGAATTTCTTTACAATATGTATTTATTATGTATTATAATAAATACTAAATAAAACTATATAAAGTAAAACAGATGGTTTCTTTTATTAAAAAATTAGGAAGGGGGTGCCAAAAAATGGTTTCGCCCGATATCATATTTACTGTCACGCCGCCCCTGGATATCTCATCATAAGGTATCATTTGGCACAAAATTTAGTACCAAAATATTGGGACCAAAAAGAGGCTATTTCTTGGGTCACTCTTTCGGTAAGGTACATTTAGTCAATTTCAAAAGTTCAAAGGTTCCGCCCGGAGTGACGCCTCTTATTATATCTCCTCTTTGGTTAAACATCGGTTTTACGCCTTTTTGCGATCACAGGCACGCTTCAGCCATTTCTGAATCGAACACTCCGCATCCTTTCTGCTTCCCTCCACTTTCCCTTTCTCCGCAGCACCTTAAACAATAATTTCAATAAGACATTACATTACACACACACACACATGCACACACGCACGCACGCTCGCACGCACGCATGCACACACACAGAAATTTGGGTGATAATTACATATAACGATTTGTGCCAATTTCAGCTTAATGAACGGCAGCTTTGTCTGTCGCCCCAGCCAGCTGTATTGCAGGGCCACTTCGTTCGTCAAGATGCTGGATAGCACTCGTTTGGTAAAGTCATACGTATTTGAGCCTCCAAATTTTGAAAATTCATTCACCTATAATTAAAAAATTATCAAACATTAAATAACGAACATAAATTTTATGAACAGTACGAAACTTTAGATATTTCCTGCATACAGAACATAATTAGAATGAAATGTGCTGGGCTAAATTAAAATGCCTTATCGTGACCATTACTTTTTATGCGATCGTCGACATCCTAAAGGTTGGACTACTTATTGTTAGGCAAATAGAGAGAGAGAGAGAGAGAAAGAGAGAGAGAGAGAGAGAGAGTGAGAGAGGGGGAGAGAGAGGGAGAGGGAGAGAGAGAGAGAGAGAGAGAGAGAGAGAGAGTCTATAATGATATTTTACTTACTGCATCTTGAAAATTGCTGTCGTCTTTTAGTATGTCTTCCAACTCTTTAACCCTGTCTAAAGTGTTCAGAGGAAATTGTAAATGATTAAATTTTGCCAGAAACGACTGTTTCCGTTCCAGCACTGGAGTTGTTCGCGTTGTAAGTGTTGTCTCCAGGTTCTTCACCCGTTCCAACGTTTCGAGGAGTAGTGTCCTCTGTAAATTATTTTGTACCGCCATTGCGCGGTTCAGTTCAATTAAAGCTTTTATTTCGGCAGCGTTGTTGTTGCAGTTGCAGTTGCAGTTGCTGCTGCTGCTGTTGCTGGTGCTGCAACCGGGGCCTGCATCTATGTTTGTAGAAAATTATTTATTACATTTTATATCTTTTCACTATAACTTTCCATGATAAAAAACTATCTCCGCATAGAATATATATACACATACATTGACTTACCAACTGGACTATTTGTACGGGAGAAACTCCCTTCGCCTCCATTACTGGTGCTAGGCCCCGCCGGGTATACTATTTCGTCTAAAAACCAAAATTGTTTTTATTAAAGAGTGCTGCTGCAAACATTAATAAACATATATGTTTTATATCTCGCGCGTTCGTCAGTGCTTTAATCAGGGGTACCTCAAGTGGGAACAAACAGGAACGAGCAATGTAATGTAATTTGTATGTAGCATATTTTCATACCTGATATTATAACTGGTTTCCCCATTTTTGGAGGTGGGGGTAATAGCGGCGTTAATTCCTGCCCCGACTCCTCACTGCTGGAATATCTCCTCGGAATGATTTTCCTCTTCCCGTTACCTGCGTCCGACTGTAAATCGCTGGTTTCTTCCGCTCTTTTCGCCCTTTCCCTCGCCTTGGCATAATCATCTGGGTGAACACATTAGTAATTAATGGGTATAATGATTAGTCACTAATTAGTTAATATAATAAGTAAATATAATAGTCATTAATAAGTAAATATAATAATAATTTCAACCTACAACAAATTCCACCAGGAAATACGGATACGGCGAACTTTTTCCAGGAAACATCGCACGGCTCGAGTTTCTTTATCGCCACTGTCATGCGACTAGGTTTGTATGGTGGCCAATAACAGAAACCCTCTACCACCCAATCCGAGGGGACTTGAGACACTGAATTATCGCAGTGGAATTCGATGGTGTGCCAACCCTTCTGCGTCATTTCTACTCCTGTATACACAAGTATTCCTGAAAGAAAACATGTTTAGAAATTTGCTAGCGGGTATTTTTAGCTTGAAAGGTATAGCGACATTGAGACCAGAAAAAATCGAAATCTGAATCATTAATATTATCGTCATAAAGACGTTCTAAAGACAGTACAAACATTGAATGAGCATATTCTAAGTTCACACATTTATATGCTATTTCTGCGACATTAAAAAGTAGAGAAAGACCCAAATTGCATTCTTCTGAAAGGGAATTTCCTAATTTTTAAGATTTATGCAGATTGATACACCTATAGATTTAATGAGTTTTAAAATGCTATTTTTTAATCCAGAATGGTGGTAATTTGCTGTTTTGATACGTTTAATTCTACGTTCCTGGCTGTTTTTAAAAGGGTTCTGGGTTCTAGCATGTAAAGTGCTGGAAACTGATCTTTTTAAAATGTGAAGTACATCATTTATTGTTTGATGTGAAATTTGATGTGATGCAGCCCATGAAGAAGCTGAATTAGGATTACTCAATTCAGTTGAAAATTCTTCAGAAGTCTCTGAATTTTCGAAGGAGGCAAAATTCTGAATTTCTTCTAAATTCGGAGAAAATTCTACGTTACTTTCGGTGATATTGGAAGAAGATTGGGAACTTGTGCCAGGTGAAACATATGAGTATATTGGTAATAAGAAGATACGGACAAAAGATTTTGAATGTGATAATAATTGTGAACTAATTCCAGGTTAAACATCACTAGAGGGGTACTAAAAAAATGGATTGCAGATGTTAAATGTGAAGAACTAGCATCTAATGATGTTCTGGCTTCCTGAACAGAACGATAAAAGTGATCTTGTTAGCATGCATATAGTACTTATTCAATTTCAATTTGCCAGTCATTATTAAAGTAAGAAGAGAGAGAGAGAGAAGAGTCTGGACAGAGGAAGGAAAAAGAGAATTTCAAATGGAATTAAACAAAAAAAGCTTCAATAGGACAGAGGTGAATGAAATGGTAGAAGAAATGTTAGGAAAAATAAACAATGCAGTACGGAAAGAAGAAGTAAAAATTAAAAAATGGAAATTAGGCAGCTTTAAGTGGTGGAATTCGAATTGTACAAAAAAGAAAAGAGAAGCCAGAAAAGCACTGAGGAACTGAAGAAAGGGCAAAGGAGGCAAAGAAGACTACCAGAAGAAAAGAAGGGAGTACAAAAAAGTGTGCGAGGAAAGAAGAAGGGAATTACAAGAAAATACAGAAAATGAGATAATGCAATTAAAGGGAGAAAATCAAATATGGGAATATATAAATAAACAAAGAAAGAAAAGAATCGGAATCTCCAATAAAATAGATTTAAAAGAATGGAAGGATCATTTTAAAACATTACTAGAAGGCGTCGACTGTAAAAAAGAAGTAGGAGAATTGGAAGAAGTAGACAACACGGAAGGAGAGAAGAAACAGGAAGAGGAAGACGAAATAACAGGAGCAGAAGTAAAAGAACAAATTAGGAAATTCAAAAAGAAGAAAGCAGCAGGGGAAGACAAAATAGAAAATGAAGCCTGGATTTACGGTAACGTGAAAATAGTAAAAAAGATCACCTAAATTTTCAATAAAGTGTGGAAGGGAGAAGGATTCCAGGAGAGGTGGAAAGAAGGGGTGAATTCACCAATATTCAAAAAAGGAGATAGAGAACAGGTAAGCAACTACCGGAGGATAACGATCCTAAACACAGTGTACAAAATATATACTGTGGTCCTAGAAAAAAGATTAAAAGAGGAATTGGAAAAGAACCACTTAATACCAGAAACGCAGGCAGGATTCAGGAGCTGTAGGTCGACAACAGATAACATTTTTATTCTGAACTATGGAGCTAACAGAGAAATACAGAAGAAAGGGGGGAAGCTTTTTCGCGAACCTAAGCGCTGCATTTGACAAGGTGGATAGAGTTAAAAGAAAGGAAATAAGTAAACGCTTAAGGATGAGAATCGGAGAAATTTACAAAGAAACAAGAAATACTATAAAAGCAAACGGAGAAATGTCATCCAAATCTGGACAACAAAAGGGGTAAGACAGGGATGCCCACTGAGTCCAACATTATTTACAATATATGTAGCGGACTTGGAGGAAACCATGAGGAAAAACCAAGCAGGATGAGTTAGAGTAGGAAAAGAAAAAATCTGGACTCTAGTATATGCGGACGGTATAGCGTTACTAGCAAATGAACCAAAGGACCTTAAGGACATGATACGAAGATTCGGAAAATACCTTGAAAGGAAAGGGTTGCAACTGAACGCAGAGAAATCTAAGGTGCTGATTTTCCATAAAGGAAGAGGAAAGAAGAAGAGAGATTTACTACTATTAAAGTAATGAAGAAAATAGAAATAAACTGACTGTAATGTAGAAAAAACAAAATGCAACACTGATTTCAGAAATATAGAGATATAGAACTTACCTAGAGAATATACGGATATGGTCCACACCAAACACCAAGGAAGACTCTAAGTACACTAACTTTACATACGTACACTACTAATAAAAAAACACACACAATAAAAATACTATAAAAAATACGAGAAAAACACCTTAAAAATACGATAAAACACCTTAAAAATACGATAAAAACGATAAAACACGATAATAATAGAAACACGATAATAATGGAAGAAAAACACGATAAAATACACTATAACTAAATATGTATAAGAAATAAACTAGGAATAATCTACAAACAACTAACAATAAAATAAAAAAATATGTAAAAAACGTATGAAAATCCGTGAAAATTAGCGTGCGTCCCCGTGGATGGTTCTGCGATTACTGCCGCAGTTTTCTCCATACCTGTAGGCTACAAGGAATCCTCGCCACCCCCCACTACGCGGCACAACCCCCATCCTGCCGACGGTTATAGGTACCTCTGAACACTTGCCAGAAAAGCTCTTTAGGGGGGTATTCTAGTCTAGACACTCGTTTTTGAAGGTGATATTTGGAAATTAATTCTGGAAAACCTATTATTACACCTACAGGGCAGGGGTTTTGCACACATATTTAGTCTAGTTTGAACTATCACCACAAATTTTTGGAATGCATTATATTGAAATTTGTACAAGTTACACGCCGAAGCGCAGGTCATGTTATCAAAAACCGGCCCCATCGGGCGCACGAATTGCGGCCGTCCTAGTCATCTGAAACGAAAGTACCAAAGATTTTTTTAATCTATATGAGTGTAGTTATCGCCCGAACTAGATGTAACCAAGTCAGGACATTGCTACTGAAATCGCAGCTGTTTAAAAATTTATATTTGATTTTTTCGACTTTTCTTGAGCTAAAACAAGGTGTAGGGGAGGTTGTATTAAACCTAATGATATAATTCTAGTTCGGGCTATAAGTACACATTCACATTCAATGTGTGTAAAATTTTATTTCAATTGGTCCAGTAGTTTTTGATAAAAATGTGCGCCCGATTTAAAAAAATTGTTACGAGAAAAACGCGTTTAAAGTTTTTCATGCAGTTACCACCTATACGACTGAAGTTACGGTAGATAACGACTAATTTCTGTAACTTTCCCGTAATCTGCTATACCAGGACCGTAGAGGAAACCTTCCTTAGCTTCAAAAAAATTGTGTTGGGCAGCTGTCTTTTCTTTGCTGGCAGTCATAGCCTCTTTAGATACAAGAATCGAGGAAACGATTACCGGTCACGCTGTGGCCTTAAGCCTCTATAACTCTGAGAATTTTTCGAATTTCACCTCAATATTTTAGTGACATATTTTCGAAACCCTAAACTATTAGGAAATCAAAAAAAATAAATCGAATTTTTTGGTAGAATACCCCCTTAAAGCAGAAACGCAGAAAAAATTGAACCAAAGGTTTTTTAATCCTTATGAGTGTCGCTACTGCTACTACAAAAATCAGGTCAATATTTTCTAAACATCTATTTTTTTTGGGGCACCTAAAAGTTACAAAAACTGCAGGAGAAAACGTATTTTATCTTTAATCGACTGCCATTCTGTAGATTTTTTTTCCACATTTCTGGTCGTAGTAAAAGCGATAGCGACACTCGTTGGGATTAAAACAACGTTTGGTTCTCTTTTTTCTGCCCAGTGGAAAAACCGCTTTCCTTGGGATAAGTGGACAAGGATGTATTGTAAAGACTTTAAATCATCCTTCATGATTTTAAACAGCCAAAAGATAAATAAAAGTGTAGGTATACGAGGCACCAATGTCGTATCTTTTTTCGTCGCCTAGAAAAAAAATCACGAAATCGGCCGTTTAAGGGACGTAGGATTTTTGTGATTGGGTGTCATCATCGAAAGTTATAAATTTTTTAAACTCAAAATTTCGATGCAAATTCAAGTTTTTTTTTCAAACAGCTGCCATTTCTACAAAAAAATTTCAAAATTTTTCCCTACGTCATATTTTAGCTACTACCCTTTTAAATAAGAAAACATTTATTTTTTATGTTTTAGACAATGCCTAACAGAGAAATCAAGTACACCATCAGCAAGGACTTTCAAAAGAGGGTCCTACTTATCGGCTTACCTCTCCGCCATTATTTATTTTTTGTTAATCGTTAATATTGTAAATTGTTCCTAAAAATACTATATATATGTGTAAAATAAAGATCATTTTATATACTTAATGGCAGCGTAAAAAAAAGTTGATTTTTATACCTATTTTCCGAGCGCCAAGGTGGTCCTTAAACCAGAAAAAACCCGATTGCGTTCATGGCAGATAATTGACACGCGCGCTCCGTGTTGCATCACAACTTTAGACTGTATGCAAGTCTGTAAATCGAACGGGCAAGAAGAAGCGTGTATGGGGGCCTTTAGAGTGCCTAATGCAACGCCAAATTGATCACTTTTTTACCTCGATGACTGGGATTCTGTTCAAAATCGAATATGACGTTGTTCACGTGAAATTAAAGGGAGTTTGTGTTTCAGGGGGTTGAGTCTTAAAACTTTCACCTCGCAGTGATCGACCGTCTTTTCCGCAAATCTGCGTTGCACGTGTTGGCAACGACCTGAGTCACAAGGGGGTGACAATAAGCAGAGACAGGAAATCGTGAGGGTCTTCGGCGGCGCGAGCCCACTAACCTTGGAAAAATCACAGGTCAGGTCTAGGCGTCTTTGCGTGCGGCGCAAAGTGGGCTGAAAACCCCTTTTTTTTGGTGGGCAAAAGTTTAAACTGTCCAGGGAATATCACACCTCATTTAGCGTCCAAATACACTGTGGACTGTATCGCGGAAGTAATTGTTACTCGAAGGGTTAGATGCAATAAGGGGACTAGCGCTGGAAAATGGGAAGAATTATTGTCCAAACGCTAAGAAAGATTGAAAAATTAAATGATATTAAACTGAATTTTAATAAATATATTGTTGTAAAGCTCATCACGACACACCTTTTTTTCTATTTACAGTTTGTTTATCCAATCATTACTGTTCGAGGTAAAAATTTTAAACAAAGAATTTTTCATCGTCCAAAATCATTATTTCTTTAAACCTAAATTGCGATAACTTGAGTTAATATTAAGGGATCGTTATGAGACTTAAAACATAACTTCAGGTAACTAGCGAATGCGTGAAATATATGCACAAACCCCTTATGTTAAAGAAAATACTAATATTTGATTAAAAAGTAATACTGGAAATAACCCATGTTTCTCAACGTTCGCTGTTAAAAAGTACCGAGGCAATTTTGAGGTACATATAACTTGCAGTGACAAAGTTTTTCCTTAATATACAAGGAAGATTTTCAACAATTTTCACACTGATTAATAAATAATTGTAGAAGATATGTCGATATACCTATATAAATTTCGCGCGCCACCAACAGTCAACGCGAGTGCTAAATCTGCTATGTAGCGCGTTAGACGCGGCTGTTGGTGGCGCGTGAGATTTATATATATCGATATATTTTCTACAATTATTTATTAATCAGTGTGAAAATTGGTGAAAATCTTCCTTGTATATTAAGGAAAAACTTTGTCGCTGCAAGTTATATATATGTACCTCAAAATTGCCTCGATACTTTTTAACGGCGAACGGTGAAAAGCATGGATTATTTCCAGTATTAATTTTTAATTAAATATTATTACTTTTATCATTATATTAGTTTATTAGTCATTAGTTTATTAGTCAAGGGTGGATGGGCCCATGTTGTTCTACTTTCGAGAGTTTTACGGTGGGGACTTATGTATCTGGCTTCGAAAGCGGGTGCGTAAGCTAAACAGTCCTGGTGATGCAGGCGATTTACAGCCGGAAATTTGGTATTTTTGAAGCGAAATTTCTTCGTTTCTTTGCGACTAGGCAATCGCTTGTTCTCGAAGCGTTCGTTGGGAAACATTTGTCTACCAGATATGTCGATAAGGGGCAGTCGACACCGTGCCGTTTTTCAGGGATTTCGACTTTCGTCGCTATCGTGCCTCCGTTCTCAGGTAAAAGGACTTTATGATTTTCGGCATACTCTCGGGTTTTTCCCCCGAGGTACTGGGTGAGTCGGGCTATAGCCAAGCTACACATCTGGCAACCAGACGCCCACAGGTAAGTATTTTTCGCGCGTGGATACGGTTAGTTTTTGTTTCCGTTCTGCGCGTTTTCAGCGTCGCTTGGTGCTAATGAAATCTGTTCTCTAACTAATCGGACTTGTGAAGGGTAAAGTTTAGGGTAAAAGACCCAAATACTGCCACCTCAAGCTATTTTACTTAAAATAACGAATAAATAAACGTTGTAAAGTCATACACAAAAAGAATGATGTAATTCAACCTATAATCTATACTATAGAATGTATACTATAGTTTATTTATTCGTTATTTGAAGTAAAATAGCTTAAGGTGACAGTAATTGGTTAGGTGTAAGTAATTGAGTCTTTTTTTACCCTATACCAGTGATGCCAGAACCGTGGGTTTTCGCCCACGGACCCTACCACCACTCCACGACCAAGCGTACCCCCTCTTGGCGTCTGTACCGCACCACGCAAGCATACCCGTCCCTCCATCCGTGTGCCGTACGCGCTGCCTGGCCGGCGCTCTTTATTTATTCTCTAATTTTTCTTCCTATATTCTCAGAAGACTAAAGACTTGAAAACTGATAATTTATAAAACATTTTCGAAGCTTGATTTGTTGCTAAAGATGCGATCCCCTTCTGGCTTGTACCGCACCACTACAGGCGTACCCTACCTTCTGTCCGTGTGCCGTGCTGCCTGGCCGGCGCTCTCCGCCAAGAATTTATTTGGTGGCTAATGTACGATGTTGGTCTTCTGCCTTTTTTTGTACATAAACAGAAATAATTCCTTGAAATGCTACTTACAAAATAAGCCCATTTCTAGGATGGACTCTTTAAAATTCACGTCACAATGAACAATTACAGAATCGGTACCCGTCCAAATGATGTCATTTATACCTACAGAAGAGTTTTACTAACCCACTCTTGGCCAACGACACTCTTTTCGTGTTATTCAGGTTTATACGTATCTGCTTATTTGCTTCTTGATTTTTTACGAAAATTGTGCCACCTTCTCGTGGTTTCCATCTCACCGCGAGGCGTACTGGTATTTGTTCAGAGTTATTTCGTTTCCTACCCCCTTGCCGGGAAAACATTCTTTGATCTAAGGGCCTATGCATACGAGCGACTTTTAGCAGCGATACAGTCGCGATACAGCATCGATACAATAGCAGGCCATTGTTCCAGGTGCCCCTCTGCAGCGATGCAGTCGCGCGTTTCGCGTTATCGCTGCTAAAAGTCCCTC
Source organism: Andrena hattorfiana (assembly GCA_944738655.2). NCBI lineage: Eukaryota > Metazoa > Arthropoda > Insecta > Hymenoptera > Andrenidae > Andrena > Andrena hattorfiana. Next base: position 20,731,810 of record OX122892.1, read on the forward strand.
GTGTGCATAGGCCCTAACATAAGAACATCTTCTTTTGGTCATCGTGCGGACCATAAGATTAATTTTACGTCATGGTCAGTACTGTAGCAAAGCGCGGTTTATTGCCTGCCGAACGTAGAGGGATTGGCTAGTAGAGGAGGAAAATTACATATCTGGTTCCCAAAAATTAATCAGGCTGATCGGCCAGTACGTTTCATCAGGGTCGCGGTTTATGACCGTATTGTCCCGGGAGTTGGCGGTTAACATCGGTACAGGTAAACGTTCTTTTACTTCGACTCATAAGAAATGCGAACGCACTCATCCGTGTCCGTCCGCATGTTTTTCGAATCGAATTAAATCAAAAGAACGCCGACCGACGGCCAGACTCTCTCGCACACACGGTTTACATGACATTTAGTATAATTTTAATCGGGAGAACGCCAGGAATCTATTGGTGTCCATATTTCTCCGCCATTTTATTTTTACTCTTGGGGCTGCGAGGAACTTTCCTGCAAGTAGAAATCGCTGCATAAGGCGCACACGAACGCTTTCGACGCGCCCCTCGTCGTAAAAATCGACCCTTTCTAGTGCTTCAAGCTGCTCGAAAAACCGAGAAACTCGTAAATCGAATAACCCCAATTGTCTTTTCTTGTCGTACAATTCAGCGAAGGTCCTTAAGGGGTCATATACGTTTCTCAGTGCTGAAACGTAGCCAATGTTTGCAAGTGATTCAGGGATAAACTATTAATCCCATTGGTTTAATTCTTTTTGTGTTTTACAGGCATATGTTTATATGCCCATAGTTATATACCTCAGGTATGAGAATTGGAAATTTTTTAAAAATGTGGATTTTTTTCGAAACAGCATTTTTCAAAACGGTGGGCATGATAACTGCCTCACCGTTCATCCGATTAACTTCATCATTTACACACATATTCTACATAAGATTCGTTATCGTGTGACGTGAGCTTTTTCAATTAAATTGAACCATTTTTTAATAACCAGCAAAAACGTACGAGTTTTATAGCGAAAATCACGACCCTTTTCTTCAAAGTTTTTTCTACCATTTCCGCAATATTTTTTTTCGAAAAAATGACGCCTACACACGATAACTATGATCCCACAGATTGTTAAAAAATCGGTGATTTTTATTTCAGACCACTCGTACGGGCTGAATCATGCCCACCGTTTTGGGCGGCGCCAGAAAACATGTTCTACGCCACTGCCCGCGGACGCCACGTTTTTAAAAATTTTGGAATTCTCATACCTGTGTTATAATCTATAAACGTCATTATACATTGCTACGGTCGGTACGAAACGTTTTATTATTTTATTGGTAGTAGCATAAATCCGCATAGGTCCTACCCCGTAGGGGCGAAAGGCCGTTTTACCTGTACCTGCAGCTAAATCCACGCGGACAAGGTGACAGTGATGCCAGATCGGAGACGGGTTCCCTCGAGAGTTTCCCCCACCTCGCATGCACACTATGCACCAATCACGTGCGTGTAGATCACATACGCGACTCCTGCATAGTGTGCATGCGAGGTGGGGGAAATTCTCGAGGAAACCCGTCCCCGATCTGGTATCACTGCAAGGTGATGCGGAAAGGAACAAGACAATTAGCATACGGATTTCAGAAGAAAAAACTTTTTTGTACAAATAAGAGCAAGGTGAACATCACTATTAATTGTTTACCTAACAAGGCAAACTTAAAACATTTATTATATACGAATGGGTTATCGCATAAAATAAAATGATATGCTACATTTTAGATAATACCATTAAGAATATGTGTACCAAGTTTCCAATTAATTGGACAAATAGTTTTCGATCTGCTCAAAGTTCATTCGACCCGCTCGCATTTTTCCAAGCCGCTCGGTTTTTCGAGCCGAGCTACGCTCGGCTTGCTTTTTTCGGGTACTTGAACAGCTCTACTTATGAATAAAGCTTCGGCGGGAAATTCAAACGGAACTACAGGAAGTTGTTGGTTTTTATTGTAATCTTTATTCATCATCATAGAAAATATATAAACGCTCGTTAGAAAACAAATGTTATTTATTTATGTTGACAACCGAAATACAAGACATAATTCATTCTATAACAAGAGTCGACCTTGTAAAGACGTATTAAGGAGATTATATGAAATACATAAATTGTTAAATCAGGAATTTAAAGTTTCTTCGAATTCTCAAACAGTTTTAAACAGTCCTATTTATAGTCCAGTATCGCAATCCACGCATCAACCCACTTCGCCGCCGCAGCTTCTGTAGAAAGCTTTATATCCATAATATATAAAGAGGTACGTAACTTTAATTGTTAATATCTATAAAACCGCTAAGTAACTACGGCTAATATTCCATATATATCATTAGGGACCTGCATGCTATCATCTTACAAAAGCTCATTAAAATCCAAGCCGACCACTTGGGGTCCTTCCCTGTAAAACTGCCGAAATTGAAGAATTCTAATTATCCGTATTTCACAGTTTGGTCTGCAGTTTACATTGACTAATTTACGCCAAAATAGATCAACAATCTATAAGAAAAAGGAGTAAAAATGACTACATTTTTATATATTTTTTTAAACAAATTGACGTATTATTCGTAATCTGATCACGATTGGTTGAATTTGTTATAAAAAGATGCATCACTTTCGTCTCAAAGATTTTCTCTATGGTGCCTACTTTCCGAGATATTGCGGCGGACGAGTCTTTTTCACTCCCAACTTTGAGGGCCGCGCGCAGTCAAAGAACTACCCCTTTTGTTCCTGTGTCTCTCCGCCAAGTGTATTGACGATATAGTAAACGCGTGTGATTTTTTAATGCAAAAGGGAGGTAGTGGCAGAACGTCGGCCTATTCGAACGTGTGCTTATACTCGAGAGATAAGGGATCCGTCTTTAATTTGAACCACGTGCAGTCAGAGGATAATCCATTTTCTTCCTCTGTCTATGCAGGAGGCGTATTGATAGTGGATAATATTTTGTAGTTGCTATATTCGTGGCATTTTTCTCACGTGCGTTGAGATAAAAGCGGGCTCAGAGCCAGGCAAAAATTCATTCATTCTTTACGATGGGTAATTTATTATTTTTTCAAGAACGTTTCGACAACATCTGTTTGCCAGATTTCTAAAAGGCAATCAATTTTATGGGGTCTTTAAGAATTTTAGACATTGTTCAGTCCGTGTTAATCCGTATATTGCTCTGTCGCCGGGTAGTACGTACAATGGCTTCGGACCCGCACGTAGGTACTGTTGTTAATCACGACGCCGACTGGCGGGGCAATACGGCCATAAACCGCGACCTTAGCGCAACCAGATGTGGCATTTCCCTCCTCTACTTCGTCAAGGGTGAGAGGGTTCCTCCTCTACGAACGAATTCACTGAGGGAAGGTCCCCCCTTTTCGAGGAACGGTGTTCCCAATGTGTGTTTCATAATTATATTAAAACTACAATTACTTTCATGCATATGAAAAAGATGTCACCAATATAGCAATTAAAAAGTATTGTCCACCATCAATACGCCACCTGCAGGCTGGAGGGACACCTGATTCCCGCCAGCGTCGTCTTCCCTTCAAATTGAAGACGGATCCTATATCTTTCGAGTAATCACGCGCTCCAATACAGTAATTCGTCGTAATAAACCCGACGAACGGGGCTGGCAGCGAGCGTACGAAGCGATGCGGACATTATTCCGTGCGGCCGATGCCGCGATTGAGAATTCCGAAGAGCGAGCGAAAGGGAATGAAACAGTTGACACGAAGTTCCCGTCGACTCTTTCGTTCTCTCACTCTCGACCGAAGGATTCCAAGAAATGGTGAGGATAGTCACCGAGTGTACTACGCATGGTAAAAACGGGACAATAACGACGAATTACTGTATCAAAACAAAAACAGGCACAGGCGTATGCACTGCGAGAAAGGGTGAGGCGTAGGGGGGAGATTATATTATGACCAATCGGACCTGCATTCGTTGCAGACGCAACGCTTTCACCTCTTCATAGTAATATTTTCTCTTTATGGCCGACGTTTTCTCGCAGCGCATATGTCAGTGCGTCCTTTTGTTTTGATATTGTAGCGCGTGTTTATACTGAAGAGATAAGGGATCAGTCTCCAATTCGAAGGGAAGACGTCACAGGTGGGATCACGCGCAGTCATCGGACACCCCATTTTCTACCTGCGTCCCTCCACGAGGCGTATTACTGCCCCCGCGAGTAATCTCGTGTGATTTTTTAACACAACAGCGAGTCGGTCAGGCTGTATGAATTAAGAACAATGCAGGGTGTAGTGAAGAAAAGAAATACAAATTATTCAGTAAAATAGAGCTTTAAAGTCTATCATATGGTAATTGCATTATTATTATTCAAAATGTAATTTTTAAATTTTTGATTATCTGTTTATGACAATATTAGCAATGGATTAAATTTATTCACATAGATCCATCCTTCACGATTAAAAAAAAAGACGCAAGTCTATGCCTTCAGTAATATAGGTCATTAAAATTAATTTCTGTAGGCGGGTTTCGTAAAAATTAACGAAAGCAGGGAACTTTGAAGATTTGTATTTTTTAAACAATTTCGAATCTGCAAAAATGAGGACTTAACCCCCCCTAATTTCATATGGACTACCATATATGTATTTCAATATCATGAAAATCCGAGACATCGAAGATTTTAGAAAAGTATCACATCTCTGCCTTTGTCTTCCACGCTGAACGCAATGCACTCCAACCTCCCTTTGATGTGTGGAAGAAAACCGACAATGGACGGCTCAGGCCATGTGCCTCCGCCGGCATTCGCGAGTCGGGTCGCATGCGCCAAGTCACCACGAATGACACGTCCACACTAGCATATGCGTTCACGCTCACCCTTTCTGACGTAGAAGCATGCGGCCCTGGCTACCGTTTCACCCGTCCACATCTGAATATTCGCGCGCGCTCAGCCTGCTTAGCGTATACTCGTTCAGGTCTGGACCCGGTTAAATATGTAGGAACATACATCGAACTACTAGATTGAAGAATAACGTAAACTCATTTTAATTTAACCGAGCGGTGCTTTGTTATAATATTAACAATGATATTTTACTTACTGCGTCTTGGAAATTATAAATTTCTTCCAGTTCTTTCACCTTCTCAACAGAGTTTATTGGAAAGTTCAAATTTTGAAACTTGAGAAGAAATGATTGTTTTTTATCAACCACAGGTGCAGTTGGTTTATTTTCTAGTGTTTTGAGCCGGTCCATCGTTTCTATCAATAATGTGATCAGCAAATTATTTTGTCGTATTATTGCACGGTTTTGTTCTATGATGGTTTTTAAGTACCCATCAGTAGCGTTGCTGCTGCTGCTGCTGCTGCTGCCACTACCACTGGGGCTGCATCTTGAAAATTTTGCTCATCTCGCAAAATTTCTTCGAATTCCTCAAGCTTTGTAATTGAATTGAGGGGAAACTCTAAGTAACTGAATTTTTCGGAGAAGTGCTCCTTCTCGATCACTGTTGATGCGCCTGATTTTTCTTCCAGGGCATTCACCCGTTACCTGGTATTAATTAATAAAACTTTCAATAAATTCATTTGCGATATCATTGAATGGTTCTGAGCGATGATTTCAGTATTCTGTTCAATTATGTTTTGCAAAAGCCCATCAGTAGCGTTGCTGCTGCAGCTGCTGCTGCTACTGGGACCTGCATCTTGGAAATGTTGCTCATCTTGCAAAATTTCATCTAATTCCTCAACCCTTGCGATCGAGTTGAGGGGAAACTCATAAACACTAAACCCTAGAAAATAAAAAATATATAAAAAAAATTATGTTAAACGATTTTATTAAAAATGCACTAAAAACTAAAAAATGATTATTTTCTTGTACTGCAGTTTCGATGGAGTTTTTTCACTTTAAATAAAATCGTGGAGCAGGATATGTCACAACAAATTCATTTCGTCGCTCGATCCTGTATTAAATTGATTCATATTCTGTTATGACATATCCTGCTCGTCGATTTTATTTAAAGTGAAAAAACACCACTGAAATTGCAGTACAAGAAAAGAATCATTTTTTAGTTTGTAGCGCATTTTTAACCCTTCGGTGGGCGCGCTCTTCAAACTTGCATGAGTGGGCGCTGCGGCATTTATACCGCAATCGGAGTTCTTGTTGTTTTACCTCTAAATTTAGTCAATTTTAGGTCGCACAGAAGAAAATTGAAATTACATTAGTTGCTTAATAATATTTTATGCAATGAACATAGAATATTAATGGCGATGAAGATAATAAATTGTCGAAGGAAATTAATTGATTCTCGGTATTTCGATGGCTCAAAGACGAAGAGGAGAACGGGAAGACACAGGAAAGCATAGACAAAGATAACTAAAAGCGTGGAAAGTAACATTATTCTCAAACACATAAGGGCCTAGGTGCCTAATGCGACAGCGACAAAAGTAATAAAAAGCAATCAGAGACGAACACCTGAAAACCTTATATCTTTGAAGGGTAGTTTCACCCCCTAAACATACAAATAGGCCAAAATAAAAAAACACCTATATCTTATTTTTCTGTCCTCTAACACACATCCAAAAATCAAAGCAATCGGAGGTGGACACCTGAAAAACTTGGGAGTACACGGGCGATCGCCGGCCGGATACGCGGTATACTTTCGTTTTCATTCAATTAGAGACACTTCCAAACTGAATTTGAACCGGACAAGTACGTAGCATGATGCAAAAATGTCCGCTGGAAGAATCCTGAACTGGACATGGATCCAGTTTGAACACTACATATGGTATAATAAGAAATGTAAAATTTGCGGCTAACTGCCGCGGGCACGCCCACCGAAGGGTTAATACAATCGTTTAACATGAAATTTTTTTTTATATATTTTTATTCAATGTCGGGAAAACGAATTCCCGCAGGAGAGCGCCGCGCCGCGGCCGGCCAGGTGGAGGGACGGGTATGCTTGATTGGTGCGGTACAGGCGCTAGGGGGGGGGTACGTTTGGTCGTGGAGTGGGGGTAGCGCCCGTGGGCGAAAACCCACGATTCTGGCTTCACTGCACGCGCCACCAGTGATGCCAGATCGGGGACGGGTTCCCTCGAGAGTTTCCCCCACCTCACATGCACACTATGCACCAATCACGTGCGTATAGATCACATACGCGACTCCTGCATAGTGTGCATGCGACGTGGGGGCAATTCTCGAGGAAACCCGTCCCCGATCTGGTATCACTGCGCGCCACGGTAGTTACTGCTGAACCGTCGAAGGCAAAGGGTGACATTTTAAACGACGTACATTTATTTAGTTTTACAAAGAGTTGTGTTTCTTTAACATTCAAGGATATACAAGGGCCGGTTTTATTACAGGTAAGTTCTATATCCATTTGCTTCCATTACGCTATTCTCTTCCCATCTATACAGTCAGTTCTATCTATTTCCTTTTTTACCGCAATAATGACTGGTAAAATAAAATTACAGAAGTACTATATGCGTGCCAAGAGATCTCAAAATAGGTTCCTTCAGGAAATCCGAGCCACAACATCATCAGATGCTACTTTCCCACATTCACTCCCACCTGGCACTAGTTGTTCACAGTCAGTTTCTCAATCAACATCTTCCGATCTCAGTACCACTACAAAAGCCATTTCACCTGGCATTAATTCTCAACCTTCTGTTAATATCACTCAGAGTGATGTAGGATTCGTTGAGAATATGGAAGAAATTGAAAATTTCGCCAGATTCGAAAATTCTCAGACCACCGATAGTCCCAATTTATCAAAGTCACTAGCAGAGTGGGCTATAAAACATGATATTACTCATAGAGCCATTAACGATTTATTACCCATTTTAAAGAAATCAATTTCAAGTCATTTACCCTCGGATGCCAGGACTCTTTTAAAAACTCCCAGGAATGTACAGATTAAATGCGTCGATCTAGGTCAGTATTACCATTTTGGTTTAGAATCCTGCATTTTAAAACTCGTTCAGTCCGTAGATTTATCCCGTATCGAAAAGAACACAATTTATATTAATATCAATGTGGACGGTTTACCGCTTTGTAAAAGTTCCAAGAGTCAAGTTTACCCCATTTTAGGCTGCATTGCCGGATACAATGCAGTAGGTATGATTGGCACATACCATGGGTATGAAAAGCCTAATGATGCCAACGTTTTTCTAGAAGATTTTGCCAAAGAAGCCATAGATTTAATTAGTAACGGAATTTCTATTAACGGCCATCTTTATCACATAAAAATAAAATCATTTATATGCGACGTACCTGCCAAGTCCTTTCTTAAATATACAAAAGGCCATGCCGGCTATTCCTCTTGCAGTAAATGCCATATAGTAGGTAAGAATATAGATAAGAGAACGTGCTTTCCTGGGACAAATAATCTCCGTTTAAGGACTGATGATGATTTCAGATCCAAATCTGACAAACATCACCATACTGGAACGTCGATTATAGAAAGAATTCCTGGCATCCACATGATTAATTCGTTTCCGTTAGATTACATGCATTTAATTTGTCTGGGCGTAGTGAAAAAGTTGCTCTCTCTGTGGTGTTGTGGCAAACCCAAGACCAAAATATCACTACAATCTCAATGCAAAATATCACTAGCCTTAATACAAATATCTATCAGCATGCCAAGAGAATTTATGAGAAAACCTCGAAGCTTGGATATTTTAAAACGGTGGAAAGCAACTGAATTCCGTCAGTTCTTATTGTACACAGGGCCAGTAGTTTTATTAAAAAATATAGATGACGATAGGTATTTAAATTTTCTTGCACTTCACATCGCATTTGTCATCTTGTCGCACAGAAAATATTTTATTCATCTCGATTATGCAGTAGAATTATTACAATATTTTGTTGAAACCTTTAAATTATTATATGGATCAAAACACGTCTCACACAATGTTCATAATCTGTTACACTTCGTAGATGATGTCAAAAATCACGGACCTTTTGATGATTTTAGTTGCTTTCCGTTTGAAAACTTTTTGCAAAGTATTAAAAAATGTATTAGGAAGAGTGAGAAACCATTGCAACAGCTCGTGAAACGCCAACTAGAAAAGTCTCATTTTAGTATGGAAGCAGTACATAGTTTGCCTGTATATCCGATTTTCCAAAAGGAACATTCTCGTGGTCCATTAATAGAAGGTATTAATAACGCAAAGCAATTTAAACGTATTAGTTTCAGTAATTTTATTTTACAGATCCGGCACCCTAACAATTGCTGCCGTCTCGATGATGGCAGCATTATTATTGTAGAAAACATTATCGTATCCGAAAACGAGCATAAAATAATAGGCAGAAAATTTTTACAATTGATAGATTTTTATGACAATCCATGTAACTCTTCCGAATTAGGAATTTTTCAAACGCCATCCAACAACTTGGGTCCTCGTCAAATTTTCAATGTAGCGGAAATAGTGTATAAATGTGTGAAATTAGAAACTTCAGATAACGTTAAAATTTTCCCTCTACTTCACTCCACTCTTCCGACATGCAAATAAAATACTTGTCCAATGTTTCTGGTGTATGTAAACTATGTCTTTATGATGTCTTTATGATGACACCAACATTCAGATTTGGAGGTTTTCTTGTTGATTCAATGTTCATACCTTTCCAAAATTTAGAATTTAGATGATTGAGGGGGGTCGTGGTGGTTTTTAGTGGGTAAACTTGCGGGACCGACACCTGCAAGGAGTCCCACACTACCCGGCACACAACATCTCGCCGGGTGTGCGTAATGCATTTTCCCCCACGTTAAAAAAAAAAAAAAAAAAAAAAAAAAAGTAGCAGTGCGGCCTGACTGTCGATGAATGCGGACCCTGGCCGCCTCTCCCAATGAAGTGCGGTAAACATCCCGCAGTAAAGCATCGTTCACGAGCCTGGAAGAAGAGCAACATTGATAAGGGAGTCGCTGCCTTCCCCAGACATCAAACATTCTGCTGCGATCAGCAAAGTATATCCATGGTAAAGCGCATATGTGTATAAGTGCTATAAGTATTTTTCAAGCCACAGAACACGTTTAACATTAGCTATATATATATACTAACCACGACGATGGGTGTTAAGGGGTCATTCTGGTTAGACGGTTTGAAAAAATCGATTTTTTAAAACATTTTTCGAAAGTACATATCCTCAAGAATGTACTGTTAAATTTTCATTGAAAAATTCCAATTATTTTAGATTCTACATAGGCATTTTGTAGGGAGCGTAGAGGCTCGACCACCATAGATAAAAACTTTGAACGCGTTTTTCTCGGGACGTCATTTTTCACATGGTGCAGGTAAAATCTCAAAATCCATCGAACCGATTGCTTTATAAATTGAACTGCTTATTCTGCACACCTATGCCTCTGGCCGGGATTACAACTAAGTATTTCTGTTGAGTCTAACCTACTTTTAAAATCGAAAATAGCACATAAAACACAGCCGAAATACATTTATTCTTGTATTTTGCCCGCCATTTTGTTAATTTTAAGGATAAATCATGTATTCTAGTTCGGGCCATAGCGACAGTCATATTGATCAAGAATCTGTTTGTATTTTTGGTTTCAGATAAGTCCAACTGCTGAAATCACCTGCACGAGCGAAGCATGAATTTTTAAACATGTCATCAAAATCGCCTTCAGAAACTATTTTAAAACCAATAATTTGATTACTTTTATATTGTTTATTTGCTGTAGAAATGTAGTTTAATCAATAGAAAAAAGTTTTATTACATTACTATAATTCCTATCTTCGCAATAAATTCTTGAAATTCGCTTAATTTATCGGCGCGCTAACCAGAATGACACCTTAACATGACAGTATTTCAGAATCCCTACCCTCGGCATGTACCAGCGAATTCGATTTTATTCTGCGATCTTTAAGTGTTTGTAGCTCAGCGATTGTAGCTAACCGATTTAGATGAAATTTTCAGTATGCGTATGTCTTACTTGAATCTAGAAAGGGCATTTTTTAAATTTTCATTATAAGCTCACATAAAAAACTTTGAAAAACCGTTTTTTTCTTGTTATTTCGAAAATTCCAATTTTTCAAAACGGCGAATAAACGATATACCTATTATAGTAAACCGATCTTTCTAACTTCTAAAAAAACCGAACTCGTTTAGTTCACTTTTTGTAAAAAGCTATGCGATTTTAAAAAGTGTATATGTATACGTTTGTCTGCCACTGTGTGGTGTATCTACTACTCTATCACTACTGTATATTCTATAAAATCCGATATGTGTATTAAGTACTCTAACGTATGTTATATTTTTATATATTTTATGTATAGTACATATATTTTAAGTGCATATGTGATCTGTGTATTCTGTGTACACTTTGTATATTCTGTTTTGTATATTCCAACCAACTACAGGTGTATTCACAACTTATTGTAAGTGCATTCTATAGTCATTTCGCGCATGCACGCACCAGTAATTTGATTATAGAAATATAATAATTTAATTTATAATTTATAACAAATAGAATAGTAATATTGTATTATTGTAGTTTTTCAATATTTGTAAACACACATAGTGTAATGCAGTGGATGATATAATTTGTAGTGTACTGTAATGAAATAAATGGAAATATATTTTTATCAAATTTAATTTTATTTTAATCGTATCAATAACCGTCTTCAACACCGTCCCAATGCCTTTAGCCTAATTTAGACCCGATAAAATACAAATTCTCAGGATGTACCGTATTCGGGTCCATATGACTCCTCACTCCCTGCATAGACTTTCGGAAAGAAATTCGTACACCTCTAACACACGTACATGTCTCTACACCTGCCGCCTATTTCAAACTCTCGTTCTAAACAAATCTTTCAACATTTCGATACATTTTAGAGTAGTTCTTGAATTGCACGCTGTCCATAAGCAGAGGGCGCTACGTCCAGTCTTCAAATTAGGAGTCGGTAATACACTTTCGCTGCAATACCCTTTAAGACTGAAATGCATCTCATAGTATAGACGACGTTATATAGATGGCGTTAGTGCAAGTACACGACTGACGACACCCAAAAAGCGCCTTACAGGCGCCTATAAGGCCGTCGACAGTCCCTCAAAAGGCGCCTTTTCGGCGCCTTATAGACGCCTGTAAGGCGCCTGTGGAACTTTGTATAGATGGCGCCAGTGTAGTTACACGGCGTCTCAAAGGCGCCTTTCAGGCGCCTTTAACACACCCAAAAGGCGCCTTAAAGGCGTCTTAAAGGCGCCTTGTTACAAATCCGGACGCTCAGGCGCTCAGGCCTAAAACAGGCCGAAAACAGGCGCCTTTAAGGCGCCGCGTGCTGTGTGGGTCTCGTAAAACCACTTAAAATTCTGTCTTCCCTTTCAATAATTGCCGATGTTCTGTTACGGTAAAAACTCAGCTCGGGAAAAGCTGAAAGTCATAAAGTCATAAACTTCGCGCCGGCGACGTCGTCTTGACCCCGAGGGTTGCGCTTACCTACCTGTCAGAAATGTATGTACTGTAAGCAGCCTATGTAAAAGTATGTAAAGTATATAATCGGAAAGCGTACCTCGACCACCAGCCGAGAGTGGAGGGAAGCGCGAAAGAAGGGCCAAGGACGGAGAGATGGCTGAAGGACAACCCACTGACGAAGCTCGAGGGACAACACCACCTTGATTGGACGAAAGGATCCAGGGAAGGAGTCGGAAGAACGCGCCGAAATTGGAGGAGTAGGGCGCTCGGAGGTGACAAGCGAGGAGTTAATTTGTAAAAGGACAGATCAATCTTGTCAGCAGACTAGCAAACAGTTCCTTAAATGTAACAATATACATTCAGTCAACAGTTTACCTTAGTCCAATCATTTCAAATTCCCGATCTACTTCGCGAGCAGAGTGCGTTAGCGCTCCACGGGCACGAACCTGCGGTTCATTTGGAACACTTCAGAAAATCGCGCAACAATATTAACGACGTCAAAACAGAAATGCGAGTTACATCGCACATATTAAAGGAATAATGAGGATCAGTGAATTATAATGAATAAATTAATAATGATGAATTGCAAAGGTAAGTTTAATTTTAAATTTCTGTAGACTTCATTCTATAAAATATAAATCTAACTAGAAAATAACATATAATATATAATATAAATACATACATAGAAATTTTATATAAGGTATAAAAACTTAATATGAATAATCTCGACATAGTATAAATATAAAAAAAATTAATAAGTAATAAATATATGCGTAATATAATTGTTTAAAATTGTATATAATATAAATACACTAACAAATATTTCAACTAAAAACAAAACAACAATATAATATTGTTGTGTATCCGTCAGTTCACCATGAACCAAAAGAGCGCGAAACTTAAATCGAATGTTGTATTCCCGTTACCTTGCCATGATGTGAACGTAGGTTTTCATTCGGAGGGAAATTTGAATTAAAGTAAGGGGGGAACTTCGTGAAGTTGTTAGTTTTTCTTATTCCTTTATACTGAAATTATGCAATTAAATATATTCATGGCTAGGTAATCAAACACTCGTTATAATTGTAATTTTTATTAATCATCACCGAATTATGTAAACGCTCATTAGAAAACAAATGTAGTTGATTATTTATGTTAACAACCGAAATTGAAGATCATTCATTCCGTTGCGAGAGTTAATTCGGAATAGACGTATTTGTTAAACCACACCAATATATATATATTTGTTCAACCTTGAATATAAAGTTTCTTTTAATTATTCTAATCCCTGAGTCCAAACTTAAACGCATCCTCTGAGCAGAGTGCTTTAGCATTCCACGGGCATCGGCCCCACTCCTTGGAATCGGACGCTAGTTCTCGAAGAATCCTACAACAATATAGAATAACAAAAAACTATGTATTAACATTTAGGAATAATAACATAGATAATTTTTTTGCTTCTAGACGGTTTCTTTTCTCAGTTAAAATTAACCCTGCTTTTGAAAATATTCTTTCACACGGTACTGACGTGGCTACAATACAAAATAATTGATATATTAATTTTTTTAATAATGGAAATTGAAATTTATGTTCGTTCCACCAAATTAGTGGGTCCTTGTTTCTGTCATAAAACTCCTCCCTTAAATAATTATCTATTTCTGTAAAGATTTTATTTTCTTGGGTAATAGCTTGTGGAGCATTTTTCTTCACATTTTCATTTAATGCATCCCATATTGATAATTCCTCTGTCTCATTTATGTCTGGCATTCGTACATTTGTTTGATGTTCTGTTTCAGTGTTATTTATGTCATCGACTAACATGTTTTTTATTTCTATCTTTAATATATTTAAAGTTTGTGGTGAGAAAAAAGCATTTTTAAATCAGGGGTATAGAAATGTGCAAATCTGTATTATAATATTGTTCTCTATATTTTCAAATCGATTTAATATTTTTTCTTCAATATTATATATTATTTGTTTAGTGTTTACTGAAAATTCTTTTTGTTTTAGTTTGTCACATATGTTGTTTAAGCCTGAAATTAAGGGTATCATGATAGATGCTGTAGGATATTGTTCCCCACTAATGATTTTTGTAGCAGATTCTATAGGTTTTAATATGACTACTAATTCGTGCAATATTTCCCACTCTTCATCTGAAATATTTGGTAATTTTTTATTGATTATGGCTGTTGTAGCTTTAAATGGGTCTTCTAATAATATAAATCTATCTATCATGTAATAGGTAGAATTCCATCTGGTTGGCACATCGAGGATTATATTTTGGGGATTATCGCCTAAAGTTATCTGGTATGCCTTTAATTTTTCTGCAGCTGTAGTGCTTTTTTTGAAATATTTAACTATTGTTCTTACTTTATCAATCAATGAATCTATAATATCGCTATTTAAACTTGATTGTACTATTAAATTTAAATTGTGGGCAAAACATGGAATGTGTTTCCATGTCAAATATGTTACTATCGCGCTTTTCATGTTTGCAGCATTATCAGTTATTGCAAAGTTTACTTTATTAAACACTTCCCATTCTTCACACGTTGTTTTTAATATATTTGAAATGTTTTGGCTCGTATGTGATCCAGTGATTTGTTCGCAACTTAAAAGTACGGATTCTAGTCGGAAATTAATTAAAAAGTGCACAGTAATAGCTATGAAGCCTTCTAAATTCTTTGATGTCCATGTGTCAGTTGTTATAGAAACTTTAACAGTATTTTTTAATTTTTGTTGACAGATATTCTTACACTGTTGAAAAAGCGTTGGTATCAATGCGTGTGAAATAAATTTTCTATCGGGGAATGTATAGTTTGGATTTAAAGCTTTCACAAATTCTTTAAATCCTATGTCCTCCACTATGCTGAATGGTTGTAAATCTTTTATAAATAATGATAGTAACTTGTCATCAATATTCTTACGGTGTGATGCCGTCATTTTCCTGGGTAGAAATGATGTAATTTGCTGCTGTGTTGATATTGTTGTTATGTTTCCAGAACATCCTGAGCGAGCTTGAGATATTCATGGTGGTGATCGTGAAATATTGCTTGGACCAGGTTGACAGATTTCCGGATCATCAGGATTGTGTAAAAACTGTAACGACTGCAACTGATGTGATGATTGTGGCTGATGCGACGATTGTGGCTGATGCGAAGATTGTGGCTGATCTGATAACTGCGACTAAAAGAAATGGAAACATGGAAGAATATATACTACAATCAATAGATACATGAAAAAGCATGCAGGAGAATGTCTGTAGAGTTAAGATAGTTAAAATATTAGTATGTGCAAACAAAAATATTTATTTTAAAATAAATATTTATTTTAAAATAAATATTTTTGTTATATTTTTACATTTTTTTAGTTCATTTTAATTTGCATGTATTAATACAAAATAAATTATAATTATCTATTTATATATTGACATATTATGTCTTAGTTAAGCTTACCTGATGTGTTCGTTGTCTCCATGCATGTGAAATAGTTGGATGAACTGCACTTAGGTGCTTTCTTAAATTAGAGGTAGTTGTCTTATATGATAACTTTTTTTTACAGAGATTGCAAGTAGCATATCCCGTGGTGCCGACTTGTGTAAAGAAATTCCACACGTTACTTCCTCCCAATACTCTGATTTGGACAGACATCTTAATTGAGCTTTTGTCTCTAAGACGTGGAAAAGGAATCTGACCACGAGGGAAAGGTCTCCAAGCCTTAACAGTGTCGCATTTCGCGGGTGGAGTCGAGAACGCATCACCCCTTGTTTACATTATCTGAAGTGGCATTGACTCGCTTTGCTTTAGACTGCTTACAAAGATACATCCCATTGATACTGTTTCGATTTTCGGTTATACGTTTCAAAGATTACTCGCATCCTATTTTATATAAGTCTATATATAATATTTGAATCATGCTATATTTATAAATATGTTAATCATATTATATTTTTACATATGCTGATGATTATGAAAATAGTTTAAGTTTAAAACTTAAAGATGTTGAATTTGTAATTTATTTTATGTTACATCAATCTACATTCCAATAATATGCAAGAATTTTTGCATGAAAAATATTTGACATAAGTCACTTTCATAATCCGTGGTACATAAACATATACTTTTTGCATTACTAAATACATATCGATGGTATTACTTATTAATAATTAATATAATTATAAATGTTGGAGATATAATAAAGAAACATTTACACAACCATGAATTTATAGATTCTTTTATTATCATTTATTCTAATCGATATGTTACATTTAGCGCAGTATATATACCGATACATAGAAAGTCTAGGCCTATTGTTAGATACCCCGAGCCTTCGCAACGAGTATATCTGGACAATGTCATTCATTTCGACTGTTAGCTACTTTCCGCGCGACTTTTCCTTATACTATGTCTGGTCATTGTCACCCACTTGGACCCTTAGACCTTTTCAGGCGTACGTGCCTTAGCCATAAACAAGCGAATTAGACCGTGGGCCTCAAGGTCCTTCTTCCAACCGAAATCACTTCCAACGTAGAAAGTAACTTTCTCTAGTAATGCCACTTCCACCCTCGCCAATAACCAATCCCAGTTTCTATTTTCTCACCCTCGCAATAGCAACCCTCAATAGGATTCTTCAGATTGTCGACGTTCTTTTCGAATCTCGCAGACGAGAGTTAGAAAGCTCTGGCACTTTGTACAGCGAAGTCACATCCAATACGCTGTTTAATAAAGATGTGTTATTTTTATACAAGTTTTAGTACTTGCATCCTCCCCGGGTTCATGACACTATATACAAAGTGGACCATTGATCCCCAATTTCTCTCAAAACATTCTCAAGGGTTCCTTCCAGTTGTCTACATATATTTTGAACGAATATAACATATATTATGTACACGCATAAACATAAATGAAATTGTCACCACTTTATTTATACTTATACATATTTACATGAATACCTATTGCGATTTTGAAATTGAGAGGAAGAATCTAGAGACGCGGTAGCGTCTCTAGACAAGTACATAAAAAACACCCTGTACATGTCGACTGTCGCTGTCGCTACCGTGTACCTTTACTCGTCGCGGAGGCATTCCAACCTAATTCTGACATTTATTACATTATATCTCATCACGTCTGCAATATTTTGTAAATTTAAAGGCATTTTTATTATGTAAACCGCATATCGGCTTTCGAATAAGACCAATTTCAATAAAATTGGTCCACGCATGACAGAGATATCGTAATATCGTCTCATGGATCAGTCGGAAACGGTAGATTTTTCTTCTGATTCTTCAAGAAATTTTTCGTCGACATAATACGTATATACGCGTTAAGGTCGATTTACACTATACGGCACGGACCGGCACGTACCGGCAACGGCGCGGTCCGTCACCGACACGTAATTTCATCAACGAAGTATAGATTAGACCTATCACCTTATGGGACTTCGTGTCACCACCCAAACTGTATTACCGACCAATAACTCGATGACTGAATTTAGCGGCCTCTGCTCATGAACAGCGTCCAACTTAGGAACTACTCTGAAATGTGTTGAAATGGTGAAAGGTGTGCGTGCTTGTATACGTGTGACTTGTTTAGAGTGAGAGTTTGACAGAGGACAGGCTTTTGTTACGCTACGCTTTGGCTCGGTTTGTCAGCGACTCACGAGGATTCACGTGGATTTTTCTACGAAAATCTATTTCGGTGATCTGGAGACTATATGACGCCGAAATATGGCTCTTCTTGAAAGCTTATACAAGCTATAAATTGCAAGATGACATTGATTGTTAGTACTTTACGTGTAGTGGAACATTTAACTAACATTTTCGCGAGTCGTATGTCGAAAAATATTAAAAATTGACGCTGTTACTGACATTCCCACAAATCTCTGCACTCCGCGCATGTCTAAATAGACGGTGCCCATCCTACGACACGTATAAATCATTGAGAACAAGGAATCCAAACGTTTTTTTTTAAATTTATATTCGTAGTTTTCGGCACCCGAGGACATTTTGCAATAGTTTATTTATTACTTGGGAACGATAAATTAGTAGTTAAAACTCTACGTTTCGTTACAAATTGATTGGCCCTTTCCTTATTAACTATTGTATGGATTTAAAAATTGTAAAGAACATCTCCGATGTAAGTACCCGAGCGTATCGCTTGCGTTAAGGTCTGTTTTCATTATTCCTAGATATGTACATATGAGAAAACAGTTATGGTATTTTTTAAAGCACAAATAAAAAAAAGGTTCTGTTTTACGGACGTCGCGACTCGCGTGTGAGATAAAATGGGAGGGAAACGGCACGGAGGTCCTTTACGCGACAAACGATCATTCTGGCAGCGGCAACAAAGTATAATACTACATTGTCTTCTTGCATTCTCCGTGCGTCTGATTTTCACATGTCGATGTCGGTCCACGGACAAGCTAGGCTTCTAGATTTTACTTTCTTCTATAAATTCTGCAAAAGCCGTAATCAGTAGCTAAAAGCGGAAAACATGTATGTACACATGCTAAGCTAATCATAAGGTGAAATTTTTACATTCTCTGTTTCGGCTCGATTCGAGCATTTACGGCATATTAGTGAGATTTTTTTAATAAAAGGAAAATCAAATACGATGTGATTCGGGCAAATAGGTATATACATATGTAGAGTTGCTATACGTCCTGTATATACGGGACTGTCCCGTATTTCACTGTTCCCGTGAAATATTTTACAGAGTAAAATAAACCATTACCTACCCACTTTTTTCATGTTTTATTTAATTTGCATTTAAATGTTCCGTATGAAAGCTTGACAATTATGGCAACCCTAAAAATAAATCACTACCTACCCACTTTTTTCATATTTTACTTGAATATATATTGAGACAAAGTACCAACGCACCGGCTGTTTCACGTCTGTCAGCACTCAACCGATGCACCAAACTATTCATTACTTAGGAAATACATACATACATACAGATGTACATACTTAAGAATGTTAGAGACGGTGCAATTTGAATTGTTAATATCCTGTTAAGTTTTAGCCATTTGCTTGCAAAAACTGTTATTGGCATATTTGGCTTGACAAGTGTTACGAACTGGTAAAGATTCGTTAAGAGCAAACGCCTGATTTAGCGAGCTCTGCTTGCAAGACATTTCAAGTCGCATTGATTTTTGCCTTCAGGTGTATCGCGTTTCTGGGAACGGCGTCTGTTTAAAAAAAAAGACGAACTTTTCGATGGTCTTGACCTCAACAATCGATGAGAAAAAGGATGCGCGTGATTATTATGTAGTCCCCTCCTCGAAGTGACAGAAAATATAACCTATATGCTATATGACAATAAATGTTTATTGGCTATTTCGTTCCTTTACGCTACATTTGTGAACTTTTTATAACTTAACATCCTTCCAAAATATCGTTGTTACGCCGCAACAATATATTTATGAAATTGGGTATAGCATATAGGTTATAATTTCTGTCACTTTGAGGTAGAGGTGTGACTATCGAAATGTTATCGATATTTCGATATATCGATAATATGGTTAAGATATCGTTGACGCGAATAGACCCAGATAGCACACGACTTATAGACGACGTGTGCTATCTGGGAAAGCAGCTCAGGTATACACGAAAAAAGGTCAGCACTGTAGAAAGCGTTGCTGGGCCCATACACGGCGCTATCCAGCATCGAAGAACATCGTTGTGAATGGGCGAAAATATCGGTGCTGAACCCATTCAGTGTTTTTCAGTGCTGGACAGCGCCGTGAATTCAAATACAAACAAATAGATTCTGATTGACTTTATTATACAATTAATGCGTTGCATTCTAAGCGGAAAAAGGTCTGTACCGTTGGCAACGGTGCTCGAAAAGTGAGCACCGTAAAAACCGGTGCTGGGCCCATTCACGGCGCTATCCAGCACCGAAGAACACCGTTGTGAATGGGCGAAAACATCGGTACTGAGCCGCTGAGTATCGAAAGCGATATCTTTAAAAGTATGAATATGTATCGTTGCTTTACAATGTCTTTAAAATTGTTATTTGCATCGTTGCTGCAACAAAGTGTGTTATATTCTAGAAGCCTCTTCTAGAAGAGGCGAATAGATCTATTCGTCTTAACGATATCTTAACGATATTGTCGATATATTGTTAAATATCAATAAGATATCGATAATCTATCAATAATCGATAGTCACACCTCTAATCAAGCATAGAAATCTGTAAACATGAAAATTGATGCTAAAATCAAGTAGAGTCTAATAAAAGGCATGAATTTGGCAAACATAAACAAATGAAGCTAAAACTTATTATTTCGATGAAATGTACTAAAAAAATGACGTTATGAATAGGAAATTTTGATTTCTTAACCACGAATAATTACACTCATCGACTTCATAAATATATCGTTGAGGCGTAATAATAATATTTTGGAAGGATGTTAAGTCATAAAAAGTTCACAAATGTAGCCCAAAAGAACGAAATATCCAATAAACATTTATTATCCTGTAGCATATAGGTTAAGTATATTTTCTGTCACTTCGAGGACAGAAAATCCACTCTTCGAAGTGACCGAAAATATAACCTAACTAAGAGACTGTATAAATGTTTATTACGCGGGTGTTTTTATATAATATTTATGAACGAAATTTATGGATATAAGTGCAAATTATGCTTCTATCAAAATGTATTAGTAAACGGAATTATGCAACATGTTTCTTGAAATTAGTCTTAACGTTCATGCCGTTTTAGATTTTAAACGCTTCCGATAAGATTTAATTTCAATTCCTACCACTCGTAGCATTGTAATCTTATTTTAGACTGAATCGATAACGTTGGGTGTGACACGAAAATGGTAAGGGGGCTCGCGAGCCCCCCGAGCGTGTGACACAAAATTACATTCCGTGATAGGTCTATTCTATACCTGGTCTGTGGTAATATTATGCATGCATCTACACTGCTCCGGCAACAGTTCGGCAGTTCACGTTTAGAAGTCGAAATGAGCAGATCATATAGTGACGAGGAATTGGTTCTCCTAGCCTTACTTTTAGACGAAGAGGATGCCGCAGCAAAAAGGGGAAAAAAGCGAAATAGAATTTGGGTACACCCAATATTGAAAAAGAGAAAAGTCGATGGGGAGTATTGGACTTTATTCAATGAATTATTAAAATACGATGATAAGTTTTATCAGTACTTCAGAATGTCGCAATGCAAATTTTTTGAATTGCTGAAATGCATTGAACCTGGGTTACAAAAACAAGATACGTCGTTCCGTGAAGCAACCTGTGCTGCATGCGGTCTCTGCCGTTTACTGGTTTACACTGTCAGACACGCGACGAAACGTTCCGACGCGGACCGTTACGAACCGGCAAAACATTCTTCGCGACAATGTCGGCTGGCGTCGGTTCGTGCCGTAGACGGAACGTTGCCGGTCGGTGCCGGATAGTGTAAACAGTCCCATTTAAAACGCATGTTACAATGTTTTGTCGTGCCGGTGACGGACCGCGCCGTGCCGGTACGTGCCGGTCCGTGCCGTATAGTGTAAATCGACCTTTACACACACACCTTCAGCCAACACATGTATCGTTCTTCGTTCGTCGACTCTTGGGATTATTCGGCAGGGATCGTCGTCCGTCATTGTACATACATACATATATATATACTATTTTGAATTTTATAACCTAAGTGCTAAGTGTCAAATAAAGTAAGTTGTCCCAATTTGAAATGTCACGAGTTTTTACACTAAATATATTGTAACAAATTGCAGTGCATTTAAATTGCCAAATATATTTTTATACCAGCAATTTAAAGTTTTTATGTAATAATAAATAGATTTCTTATGTAGAGTCGCAGACTTGGAAGTTGTCCGGAGAAGGTTCGACAGAGAAGCATCTCCTTTCGCATAAGTTTCTGGAAATTTGTATGTACCATGCATGTACAAAATAATATATATTGTAACAAATTGCATTGCATTTAAATTGCCTGATATTTGTATTTGTATACCAGCAATTTAGAGTTTTTATGTAAAGCTTATTATATTATAGAAATGAAGGGGACGCACAGGAATTCGATAAAAATGAAGGGGACGCACAGGCTTGGATAGTAGAATTGATGGGGACGCACAGGCTTGGATGGATAGAAATGAAGGGAATGCACAGGCGTGGAAGTTGTCCGGAGAAGATTAGATAGAAAGACAAAGCATCTTGCTTCGCACATGCTTCTGGAAAGTCAAATAAGGTAAATCGACAAAATTATAAACATACTAAACTAATTTTATTCCAAAACCAATAAATTGTGTGTTGAAAATATTGGACCTCTTCGTTCATCTTCGCTGAATTATTACCATAGCATTTAAATTTCCAGCAACAAGACTTTCTGCCATACGCTCTCATTTCCTTCGGATACATTTTGTAATCTACACTTACTATAGCAAAATGCCACTCTATTTCTATATAGTTGCTACGCTATTCATTAATTTTACTAGTTTTCCATTAACAATATTTCAATTCACCAATAAATATTATTATACTATACTAAACTAACACCAATAAAAATATTGAATCTCTTCGTTCATTTTCGCTAAATTACCATTAACATTTTTTAAATTTCTGCTACAAGACTTTCTATCGTATGCTCTCACCTCCTTTGGACACATTATGTAGTCTCTACACTTACTATAGCAAAAGGCCACTATTTCTATATAATTTCTATATAAGTAAGTTCTATGTTAAGTTGTATATAACTAAAATGTGGCTTATATATATATATATATATATATATATATATATATATATATATATTTACAGATAATCGAAGCAGAAGATGATGCAGTGTGATCTACGTCAGACTATGTATGCACAAATTTGCAGGTAGGGTTTTGCATACGCAATTATTCATTTAATGATCTTGACATATGAGCACGTGTGATAATTTAGAAATAATTATTAGTAAATGTGTCCTATTTTTCAGTTAACAATGCAGGCGAAGAGAATTATTTCAAGAGCTGAAAGAGAATGTAACCCTACTGCACGAGCAAATGAAATAAGTAAATTTTCATGTATGTGTATAATATAAACTAAATATGAATAAATGAAATAACCACATTTTAATCTATAAAAATAAATTTATTTTTTTATTTTATTATTATTTAATGCCCGCCGCCACGGCCCCGGCCCCGCTCCAAGCCACGGCCGGGCTGCTCCCAGCCACGGCCCCGCTGCTCCCAGCCACGGCCCCGACCACGGCCGCGATATTCCTCAACAATTATTGTGCGCACAGCGCGGGCTTGGTCCCGCATCATTTCCAATGCGGCCCAGTTTTGTTCCCGGGCCCTGACTCTCCATCCGCCCTTCCGGTGGCGAGCCACGTACGGTTCTGTAATAAGTAGTAATAAATAACAATAAATTTATTAGTATTTAATTTAAATTTAGACTTATTTTCAAGCATTCTAAAAACATATACAGTCGGTGTAGAAAGTAACTTCAAATAAGTAAAAAAATTACGCCAAGTACATGAAATCAAATCAATCACAAAAAATAGAAGTTAATAATAATTACAAAATAAAAAGAAGATGTGAAATCAAAATGAGCTGCAAGTACACAAAGGTGCTTTCCAACTGCGCTTAAGATAACACAATGACATATACACTGCTAAACGGCTGTGTTCGTAAATTCTATTACTCATATCGCGGACATTTTATTTAACCCATTAGAATAATTTTAATTAACCCACCAGAATAAAAGAATGGCTTTCAAACTTTCTTTAGATATAATTAGATATAATATTATATTATGATTTTATATATTTTCCGTTAAAATTGATTACTGACATGGATATGCAAAGTTTTACTTTAAATTGGTCGCTGTACGAATACTTTCTACACCGATTCTGACATCTTAAAATGTGTATGTATAATATTATGTATGTATTTACGATCGGCCGTGGTCGGGTTCGCTGGCGGTGGTGGTGGTGGTGGTGGCGGTAGCGGTGGCGCAGCCGCGGCCAGTGGCGGCTCCGCCATATTTAATTCCGCTAATAACCCATTACAATAATTTTAATTAACCCATCAGAATAAAAGAATGGCTTTCAAACTTTCTTTAGATATAATTAGATATAATATTATATTATGATTTTATATATTTTCCGTTAAAATTGATTACTGACATGGATATGCAAAGTTTTACTTTAAATTGGTCGCTGTACGAATATTTTCTACACCGACTCTGACATCTTAAAATGTGTATGTATAATATTATGTACAGAGTCATCCGTTAAAACTGCAACCTACGCGCGCGCGAACAGGTAAATTTGTCAACACCGCCTCACGGACGCATTCCACTACAACCATGCGCCGATACTTCCGCCATCTATGAGCCAATGATGAAAGTGTAGAGTCTTTTAGGTGCCAGTAGAGAGCGTAGGATGCTTTTGGCTTTCGCCAGAGAATATTAAATTTGACGTAGCAGACGGGCAAAAGAAAGGTAGCCATTTTAAGAGTGCAACAGCGCCGATCCTGTTATCTACGTATGCAATGGTCCAGCAGCGATATTAGCCCAGAGTTGGGCAAAATGTAATCTAATTACACCTTACAAATTACGATTAAAATGTAATTGTGTAGTTGATTACACATTATTTTCTGTAATCGTTAATGTAGGTGGTTGACCACACTTTTATCAACTAGATAAATTAACCAATACAGAAAATAATGTGTAATCAACTACACAATTACAGTTTAATCCTAATTTGTAAGTTGTAATTAGATTACATTTTGCCCAACTCTGTATTAGACCACGCTGACACGTTAGTGGCCCGGGTTGAAGAATTTGGGGCTGTTTTCACATAACTTTTGAACTACAAAAGATATCGGAATGCAATTTGCGCCATAAAATGGGGACAAATTATCCCCTTCTAATGATGGAAAATTTACCAAATTGTACGTTTACTTAATTTTTCTTTTTTCAATTTTTTGACCATAATTGTTACGAAAAGCTTTTGCAAACTGTTTATTTAAATACTTTATATCATGTTCTTTTTAAAATTCATGGCGCCGATAAGCAATAGGCTAGTTGTCCCTGTATCATTACTTTCACAAATTGAGTAATTAAATTTTTATTCAATTATATATTAGCTCTGCAGCCTCAGAATATAATGCTCTAGGTTCCTTTTTCGTGATTTTATCCTTAATGTAGTGCATGCACTACAGATAGGAAGTAAAGGGTAACTACTAATGGGATGTGTCGCTGTTTCTACCAGTCTTTGAATTTTTTCTACAATCTTTTCGTCTGAATGTTTTAGCCCTTTAGCTATTACACGCCATGCCTGTAGTGGCTTCTGTTTATGTCATCTTTTGTAATGGCACATGAAAATGCGCAGGTTGGATGCGCGTGATTATTATGTGCTCCCCTCCTCAAAGTGACAGAAAATATAACCTATATGCTATAACAGATTTTATAAAGATACAGTTGCGGCGTAATAATAATATTTTGGGAGGATGTTAAGTCATACATAGTTGACAAATGTAGCGTAGAAGAACGAAATAGCCAATAAACATTTATTGTCATGCAGCATATAGGTTATATTTTCTGTCACTTCGAAGAGGGGACCACATAATAATCACGCGCATCCAGCCTGCGCATTTTCACTAGAACGGGCGGCCGCATGGAAGGGTACTTTCCCCAGTCTGCATTAGTGGTAGTTGGAATCAGAGATGGGCAAAAAATTATTTTAAATAAAAAATTGGTTTCGAATAAAAGGCAGAAATTTTAATCGGAACTCATCAAATATAAATAACCCGGAGTTATTTATTATTCGAAGCGCCGCAAATAATGTTTTTATTCGACGGGAATTCATCCGACGCTTCGAATAATGTTCTCCCTCTCATTTATATTCATATCCGAAAATTATTTCAAGCTTGGCGAGCCTTAAGCGCCTTTGATCAAAGCCGTTGGCTCCTCGAGCCGAGCGACATTGTATCGTTCACCCGTCTAATTTACAGCGCGAGGTTGCTCGGAGATGTGTCATCGATTATGCAGAAACGGAATTTCTTTATTTTTCATCATATCAATATGAAAGTGACAGCAATGGATTCCTTGCATTCTCCCGATTAAATTGACCAAAGAAATTAAATCGGACCACTTTTAACGAAACGGGATTTCAATCTTGCAAACTAATTTTATACGCAATATCGTTAATTGTGGCAGTGAAAGCAAACAACGGACTGACTCACATTCCTTTCGAAATTGAGGCAGTAGCAATAACGTATTCCAACTTGGAACCATATTCTTCAGCCCGATGTACGCCACTATGGGGTGACTTACGTTAATATCATCTTTTGAAACGATACACCACTGTGGTGGCTTTCACACGCAGGTGGCGAAAAATCAAGCCAACCCTGTCGTAGCCAAAATTTTTTAAATTGAGACGGGTACGACACCAGTCGACACATTGTTTTCAAACCTCGTTACTGTAATCTGGGGTGCGAGTGGTAAACCGGCTATAAAAATGGAGCGCCCAGCTCGCTTACCTGGGCCGGGAAATCCCGAATAGTTCTTTGCGATGTTAATTTGAAAGAGACCATCCGAAAATTCTCGAAGCTCCGGCATCACCGCTGTCCAGCGCTCCTTGACAGCTTCGAACGCCGGGCCGGTACGAGAAGTGGCTTCTCGCATGCTTCGACATTCAATTTCTCTTACAAGCCCATCATTATATTTTCCTTAAATTGATTTCGCCCTTATTGTTGATTTCGTCCTATTGTTCACCTACACTACTTTGCCTTAGGTATTATCGGTTTACTCGCCTGCTTCTTTGCGCGTTAGAATTTGATCTGAAAACAATCGCACGGAACAGTCTTCCGCGTAGACCTCCTCGCGCCTCAGTTTTCATATTTATTTATTGTGGCCTTCACATGCAGGTGGCGAAAAGTCAAGTCAACCCTGTCGTAGCTAAAATTTTTTAAATTGATGCGGGTACGGGACCAGTTGATATTGTTTTCAAACCTCGTTACAGTAATCTGGGGTGCGAGTGGTAAGCCGGCCATAAAAGCGGAGCGCGGAACCCGAGGGAAGGGGGTTGCTGGTTCCAACAGGACGGGGCACCAGCACACACAGCAGGGTCAACAATGGCAATGCTGGAGGAATTTTTTGGCGAACGGGTAATTTCTCAGGGTTTGTGGCCGCCGCGATCGCCAGATCTGACGCCTCCGGATTTGTTTTTGTGGGGTACCTTGAAGGGCAAGGTGTACGCCACTAATCCGGGCACCATCGAGCAGTTGCGGGACAACATCACCGCTTCGATCGCCAACGTTACACCGGAAACGTTGAATCGAGTGTTCGAAAACAAGGTGAAGAGGATACACGCCTGTCTAAGGCACAACGGTGGCCACTTCCAGCAACATTTTTTAATTATTAATCATCGGCCCTTATTTCAGGGCCAGCAGCAACCAACGGCCCTTTTTAGGGCCACCAAAAACGTTAACGAGGATAACTCTGATCAACAAACATATCATCTCAACAAACATATCTGGTTTAATAAACATATCAGCCATTGCACCCCAAATCGCTCACAATTTCACACATGATCACCATTAGCCGTTAAATTTGAGAATTTTTTAAAAGTAGTACGTCGTCGGGAAGCGTAGTTAAATCAGCCAGAAGCACTACATATATTTTCAATTAAAAGATGCATCGTTGAAAACATCGACGAAAAAATGGTCAAACTTGAAATGCTAAATCTGTTGGGAATTCGCATTTTGTTAACTACAGTTACCAAGGATTTATGCCTCGTTTTAATTAATTAATATTAGCATTTTGGAAGGATATTGTAATACAATAAATTTGGCCCCAGAAACTCTCAATGACACAGTTGAGCTAAGAACTCTAGGAACGCGTGCTCGACGACGTGACCGGGAGTTGTGCTATCGGGTGGTTCGTAGCACTCAGTCATCGGGGGGCTTGGAAACCGGAGCTTCGTAGCGGACTGGCAAAATACGGGCAAGATCTCTATACCTCGAGATTCTCTTCAAATTCCCGACGAAGGTTTCGAATTTGTTTCGACCTTTATTCGAATTAAGATGTTCTGGAAAGTCTTGAACAGTTTAGTCTTCCTTCCAATGTTGTAAAACTAGTTAATACTTTTAAAATAAAAGTATTAATTGTTGAATAAAATTATTTTCTGTGTCTCTTTTTAAAATAGACGATGGTTTTGAAATAACAGCCCAGAAGTACCTTATTCGAATAACAGTTGAAGTTGCAACTGGTTGTTGTACGATATTAGTCGTATGCCTTTTTCATACATATATAAATATAAACCATTCTTAGAAACGCTACCTAGAAAATAAGGTAAATTCTAGGATGGTTTCTTTCAAATTAACGTCGCAAACAGCTATTAGTGAATCGGAGGTCCCCGTCTCAAGTGAGCGAGCCGCGCGCTCCGCTTTTATGGCCGGCTTACCACTCGCACCCCAGATTACTGTAACGAGGTTTGAAAACAATATCAACTGGTCCCGTACCCGCATCAATTTAAAAAATTTTAGCTACGACAGGGTTGACTTGACTTTTCGCCACCTGCATGTGAAGGCCACAATAAATAAATATGAAAACTGAGGCGCGAGGAGGTCTACGCGGAAGACTGTTCCGTGCGATTGTTTTCAGATCAAATTCTAACGCGCAAAGAAGCAGGCGAGTAAACCGATAATACCTAGGGCAAAGTAGTGTAGGTGAACAATAGGACGAAATCAACAATAAGGGCGAAATCAATTTAAGGAAAATATAATGATGGGCTTGTAAGAGAAATTGAATGTCGAAGCATGCGAGAAGCCACTTCTCGTACCGGCCCGGCGTTCGAAGCTGTCAAGGAGCGCTGGACAGCGGTGATGCCGGAGCTTCGAGAATTTTCGGATGGTCTCTTTCAAATTAACATCGCAAAGAACTATTCGGGATTTCCCGGCCCAGGTAAGCGAGCTGGGCGCTCCATTTTTATAGCCGGTTTACCACTCGCACCCCAGATTACAGTAACGAGGTTTGAAAACAATGTGTCGACTGGTGTCGTACCCGTCTCAATTTAAAAAATTTTGGCTACGACAGGGTTGGCTTGATTTTTCGCCACCTGCGTGTGAAAGCCACCACAGTGGTGTATCGTTTCAAAAGATGATATTAACGTAAGTCACCCCATAGTGGCGTACATCGGGCTGAAGAATATGGTTCCAAGTTGGAATACGTTATTGCTACTGCCTCAATTTCGAAAGGAATGTGAGTCAGTCCGTTGTTTGCTTTCACTGCCACAATTAACGATATTGCGTATAAAATTAGTTTGCAAGATTGAAATCCCGTTTCGTTAAAAGTGGTCCGATTTAATTTCTTTGGTCAATTTAATCGGGAGAATGCAAGGAATCCATTGCTGTCACTTTCATATTGATATGATGAAAAATAAAGAAATTCCGTTTCTGCATAATCGATGACACATCTCCGAGCAACCTCGCGCTGTAAATTAGACGGGTGAACGATACAATGTCGCTCGGCTCGAGGAGCCAACGGCTTTGATCAAAGGCGCTTAAGGCTCGCCAAGCTTGAAATAATTTTCGGATATGAATATAAATGAGAGGGAGAACATTATTCGAAGCGTCGGATGAATTCCCGTCGAATAAAAACATTATTTGCGGCGCTTCGAATAATAAATAACTCCGGGTTATTTATATTTGATGAGTGCCGATTAAAATTTCTGCCTTTTATTCGAAACCAATTTTTTATTTAAAATAATTTTTTGCCCATCTCTGATTCCAACTACCACTAATGCAGACTGGGGAAAGTACCCTTCAGTAGTAAGGCTATGCCGATTCTAACGCAGGTCCTCTGAGGGAAGTGAGGGCGCGCGGGGGAGCGCGGCGGAGAGAAACATGGGCGCGGGGTCTGCGGGGAGTGGAAGAGCGGTTGAGCGCGCACGAGCCGCGGAGTGGGGGAAGCCGCAACCGTGGAGGGGATCACTCCGGGCCGAGCAGCCGCGGAGACCTGACCCACCGTCCCCGAAATTTTTCAAAGGGAGGGAATGACCCCCGAAAAGTCTTTTTCAGACGTTGGCCCACCCCGAAAATTTTTTCAGACCTAACCCAGGGAGGGGACGGCACCCGAAATTTTTTTTCCAAACCAATATGCAGCTGAAATTGTTTAATAATTTATTTTATATCCGAAATTGTTTCGGACGATGTCGGGAAAGATCGACGTTCTTTTCTTTTACGCACCGCGTCTTCGGGACGGAAAGAGACAGAGCATTATTTTAAATCTAAATTCAGAGGGTGGGAAAGAGAGAGCACTACATAGCGATACACTTGCAGATATTCTAAAATTTTGAATCAGCGATCTACAGAACCATTATGTAGAAATATTATTTCAAGCAGATATGTGGCATGCATTCTGAAGCTAACAAGTTTTAAAACGTTCCGATTTAACGTCGCAGCGTGTCGCGCGATCTCGCGTAATTCGAATCCTCTGGAGCAGCCGTACGGGATGACGTCATGTGGTGGCGCGAAGAAGGCGCGAATCAGAATTATGCGGCGTCAGCTGAAATTTCTTTCTCCAACGCAGAGAAATAATAATAATTTTTGAAACGCCGAATCTTAGAATTACGTGGCGAGGAGAGAAGGAGGATAAATGAAATTGGTAAATAATATGTGTTTGAGATTATATATATTGTTTACAAAAAAAAGAAAAATATAAATGAATATAATATAAAAAAGAATATATATATATAATATAAAAGAAAAGAAAACACAATTAAATAATAAATATAATAGAAAAAAGAAAACAAAACAATAAAATACTATATAAAACTAGAATATAAAAATAGAAAAATAGAAAAAACAGAATATAAAAAATGGACAAATATATAACTATTCAAAGAAGGGGGGTGGTGGTGGTGAGGGCGACGATGGTGGTGGCGAGGGCGATGGTCATGGCGATATGGCCATCCGTTCGGGGGGGAGTGATGGTAGCTGCGGCAGCGGTTGTCGTCGCAACCGTCGCGTGTCTATCCACGACGGTGATGGGGACCGCGGCCGCCTCAACGGCAGGAACCCCACCCGTTGATTTGGCACCCAAGGGTGCCGCAGCCGAGCCACCATCACCCGACCAACTGCGATCTGATGGCGGGGGGGTCCCACCTCCTCCTCCTCCTCCTCCTCAAGCAGCCGCGCATTCATGTCCTAGAACACAGATACAAACGATGATATAATATTGGCACATTAAACATAATAAATATTGAATGTACGAAACAATGCAATGTATTACATACCACTGGAGGCGGCGACGGCGACGGCTGCGGCGACCCCCAATCGGGGGACCAATTGGGGGAACGCGGAGGCGGCGGCTGTAGCGGCGGCGGCGAGCCTGGCCCCTGCGGTTGAGGCGAGGGGGGCGACGGTGGTGGCGAGTCCTGCGAACATTGCATTTTTTGAAATCATTGGGATTCCTTGTGCGCATTTAAGTTGAAAAAAAATGGTGGACATTCTAAGCATTGGAGGGAAGCCGACGTTCGACGATCGCATCGTCAAGCTCGAGACTCACACATACAACCCATACGTCAACACGACGTTTGGATACAGCGATGAGATAAGAATACCCATACAGCAGCAGGATTTATACACATTGCCGTGTGAAAGTTTCCTCTACTTGGAGGGGAAATTGAAGATAAACAAGCCAAGCGATACATTAACGGTGACGTTGGGAAATAATTGCGTGGCGTTTTTATTCGATGAGATTCGATACGAGCTGAATGGCGTGGAGATTGATCGCAACACAAACGTTGGAATAACTAGCACGCTTAAAAACTATGTATCGCTGGCATCTGGTGAAGACAAAAGTATGGAGAATGCCGGATGGGGCTTGAAACGACGCGATGGGCTAATAGTGAAAAATCATTTCAATTTTTGCATCCCGCTTAAATATTTGCTGGGATTTTGCGAGGACTACAAACGTCTGATTTTTAATCTCACTGGATAACAAAGGTTAAACGCGATAAATGTTAAAATACTTAAAAGTACATACCTCAGAACTGTCTCGGCACTCCGGCGCTATCCGCAATAATCCCATTATTCTTTTCACAAAACAAAATCAAAAATATTAAAATTCAACCGACGTCTGTCGCGATTGAAAGGCAACTGGTCTCGCTGCATCTCCTGGCTCTTGGATGCTACCCCCTGCCATGAAATCGAGAAGTGCATAGCTTTGCAAAGTAGGATGTTTTTGTTCTTCACCATCTTCATTACAGGCCACCTGCATTTTCGCTGACCATCCTCCATATACTTATCTTCTTCTTCACTGACCACCCTCTCCTTCTATGTACTCCACTTGCATTTTCACTGACCATCAACACCTTCCATGCATCTTCTTCGAACTACTCACTGGCCATCCTCTCTTTTATCTTCTTCGCGTGTATCATTTGGCTGAATCGTTTCTCCTTCTTTGACACATCATTCGACTAGATCACACCACTTTCAACATGAATCGAACGAGTATTGAACGGTATCGAACGGGTATCGAACGGCTTTGATCGGGTATCGAACGGCTTTGATCGGGTATCGAACGGCTTTGATCGGGTATCGAACGGTTTTGATCGGGTATCGAACGGCTTTGATCGGGTATCGAACGGCTTTGATTGGTTATCGAACGGGTATCGAACGGTTTTGATCGGGTATCAAACGGTTTTGATCGGGTATCGAACGGGTTTGATCGGGTATCGAACGGGTTTGATCAGGTGTCGAACGGGTATCGAACGGCTTTGATCGGGTATCGAACGGGTATTGAACATGAATCATACCACTCTGAACGTGAATCGAACATGAATCATACCGCTTCTGCATAACTATCGTCTTAATCTAGCGTATATTACATGCAGGAGGTTGGGAGGGTGAAGAAAAAACATTTATACATTAAAAAAAAAATTGATTTTATTTTATTTAAGCATTTCTCTCTGGCGTTTAGACCACCAGTTGAATATTTTAAATACATTTTGCATGGCACAGTGCTTTGCGTGTCTGCCACATCGCAGAGTATTAACTACATTTAGCTTATTTAGAGATTTGATATCCTCGTAGTCAATGTCCAGCGTCTCGATGACCACATCCATTCTCGTATCTTCATCGAGGAAATCCGCAAGCCAGTCGCGTTTCTGCAACCCTTTAACGTATACGATATGGGATGCGTCATCTTCTTCGTCGATCGCATCAGCTACAGCTTTCGTAATTAGCCGTTTAGCCATACAGTATGGAACGTCTCCATCGTTCCACCGTAGCCCGTGATGTTTTGCCACCAACCACCGGATGCTCGATTTGTCGGATTTCGTAAGAAGATATTGCGGCATCGAACTCCCAAAAATATAGTGCGAGAGAATCGTTCCCATTCGTAGGACAGCCACTTCCTTGACGACAAATCTTCCATCGACGATGAACCCTTGCAGGTCAACAAATGTTGGTACGACCATTATCGATACGATTTAGAGGTCCGCTCGCTTCCAAGACAGACGAGAGAATGGGGTCTTTCTCGTAAGACATCTCGATTTTCACGATGAAATATTTGTATGAATTTGACACAGGAGAGGGCGGGGCCTCTTTTTAGGGGCAAAATAATTTATTTTTCGCACCACGTTTGTCAGCGGATTGTATTCAACCACACGATCGTGTAGAATCAGACAGTAGGCCGTAGTATTTGCAGGCACATTCTCTTTACACTCGACTATGCGCACGTCCACGGTGCCATTCTTGATCGACTCATTTTGTCGCGAGCAATCAATCACCACGAGGGGACCAAATTGTAAAAATTCGGCCACGGTGAATAATGCCTCGTTGCAACTATGTCCATAATACGATTTACGGAATTGCGTATACATGTGATACAAGATGGCATGCTTATTCTTGTCAAAGTCCAAGTTCAGGTCATCGTATGGATAAAATTCCGAGTTGAGAAAAAGTTTTACATTGGCCAATTTGCAGTTGTTGAACTTAGTAACATCTTCGCTCATCACATTCTTTCGATCAGTCTGTAGAACAAGGATAATAACTCGCGGCTTCTCCAGCTGTGCGGATGCCTTCACAGCCCACGAATGCTTGGTCGGGCTCTGTAAGAGAGGATACTCGTACAGATCCCACGAGTGAAAACAAATGCTCAGGTTTTTTCCACTTTCCGAAGCATGTAGCAACGATAGCTTATTAACGTCATTTAACGTCACATGAGGCATCCGCCATTGCACTTTAAGTAATTCAATTTCTGATTCCAACATCGGCGATCCTATTAGAGAATTGTTGTCGTTGCGCGATCGTATTAAAATCAATTCGTGACGCGCATTAATAATCATGCGTTTGTAGTCCTCGCAAAATCCCAGCAAATATTTAAGCGAGATGCAAAAATTGAAATGATTTTTCACTATTAGCCCATCGCGTCGTTTCCTGCCCCATCCGGCATTCTCCATACTTTTGTCTTCGCCAGATGTCAGCGATACATAGTTTTTAAGCGTGCTAGTTATCCCAACGTTTCTGTTGCGATCAATCTCCACGCCATTCAGCTCGTATCGAATCTCATCGAATAAGAACGGCACGCAATTATTTCCCAACGTCACCGTTAATGTATCGCTTGGCTTGTTTATCTTCAATTTCCCCTCCAAGTAGAGGAAACTTTCACACGGCAATGTGTATAAATCCTGCTGCTGTATGGGTATTCTTATCTCATCGCTGTATCCAAACGTCGTGTTGACGTATGGGTTGTATGTGTGAGTCTCGAGCTTGACGATGCGATCGTCGAACGTCGGCTTTCCTCCAATGCTTAGAATGTCCACCATTTTTTTCAACTTAAATGCGCACAAGGAATCCCAATGATTTCAAAAATGCAATATTCGCAGAACTGAGCCTTTTCTTTTTAGTGTAATCAGAGCTGTTGCAGTTGTTGCAGTAGTTGCAGTTGTTGTTGTTGTTGTTGTTGTTGTTGTTGTTGTTGTTGCAAACAATTTCACTTGGAAGAAACGAGTTTCTGGAGTCGTTCAACACAAGCATCTCTTTCGGTCACGCCACACGTATTATCGTCGTCGCCGTCGTACGTGCAATCTGATGGTAATCTCTTCACCTCGAAAATCGAGCAACCGTCCGTATTGATCCACAACGCGTATCGTTAGATCCGTAATGACCTGTGCGGTGATTGGAAGGTAAATGATCTGCGCGGGCGTTTCCGATATCTTATATCCTGGTGGGACTCTCGGAGAAAATTCATGTATCGTATGTACGCGCTTCCCATTGTTGTACGCGCCAGCGGTCACGCTGCATTCTATGCGAATAAAATCACGTTCATGATATTAATTGGATCGTCCGATTCATACCACCGTCCAGGTTCTAATACCCGATTCGTCGAGAATCCCAGTAGCGATCCAATGTTATTGGGTTTCGTAAAGTCTATGGCGAACGAGCAGTACAGCTCGCTTTTCATGGTGTTGTTGTTGGGACGCAACACTATTGGATACACATCGTTGTCACCGTCATCGATGCCGCCGAGATGTTGAGGATACCGCTCGAGTAATCGCTGCTTCAAATACTTGGCAATGGCGTCTAGTTCGTAGGAGCCGTGGGGAATCGTAATGTATTCATGAGTGGTGTCGATGCTATTGTTGATGTCATAGTTTACGACAAAGTAGAATTTATCGTTGCTCGAGTCGATGTTTGGTATCGTGTGATAAGTTTCAAAGGTTGCTAGACCAAGCTCGTAATCATCGTCGCTCAAATCTATGGGCGGAAAGTAGCTTACCGCGAGGGTGCTACTCTTGCCGGTTAGAGTGAATGTTAACGACATATTCCGAGCTGTGCGACTGGACTGGTACTGAATCAGAGTGATGGGAAGTCAATCCTTAAATTTGGTGCCAATCGTTTGTAGGAAGCGTAGACATAGTTGTCCACAATTGCTCTGATTGTACTTCTGATAAGCCGTTCGATTGTATTCGATTTTCACAGCATCTTTGTCCAGATATTGTACCAATTCCTTAGGCGGTCGAAGATTCCCAAAACTGTCGAAATATATAGCTCGACACTCTCTCTTCGCATACGCCACCCAATGAGTCCCGGCCCCTCGACATTGTCCAAATTCACGATACCGCTCTCGTTTCGACGTACTCCTCCGGCAGGTAGCGCGTTACGCATGAAAACACCTCTAAAGAATGGAATACGCATACGTTTTGCAAACTCCTCCAATTGCGCGTCGGTAGTTACGCCCGCGGACATTTTTATTTTCTTTTCGACGTTTTTTTTTTCGTTTCGATATTCCCTGTCCGCGCTTGTATGGTGTGAAATAAAGTCCACGACCTTCCATGGAGCGATTATGACGTTGCATTTCCTGCAGCTCATGTTGGGCCGCCTTATTATCGTTTACCACCTTAGCGATCCCCGCCGCTCCACCAGCTAACGATCCGAGAATACCTAGCAGCGGGAGAAGTGGTAATATACCACCCCGTTTTGCCACTGGGAGAATCCGCTTTTTCGATGCTCTCTTTGGAATCCGCTTTTTCGATGCTCTTTTTGGAATCCTTTTGCGCAATTTTGCTTTCATCCCCATTCCGATTTTCGTCTTGGCCTTCATAGCTGCCCAAATAGCCGTAGCAGCACCTCTTTCGCCCAGAGTCGAGTCTCGCGCAATGATGCGTTTTCGCGCTTTGTCAGCGAGTACGTTATCTGCCGCTTGCCTTTCGCCGAGGTCGTTACTGCGCGAATACGCAATATCGTGTTCGCGACACGCTGCGTCCAACGGATTGATACCTTGATCACCTCTAGCCAATCGTTTTGCTAGATGTGTTCCTGGACCGCAAAACTGGTATCCCGGGATATGTAATTCGATAGGTAGCGCGTTTATCGCCCGATTTAACAAACCATTACCTTTCTTTACTCCCGTTGGTGACATTCGCTACAGTTTTTAATCAATGGTGCCGGACCGTCGATATGCGTTCGCTGCCAAGGGCGATTATAATGTTTCAGACACCGGCGATACTGCTGAACCTCGGAATCGGCTTTTATATGCTCGGGGAGTCTGTCCCACAACTGATCAATGTGTCTGCCAAACTCTCGCAGTAGAATAATCTTTGGTATATATTTCAACTGTTCAGAGGTTAAGTCTCGAATATCGCAATTATCCGACAGGATCAGAAGCATTTTGAATACTGAGCTGTTTTGCTTCAGCGTGGACCTATAAATAGGGCGCGTCGCCGCTTCGACGTATCAAAATCATTTTTCACAATTCGCGGAGAGGATGCGATTCGTGCGACAACCTGTGACGATACACGTGACAAATTTTGACGATAAATCACGAGTGATGTCCTCGAAAACAAAGCGCAAACATGGCAGCATGCTACCAAACACTATACGCTGTCTCATTTGTGGCCCATCAAATTGTGGAAAGACCAACGTGCTGGTGAGCTTGTTGAAAAGTCCTCACGGTGTTCGCTTCGAGAACGTGTACGTGTATTCCAAGTCGTTGCAACAGCCGAAATATCAGTATTTGGAGAATTTATTGACTCCGATAGATGAAATTGGCTACTTTACGTTTTCGAATAACAGCGATGTCATCCCACCGAGCGAATCGCTTCCGAATTCCATTTTTATCTTTGATGACGTGGCATGCGACAAGCAAGATACGATAAGGGAATACTTTGCAATGGGGCGCCACTCGAACGTTGACTGCTTCTATCTCTGTCAGACGTATGCAAAGATTTCCAAACATCTTATACGCGACAATGCCAATCTGTTGATTCTGTTTAAGCAGGATGGTACCAACTTGAAACATGCGTACGACGATCACGTAAACACTGATATGTCTTACGAGGATTTCTGCGCTTTGTGTCGTAATTGTTGGCAACGAGAATATGGTTTCGTGGTAATAGACAAGGATAGCGCGATGCCCAATGGACGTTATAGAAAGGGATTTAACGAGTTTGCCGTACCGTGAGATGGTCAATTGTCGTCAACACGTCGGTGGGAAAGCAACGTCTGCGGTACAACGATGATTGATATCGATAGGCTGGAGATTAAGCATCGCGAGAGAATAGCGAAGGAAATTGCAAAAACCAGCGAATCCATTCGTAAGAAACATCAGGCTTTGAAGACTGGCAAGATGTAGGAAGATATCGCGTTGGAGAGATACTTCAAACCTGTCGTCGAACCCTTAAAACATATCATGAAAAATACCACAGCGGCAGAAGCTGACGCATCACCGTCGATGAGCACAGACGTTGGAGGGAATGAAACATTAACGCCTAAAACAAAAATTCAGTCGAAAGGGAACACATCGCGCAAGACAAAGAAGAAACCACACATGTCATCGGAATATTCACCCATAATCTCCACACCAGTTCAATCGAAGCGGAAACGACAGAATGCCGCGTCAAACGATTCCCCCGTTCCTCCCACACCAATAAATACCGGTATACAATCGCTCACAACCATTGATGACAACGTTTTCGAAACTAGTCCCGATGAGTCGTTTGCAACATCTATGAGACATCAACTCCAAACATCCGAGGGACAAGAAACGTTTCGCAGCCATTTCGGTCCGCTGGGGCAAAAATACATGGGCGCAATCCTAAGTGGTGATAGGGATACAACAATGGACTATGTGTATGGTGTATACTTTGGCAATAGTGGAACGATGCTTGGAGATAAGGCTTTCGATATAGACAAGGATGATAATATAATCATTGATGGTGTAAGATACAGAGGAACGTCCGGTCTTTACGAACTGATTTTCAAGAGAATTCCCGACGATGCCCTGTACACCGATGCCGACAAACAAAAATACAAAAGTATACTGCTGACGACGAATGCCCACAGACGCAGTCATAACGCTAAATATCCCATATTAAGCAACAAGGGATACAAGTACAAACATGTAATTGCACCTCTACTCCCCCGTGTATCGGCTAGTAGGGCAGGGAAAGGTCTAAGAACACCGCTAGCTATGATGGTAAACGACAACAAGATCGATTACGTGCATTGGGATGATCCCAACGAGCTGGCGGATCGATTGCGTTTGTTGGAAGCGTCGCGTCAGGCTGGTAACACCTCTCATGATCCCGAAATTCTATCGATTATCGAGGAACTCCGCGAGGTAGGCCTCATTATAAATTAAACTACACGTCGATGATTTGCACTGTATGCATCGAGATGCCGATCAACAAATTTGGAGTATCGCTCGAGAAGAATGGAGCAGCTAGAATGGACTATTACAAATGGAGCGGCATGCTTCGAAATTATATGCGAGATAACGCTCTTTGTGTGGACGGTGCCGACTTTGATGCAAAATCACGCAAGATACGACGCGTAGCTCAGCCGGTGGTTGACAGCGATGCCGTCAATAAACTATACATGGAAAAGAGCATTAAACTTTTGAGAGAGCAGCAGGAAGAATTAGAGAGGAAGCTGGTCGTGTTTCAGAGAGATATGCTGACGTTGCAAAACTGCGTTAAAAAGATATCGCAGGCGTCAAATTCAATCCCACAGCAGCGCTGCGAAGGAGAATCATGCGAGGTGGCTGAACTTGTCCTCGGACCGATGGGGAGCACATAATGCATGTACACGATAATTATCGCATCATTCGTGTCAAAGACACCTCTGCGATCAAACATGCAACCATTATCGAAATCTAAAAGTAAAGAAAACCATGGCCCCAAGAAGCGGCAACTTGTTGAGGAATTGCATGCTCCAGCTCGAAGACATTTCCCACGGAGGCGCGTCATAGTGCACGGATACGACGATCTGTGGCAAGCTGACGTTGTAGAAATGCGTCCATACTCGCGATTCAACCAAGGTCACCACTACATACTCACCGTCATCGATGTGTTGAGCAAGTATGCATGGGCGGTGCCGCTGAAGACTAAAAGTGGTGCTGAGGTGACCAAAGCGTTTGCAAAGATATTTAGAGATCGATATCCGAAAAATTTGCAAACCGATCAAGGAAAAGAATTTTACAACGCCGATGTGCAGAAACTCTTGTCAAAGCATGACATTAATCATTATTCGACGTATTCGGTGATGAAGGCCTCCGTCGTAGAACGTTTCAATCGAACTTTGAAGAACAATATGTGGAAAATGTTTACGCTCAATGGAACCTACAGATGGATCGATTCGCTATCGCGTCTTCTCGCAGAGTATAACGCGCGAAAACATAGAACCATCGG
This sequence comes from Andrena hattorfiana, assembly GCA_944738655.2. Taxonomy (NCBI): domain Eukaryota; kingdom Metazoa; phylum Arthropoda; class Insecta; order Hymenoptera; family Andrenidae; genus Andrena; species Andrena hattorfiana. The sequence continues at coordinate 20,772,342 of OX122892.1, forward strand.
AATGCGTCCTCGCGATGTTACCCCTGCGATCGCCGACAAGCTGCTAGCCACCGTATACAGCAACATAAAGATCGCTGCTCCGGCGAGATTCAAGTTGGGCGAGTTTGTGCGCGTGAGCAAATTTAAAACCATCTTCGATAAAGGCTATACGCCGATTTGGACAACGGAGGTGTTCAAGATAACCAAAGTACAGGCAACTAATCCCGCGACGTATCTGCTCCTCGATTCCTGTGGAAAACCTGTTGCCGGAGGATTCTATGAACACGAGCTGCAACGCGTCACCGATCCTGATGTGTATCTAGTGGAAAAAGTGTTGCGTAGGAAGGGGGATAAGGTGTACATCAAGTGGTTGGGGTTTGATAAATCACACAATTCTTGGATAAATAAAAATAATGTATTCTAACATAATAATATACGATTCAATAAAAAATACAATGATATATACATGTTTGAACAATTTTTTATACAATAATTCAACCATTTATATGAAGGAGTTAATAAATACAATAATTTCTATTTTACATCGATTTTTTTTTTTTTTTTTTGTACAACGGAATTTTATAATGGTATTTTATAATGTCCCCAGGGCAGAGTGTCGATCGAATCAGGTACGATATACCGCTTGTCGTCGTACGGACTTAGAGCGAAAATGTATGCACTCCGCGTAGACGGCAAAAAAGATACGAAAAAGGCGAAAGGCGTCAAGTCCAACGTCATAGCCAGAACGATAACTTTCGACGACTACGCGCAGTGTTTGCAAAGGGATTCCGAAATGGTGTACACTTTGTGCAATTTAGACCGTATACATGATTGCCTGCGAACCATTTCGATCTCCCTTTGCAAACACTGCGCGTAGTCGTCGAAAGTTATCGTTCTGGCTATGACGTTGGTCTTGACGCCTTTCGCCTTTTTCGTATCTTTTTTGCCGTCTACGCGGAGTGCATACATTTTCGCTCTAAGACCCACGAACTCGGTCATTATCGCACCGTTATTTTCATCTTTCATCAGCCCCGGAACCTTCTTATTTACACACGGCATACTATATGAATTGTCGATAGGATAATCGCTTGTGTCGAATCTATCGATATCGCGTTTCATGGACTCGTAGATATCGTCGCATCGAATGTGATAAATGAGGCTGTCCGTGTCAGTGTATAGAATTTTACAATTTTGCCCGTGCAGGGGAGACATGTACTCGTGATGAAATTCGTACAAACAAATTTTTGATATGTCCAGAATGCACATACCCACGTATATCGGTTTGTTGAATTTCACCTCGAGTTTTCGCAATTCAACAGCTATTAAATTTTCCGAAAAAACACTTCTGCTGTGGAAATTCGGTTTCGCGATCATTGCCTCCGCGCCATATCGCCCTTCCCAATGTGTCAAAAGTTTTACGTCCACGTGATTTCGAACATTTTCCATAGTTTTACCAAATACCGCGTTGTTCATCAATTTGTACAAATTTTTTTCGAAGTCGTTTGTCGCGCCTGTTCTAAACCGTGTATTGAGTTCGATGTAATCGCGGAGCCAGGGGGATTGAGCGAATTGAAGCACGCGGTGTATCTTTGTAACACGAAGACCGTGACGCATGCACTGCTGCAGGTTGCGATAATGAATAACGTAACGCTGCTTATCGTATACCGTCGCGAGTAACTTGTCCTGTCTGCTGCCAGGTGGTTTGGCACGCGTCGGGCAGAACGGTAGATCGGCATGAGCGTCGTGCAGACTTTGCGGATATTCCAGATCTACCTCGAGAATGTACCCCGTGGGCGAATCGACAGCGATCGAAGACACGTCAAATTTTTCAACATCTTCGACCCATTGAAATTTAGCATATGGCAGAGGCTGACACATTGCCCATCCATACAAATTGTTCACGTCAAAGTACATCAAGTACGATGACTCTTCCGATGCGTCGTAAGATGGCATGTACTTGTTATTGGCATGTGCGTATCTTCCGGAACATTGACTCAAACCCCCGCGTATACCGCGTTCGATAAACATAACCATATCGACGTCAGTGAGCAATTCGAATGTAATTTTGGTATGTTTTAGCATGGCATCCCACGTGAAACCGGGTAGAGTATAATAATGCGCTGAATCTAGTCCGTAACTCTTGATGCAACTTTCGCGAAAATTTTCAAAAATATCTGCCAATAACAAGACATCTGTTTTCAAATACAAATCGCTGTATTCGCCCAAGGTTCTAATGCCGAAACCCTGCCAGACAGTCTCGGCGTGCGCGTAAGCGCTCTCGGATACAGTTTCACCCGTTAACGAACTGTAGAATGACTCGCGCGGTGGTAAGCATGAGTCCTGCAGCTTGTTCGCGCAATCAAGATATTCGTACGGAAAGACACCTTTTCGCGTCAATAAATTGAAATCTTCGGCGGATAATGTTTGAAATTGGGATCGTAAAATTTTTAATTGATCTGTGCTAAGAAAAGATGCTAATTTGTCGAGACTGGTGTTGAGAAATTTGTACGAATCGATGAATCGCAATTTAATATAATTTCGCGAGTCTGAGTCAGCCGTATCTTCGACATTTTTTGTGAATGAAATATATTTTTCTTTAGTTATGGGTAATACGTCGACGTGACCTTCGAAAGCGGTAGCTATTTCCTCGATAATAAAATGCGAATCTTAGCTTGATAAATTATGAAAAACTATGGGGATGTAAAATGCGTTTTTATAATTTAAATTGCACTCCGAATGTGCTGGACCTCTAAACCGCCCGGATAGATGACAATGATCGCGGACTCGTACATCGATAGCCTCGAATGGTTCTTCGCAAATATGACAGTGTGTTGCATCGCGAAATGCCGTCAACTGTTCGGCGGTTAAATCAAGCATGGGAACATTGCTGGTCAGGATGGGTTTGGCGAAATTTGCAAAATTTTTTAGTTCATCGACGTACCATGAAACGCAATCCGCGTCGCGGCGACATCGATACACCGATAGCGATGTATCGTACGAGCAATGCATGTAGTAGGCTATACTATGAACTTCGTGGTGTTGATACGTGTGTAATTTATTATCATCACCCATTCGGTGGCTGTCCTCTGTTTTCTCGATGATGCACTCCAGATCGGCGTACACCACGAAGGGGAGCCGCTCCTTCCTACAGTGGTTCTCGAAGCTGAGCAAGTTGTTACCTTCGCTGGGCAGCAGGATGGCGCAGTCGTTCATCTTGCCACAGTCCAGCGAATGAAGCTCCAAATTCTCAGCAGATCCGAAGTAGTGCATGCATCTGTAAAAAAACAAAAAAAAAATTTTATTTAATTTGTTTCGCGAGACATTTCAACATTTCATACGTTAATATACGTACCGGTCGCAGATGAATTTCTTTGCCTTCTTCTTGCTCAGCTGTGCGCTCACCAGCCGGGACAAGTCCTTGATCCATACAAAGTGCCCTACATCTCCATCATTCGGTATGTAGAGCAGGTTGATGTGCCGATCCCTCTTGTGGCTGGTGAGACGCAGCGGAAAGACCGTCTTCGTCTTCTCCGCCTCGAAGCTATAGACGTTGATCGAGATTTCGTTTAACCGCTCAAACTTCCCAATTTGCTCCAGGGACTTGGTCCAGGATTAGAAACTCAATGCCCTGGAGATTTAATATGCAAGCATATGGCGGATATGAACTTGGGCGCTCGGTGTCTCGTTCAGCAGGATGAAGAGCGGCGACCACTGCCCACGCGAAACACGCATTGTCCGGGGATTGCACACTGATCGTTGCCTTCTTCAGCGATATTTCCCGCGGCAACTTGTGGTGGCACCCTGCGCGCAGCGGATTGTACTTATTGACATTGACGGTTAGGTTGAGGATTCGCGTCAATGCCCATCCGCTGTCGCGTTCCTGGAACTCTTCCAGCGATGTCAGGGTGGGTTCGACGACGCATCGCTGGTACCACTCCTGCAGATCGGATGTGTCGAAGAGTTCGCAGTTCCGGGTGTTGATGCTTTTGCAAGCATGTTTATCACCCGCCACAAATTCGCCGTTGAACACCGTGTTCACTTTGAGGTTTCGACGTTTCCTCAAAGCGCTCCGCACGTGCTCCAACACAATGGTCGCCGCATCCTGGAGGAAGTTGCGCGGCTCGATATAGTTCGAATTGAGCACGGCACCGGTTAACACGCGGCTATCGAACGCAGTGTCTATTTCGCGCCACAAAAGTCCCGTACTCGAATGTCCTGCACCTTCGCGCACGAAACGGCCGCGCAACGAATGTTTCAGTCCTTCGAGTCGCACGATTCGAGCAATCAGCGATTGTTGAATACCGATCGATAATCGCGGGTGTTTAACTCGACTGTGTTCTTCCAACGATTCGATACACTCGTTGCACCGTTCTTCCCACGAGAGGTACTCTTCCCGTGAAATCAATCGTGCAGATTGATCCAATAATTGACGGGTTACGTGTGCGAATTCCATGATTGTAAATGGAGTGATTGTAAATGGACTGTATATGTAACGTCTTTTACGCGCAACAGGTTGCAACGATTTGAGACTTTGTGCAGTTCGGAGCGTGCTTTTATGACTGATACCACGATTTGGTATCTCTGTCTAACTCTTTTGGCGTACCCCCTCCCTCGAATGCACCGCATGCAAAAAAACGACGATCCGTCCCAACATGGTTCTGTGCAGTTTCTGCCGATACAGCATAATTCTTTCCGTGATTCACGCGTATGACGAATTAGCGCACAAAATCATCCGACACAGTTTCTGCTGACACCGCATAATTCTAAGATTCTGCGCTTCCACAGGTATTATATTACATTCAACACGTGTCGAGACTTTTATCCTTGAGGATGGGGATTAAATTACATGCAATCGTGCGATATGCTGCGACGTTAAGATTGAAAAACATTATGGAAAAATTGGTAGCTTTAGAATAAAATGTGGTGGTGGGGGAACCAATTGCACCGCTATTTAAGCCAATCTCCCGAATGCTATTCCATCAATCGCTCAGTAGCCTCAGTGACGTTCGACGGAACAAATAGTGCTCTGAAAAAAAATGTGCAGTACCAGTGTCGAAGGAAACGTTGAACGTATGAATTATTACGTTCCGATCGTACAAGATGATGGTGTAGCTCAATGCGGTGAGGATACAGTTGCTTGGTAAGACTTAATTTTCACATATTCTCAAAATTGTATTCCTAATACGAGCAGACAATTTCATAGCTTTGATTGTTCTCTTAGCCCGCGCCGAGTATCGCGTATCATGGTCAGAAGATACGCGTTAACATCCATGGGCAGCAAGTATTTGGAAATTGGAATCCACGTACGGCCTACGGTCGATGTTGAAGTTCTTCTCGGTGATAATCGTGGGAATCACCTTATCAGATGACTGCACCATCGTATACATGGCATGTGCTATGCAACAGTCGTACAGCCATCGAAGAACGTTCACGATTACCTGGATCACCTTCGATGCGGATTGATGAATTAACGGTGGAATTTATTCGGATCTTTAATTCACCGATTGTAAAGATGATGCTACATGATAAGCCACTGTATTTCAAACCAGATACAGTATCATTTGTATTAAATCTTGAACCATGTATAGACTATGTGTATGCGCGGCTGCATCAAACTGCAGAAGATGTGAGGAAAAAATTTGAATCTTTTGTTAACGTGCTACAGCAGGGCGATGTTGCCTGCGAAACATTAGATACGCGTCGTGCTGCTAAAATCATACGTGATAGCGAATATTACGACGAGGATTATCTTGTAGATTGCGAACTGGTAGCATGCGCCACCAATGATATTCTAGCTGATGCTCGTAAGAAAAAATGTTAAATTATATTCTTTTAATTTTAAATAAAATTTCTTAAACACATATTATTTACCAATTTCATTTATCCTCCTTCTCTCCTCGCCACGTAATTCTAAGATTCGGCGTTTCAAAAATTATTATTATTATTTCTCTGCGTTGGAGAAAGAAATTTCAGCTGACGCCGCATAATTCTGATTCGAGCGTTCTACGCACCATCAAATGACGTCATCCCGCGCGACTGCTCCAGAGGATTCGAATTACGCTGCGACGTTAAATCGGAACGCTTTAGAATACTGTTTAGCTTTAGAATGCTTGCTACATATCTGCTTGAAATAATATTTCTACAGAATGGTTCTGTAGATAGCTGATTCAAAATTTTAGAATATCTGCGATTGTACCGCTATGTGGTGCTCTCTCTTTCCCACCCTCCGAATTTAGATTTAAAATAATGCTCTGTCTCTTTCCGTCCCGAAGACGTGGTGTGTAAAAGAAAAGAACGTCGATCTTTCCCGACATCGTCCGAAACAATTTCGGATAAAAAATAAATTATTAAACAATTTCCGACGCATGTTGGTTTGAAAAAAAATTTCGGGGGCCGTCCCCTCCCTGGGTTAGGTCTGAAAAAATTTTCGGGGTGGGCCAAAGTCTGAAAAAGACTTTTCGGGGGTCATTCCCTCCCTCTAAAAAATTTCGAGGACGGTGGGCCAGGTCTCCGCGGCTGCTCGGCCCGGACTGATCCCCTCCACGGTTGCGGCTTCCCCCACTCCGCGGCTCGTGCGCGCGCAACCGCTCTTCCACTCCCCGCAGGCCCCGCGCCCAGGTTTCCCTCCGCCGCTCTCCCCCGCGCGCCCTCACTTCCCCCCGCCCCCGCGCTCCCCTCAGAGGACCTGCGTTAGAACCCGCCTAGCCTTACTACTTATTGGTTAATTTATCTAGTTGATAAAAGTGTGGTCAACCACCTACATTAACGATTACAGAAAATAATGTGTAATCAACTACACAATTACATTTTAATCGTAATTTGTAAGGTGTAATTAGATTACATTTTGCCCAACTCTGGGCTAATATCGCTGCTGGACCATTGCATACGTAGATAACGGGATCGGCGCGGTTGCACTCTTAAAATGGCTACCTTTCTTTTGCCCGTCTGCTACGTCAAATTTAATATTCTCTGGCGAAAGCCAAAAGCATCCTACGCTCTCTACTGGCACCTAAAAGACTCTACACTTTCATCATTGGCTCATAGATGGCGGAAGTATCGGCGCATGGTTGTAGTGGAATGCGTCCGTGAGGCGGTGTTGCCAAATTTACCTGTTCGCGCGCGCGTAGGTTGCAGTTTTAACGGATGACCCTGTATGTATTTACGATCGGCCGTGGTCGGGTTCGCTGGCGGTGGTGGTGGCCGTGGCGGTAGCGGTGGCGCAGCCGCGGCCAGTGGCGGCTCCGCCATATTTAATTCCGCTAATTCTGCGTCAATATCTAAATAAATTAATTTCATCATTAAATAACTGGATAAATAAATTTAAATAAATGTTGGTATATAAATTTTTAATATTTACCATCCAAAGCGTTCTGCACATTTTCCTACAAAAATTAATAAACAATTAATTAGCAAATAAGATCAAGAGTTCATTAAAGCTGTGTATGATAGAAGAAAGTCATACATGTAGCGCAAGGGTACTTATTGTTCCATTGCAAATTGGAAATTAGGAAATATAAAAGTTTGAAAAGTTAAACAGTGTATGATGCGAAATTATAAAAATTACATTACATTACATTACAAAATATGTTTCTTCTCATTACTTCACAAGCTTTTCCATTATTAATATTCAATACAAAAAGCTGTAACGTATTATAACATTATTTTGAGAACGATTCGCAGTTGTAACTAGTAGCAAAACAAGAAGGTATTGCACACGTTGAAGCATATTCCATAACTTATAACGCCAACGATTAGAAATATATTAAACATATCTGAGTTGAACGTAAATGAACATGTAAAGTACAACATTTTGAAAGTCTTTGGTAGGCACTTTGCCTATGTTAACTATCAATGGAAGTAGACCGTAACTGTATAGCATGTATATAACAACAAGAACATATTGGATACATGGAAGCATATTTTAACTCGGATGTGTTTAATACTTCTAATCTCTGACATTACATGTTAGAATATGCTTTAACATGTCTAATATCTTGTTATTACTTGCTATACAGTTACAGTCTACTTCCACTGATAGTAGTTAACATAGACAAATTGCCTACCAATGACTCAAAATGTTGTACTTTACATGTTCATTTACGTTCAACTCAGATATGTTTGATATATTTCTAAACGTTGGCGTTATAAGTTATAGAATATGTTTCAATGTGTGCTATATCTTCTTGTTTTACTAGTTACAACTGCGAATCGTTCACAAAATAATGTTAATGTTAATACGTTACAGTTTTTTGTATTGAATAATTGAAAGGCTCATGAAGTAATGAGAAGAAACATATTTTGTAATGTAATGTAATGCAATTTTTATATAATTCGAATTTCTAATTTCCAATTTGCTATTGAACAATACGTATCCTTCCGCTAGATGTATGACTTTCTTCTATCATACGCCGCTTGTTATCAGAATTTAAGTGACGAAAAAATCTCACGAATCACGAATAAAACTAACGAATAGAAATAAATCTCACGAATATCTCACGAATAAAACTAGCGAATAAAGATAACCGGGATAGAGCATATGAATAACGATAGCTATGAATATATGAATAGTATTTTTTTTATACTTACATTTTCAGCCATTTCAAATATGTCTCCGATATGTAGGTAGTCACGATCGAGAATGGGCTTTCTCGCCACGTGCAACGATGAGGCGAGCGAGCTCCTCCGCTGCTCTTTTGTTTTTTAAGGAGCCCGCTTTTGGCATAGATACAGACACATTCTGCCGCGGGCTTTTTGAATTGTTGATTTTTAAGCCGGGAAGCTAACAAGGGGACGCCACGGATGTGAAAATCCCTTTCGGAACAACAGTATATATGGGGGTCGTAATATTCATGTAGTATGAAAATACCATTTCGGTTTTTTGTCGAATGGCTTAACAATTTTTACCGTGGAAATATATTTTGTGGATATTACGTATTATATAGTACGTTACATATATTATTTATTTATTATTCTACGCAAATTTTAATGTTGAAAATACGGCTATTTTAACGGCTATCCCACTTTACTTGCTCGACAATTGCAGGCGTCGAAAGTTTCGGAATGAAATATTTTCGCAGTACAAGAATATTGAAACACCGGTGAAAGAGATGATTAGAATATTATTATGTTATAAATGCATTTTTAACCTTAGTAACCATAAAGTTTGCATAGAGTAATAAATATGTAACGTATATGATACGTAATATCCACAAAATATATTTCCACGGGAAAAATTGTTAACAAAAAAATGAGTATTTATGATGTTGAGTTGTGGGGACTAGAACCCTGGCCGCCTTCGTGACAATCTGACGCACTACCGTTGTGTTTTTTTTTCTCAAAAAGTGTTTATTGAGAAGACATACAATTCTATCATACAAACTTTGGCGTCAAAAACATACAAATACCACCATAATATCGCAATACTGACTGGTTGTTCAGCGCTTCTGAAACTTACAGTCAAAAAGATCTTTGGTGCGTAGCTGCTCCATTAATAAAAATAAAACTCTCAGATACAACTGATATATCGGTAACATCTTATGTGCCAAAGCACTAATAGGAACATGGGGAGAAAAATGTCCAAAAAACCCCTATATCGCTCTGAAGAAACAAACAATGACTTATCGGCTAAAGCTTACAACTAATTAAATACTAATAACTATGTACAAAGGTTGCCCCCAAGGAGGGGGGGGGGGGGTGTTCAACACATATGCTGGATAAATCCAGTAATAGTAAGTATCTAAACGGTTCGCACCTGGTTTTGCCGGCAGGCAAGAAGCTCGGCCATGTCGGTACTGGTGTCGCTCAACCACCAGTATTTTTTAAAATTTAATCTACTAAAGTCATAGTAGTCCCTGTTCGGTATTACAGTAGAGTATCTGTACTTATCTCTATCAAATATATTTCTATTTTGGTCAACCGCAATACGCTTGTTGGCTTTATTGCGGCGCCAGTGATATATGATTGGGACATTATTGCTGTCCTGGATCAGACCCATCTTATCACAGTACATAAACGACTGTGAGGCCACATACCCAGTCACCAACTGTCTGGAAGCAGCAACATCGTCCTGCCCAGAGATGGTTTTTAAATACTCGTTGTCAATTGACGGAAGTTTGCTAAAGTAGTCTCTAGTGAGTCTGAGGGTAAACAAGTCAATGCGCGGTATTTCAGCTTTTTCATAGAGCGTCTTATTTTTCACGAAATGTTGCCAGTCCGAAGATTGTGATCTGTACAACCCCAAACAAGTTCTTAAGCATTTGCGTTCTAAGCATCGCATTTTTTCGCCAGTGGTATGATTAAAGTTCCACCAGATGGGTGCTGCATATGTTATGATCGGTCTGACTAATAGCATGTAAAGAATGGTTTTTGCTTTTGTTGACAGATATTTGTTACGAAAGGCTCTGCTATTAGGTAGGAATGCTCTATTCGCCTTTCCAAGCTGTATGTCTGTATGCTTGTTACCCCTCAGCAAATAGTCTATATGCACTCCCAGGTACTTAACAACCTTCTTATGGGGGATAGCAATTCTATCGTCAGTGCCTGGGACCAGTGCTGTGATACTGAAGTCCTTACCACCTGCTGTACCATCTACCGCTTCCTCCAAACCACTATATCGTCCGCAAACATGAGCAGGGCGGGGCTTCCCGGTTCGTTAAACCCAAACAACTTAGGTAAGTCACTTATGAAAATGCTAAAAAGAATTGGAGAGTTAACTGTACCCTGCTGTAGACCCTCCTCTATTTTGAAAATCTGTGAAGATGGGGTTTTTCCGTCCCAAGTAATAAATGATTTATCATGTATCATGTCACATACAAGGAATATCATCCAACGCGGAAACATTTTTTTTTTTGAGTTTATACAATAGGCCGTTCAGCCACACTGGGCTCCTCGATATCGAGGAGGGCAGTGCCCACCAGCTGACTCCTATCTACCGACGCATTTACGTCAGCTAACATTTTGTGAATGGCATGGGTGGTGGAGTGTCGGTGTTTAAAACCGAACTGACTATCCGAGATCACATCGTTTGGGGTGCAGTGCTCCAATATTTTATCGTTTATGATTGCCTCATACACTTTGCTCAGGCACGGTGTTAAACTGATTGGGCGGTAACTAGCAGGATCGTTAGGGTTTTTACCCTTTTTTAAGATAGGCAGGACTCTGGCACATTTCCATGCCTTGGGGAAATAGCATCTATTAAGCGCATTGTTGAATAAAATTGTCAGGTCAACTATTATTTCAACCGGTAGGTGTTTAAGTACAATCGTGGGGATTCCATCAATCCCGCTCGAAGTTTTATTGGGAAGATGTTTCAGCACGAAGTTTACTGATTCGGGATCACAAAAAGGGTGCACGCCATCGACCAAAATTGGACAGACAGCCGTATTCAGTTCCCTAAACTGTACCAGCGTTTCATTTTACTCTCTATTGGTATTAAATTCCCTTTTTAGCACATCCACCGAGGCGTCAACTAATTCCTTCAACCAGGTGTTATTGTTAAGATAACGCGGCGAGTTTATGTATTCGTAATGGGCTCCAATAACATTGAGCTTGTCCGCGAATTCTGTAAAAACATAATTATCTTCAACCCTCGGTGCATTTTGTAGATTGCATCCACTTCTAGCGAGTACAGCGATGTTGTCAGAATCAACGTGTATGTCTTTAATGCCCTCAAATTGTCTAGGCCTAAATATTGCGTTAACTTTTGGAAAGAAACTGTCAGATTTTCTGTAATCGATATTTTTTATAATATTGGTCCAATACTTTTCTATCGCGGATTTAAATTCGCGCTGAAGGGCTTTATTTAATTTTTTTTAGGGTGACTTTGGCCTTTTTTTGTTACTATAAGACGCGAGGATGGGTCTACTATATGTAGTTTGTGTAGGAGTGAAACTATATATCTCTTACCTCTCTGTAATTTTTTAATCCTATGGTTTAAGTATTTATTTACACTGTTGTCCCTCTTATATGTGGGGATAGTATTAGAGATACAACCGAGAATTGCATAATTTATCTTTTGTAAATGGGCATCAATTTCTGCAATAGTCAAGTTAATGTCAAATGGGATCTGATTATTGTATGATTCTGACAACCTTCTCGTGAACTTGCACCATTTCGTGGCCTTGTAATTATATGTATATTTAAGTGACGCCATGTTATCCAAGGGAAAGGCGTTTTCCTGCACCCCAAAAAACAAGGGATAGTGCCGTGTGGTCGCTGTCGTATGGGAGTGTCCTTGCCCTGCCATTCAGATCATTGAACCAAATCAGTCTGGAGTCAGCTAGGCAGATATCAAGAAACGTCTGTGCCGGCTTGAAAGTGGGAAAGGCCGGGATGATTATTCGTAACTTATAATTAGCATCACGATCGCCCTCCCACTGGCACATTTCCCCCTTTGGTTATCTGCTCGATCACCCCATGCCTTGCGCCTGGCATTGAGGTCCCCGGCTACTATATAATAATTAGCGTTATCATCTAATCTAAGCCTATGAAATAGGTCGTTGATTTCGTCTACAAATAATCTCCTATTATCGTTACGCGCGTATACACTAATCAGGTACAATTTCTTATTGCCACTCAAGTTTACTTTGGCGATAGCATATTCTAAAATCTCATTCGGGGTTGAAGATGGGTGATCCACCTCCTCGAATGCCAGACCCTTTCTAATTAGGATTGCTGTACCGCCCCCCTGAATTGAATTAGGCCTATCCCTCCTGATGAGCTCATAATCTTTAAAGAATATTGTGTGCGTAGTATTTAGCTTAGTTTCAGATAGGAAAACTACGTCATGATTATGCAATTCTAGGAACTGCAATAATTCTGCTCTACGGTAATTCGCAATCAATGAATTGACATTGATAACTACGATATTTAACTGATCCTTTATGTTTACTTGTACTGACATTTTTTTTTTTTTTACTTGTGCATGACGCTTAGAATATAATCAATTTTCTGTGTGTTCTCAGCCACTTGCGCAGCTAATGGTTTAAATTGTGTTGTTACCAGTGCAGCTATTTCGCTCTTCAGATCTGCTACCCAGGCCGGGGGGTCAGTCGCCTGGTGCTTGTCCCAGTGTTGTGGTCGGTCCTGAGATGTCATTGACTCTGCAATATTCTGTCCTGCAGGATCAGGCCTAGATTCTTTTCTTGCTGGGAAGTTTCCAGTCATTCTCGGTCTGGTCACCGCTTGTGCGTAAGAGGTGTCCTCCCTAATTGAGGCCGAGATGTTATTAATACAGCGTAGCGTTGTTTGTTTCTTCACTGATGAGGTACTTCTTCTTTGTTCTAGTGCGAACTTAATGTACTCGCACCCTTTGTACGAGGCTGGATGGCCATCCTGTCCACAATTGGCACACTTTAGCTGTGACCTATCATCTTCCTTCCTAATCTGACAGTTCCCAGGTTCATGTGTCTTCGCGCACTTCACACACCTGAATTGCAGGTGACAGTTCTTGCTCGCGTGGCCTAATCTTTGGCACTTTTTTCACTGGAAGATCTTAGGCTTCCTGAGGTGTTCCCAGCTAACCTTCTGGTATGCCAGTGCTTTCACCTTAAAGAGGTCCGCTGTCCTGCTGTTGTGCGTCAGCTGAAGAAGATGGTGAAACTTCTCGGGTTCCGCCTTGTTAAATATAAATTTTGTTACATTAATGATCTCAAGCTCTGGGAGCTTCAGTTCCAAAACTTCCTTCTTGATATAGTCTTCGTCGAAGTTGCCTCTGATTCCTTTTCGGACTATTGATTTAGGCTTCCGTTCTTTAGGGGTATACGTAAAAAATTGTATCGTCTTGGCAAGTAGCATATTAACAATTTTAGTATAATTATCTGCGCCGTTAGCGTGTAAAATGTGGTTGTTTGCGTCAACTTCCTTTATTTGAAACGCAGCTTTCGGAACGTCTAGACTCCGGATGTCTTTAATTAAGGAATTAATGTTTGTGCTCACTGTGTATATTGGTGGCTGCTTCTGCACCTTCCTTTTCACACTGCTAGAGGACTCTCCTACTTGTTCATTGCCCTCAATGTCCATTGATTCCTCATTCGAGAGCACATTAAATCTATTTTTCCCCAGCTCAATTGATGTGGATGCTAAAGATTTATCGTTAGACTTATTTGTTTTTTTAGGGAATTCCCACCCATCTTCTAGTGAAGTACTAGGCTGCGACGTGCCCGCCATCTGCTGGGAGGGCACGGCGGCAGCCAACGGCCCATGCTTGCGGGTAACATTAAGGTTAGGTCTAACCTGTTTTTTGATGCTACAATTGCTCTCTTTTCGTAGTTGTTTGTAGAGCTTGTCCAGCTGCAGCGAGTGCAGCTTAGGCGTCTTGAGCTGTCTAGTTCTCTCAAGGACCTCCGGCGAAACATTTTCTTTGCTTTCCCCATCAAGTGAGATACGACGCTTCGCGCCATGTGTCGGCGGCGTCGCCATCGAATCTGATATTTAACGCGTGGGGCCCCCCCAACGCGTTAAAAACGCTAATTACCAAAACACAACAGCCACAGATGATACTGCTTGTATTTCCACTTGCTCAAAAACACTTTAAAACAAAGATATATCTACGTTTATATGTATTTTTGCGAAGAGCTCCGCGTCCACGTCTTGTTCGGACACGATGCAAACCCTCCAAACCACTACCGTTGTGTCGACGGAACCTTCTTGGGTGTTGGTTACTATAGATAGTATAAAACAGAATTTCTGCGTACGTTAAAAACTTTAAATTACAATATCACGAAAAGGAAGGTCCATTCGACAAAAAGCCGAAATGGTATTTTTTTTCATACTACACGAGTATTTAACTGTATATAAGATCCGGATCGAATAAGTATAAGGCTGAAAGCGTAACCAAAAGGCGAGGGTAAAGAAGAAAAATCTGGCCCGATCGCGGCGGGACGTGTCACATTTTCTCGGTACGAGGAGGGCTCGCTCTGACCGACGGGCACGTTAAAAAACAAAGCGGCCGACCGGAGCTCACGTATGTCACGGCGTCTGAAAATTCTACCTCATTTCCTTGCATGTAAGTGTTTATTATGCATTATTATTAATTAAGGTGTAGATTTCTCACT
Source organism: Andrena hattorfiana (assembly GCA_944738655.2). Classification (NCBI taxonomy): domain Eukaryota; kingdom Metazoa; phylum Arthropoda; class Insecta; order Hymenoptera; family Andrenidae; genus Andrena; species Andrena hattorfiana. The sequence goes on from OX122892.1 coordinate 20,787,374, forward strand.
TCTTAATAGGGACTCAAACCCCTTCGAGGGTCGAAGGCCATAAAATTCGATGGGCACTGCGGGGTGTTGTCCTCGCCACGGGGTGACGGGCGCAGCTCCAGAATCAGCCGGTACATACCTTTTTAAGAAATAAAATAATTCTTTATTCCTTATCTTATGGATATGGAAGTGTCGCCGATGGATTCCTTGTGGTTTTCCGATGAAAATCATTTCAAATGTCGTGTAAATCGGACAACTTTTACATAGGGAATACAAATAGCTAGTGTCAAAGTAGTCCGATTTGCATGATATTTTGTATGATTTTCATCAGAAAAACATAAGGAATCCATTGGCGTCAGTTTCATTTCGATATGATGAAGAAAAGAATTTCTTAATACGCTGTAAGGGATATTTCACCCTCGACTGCGGGGGCTCGACCTCAATTCGCTATGTTCGACCCAGAAACATACCTTTTTCCGAAGCAAGCCATAAAAATCGGGTGAGGCAATGCGAAGGCCTGTCCTCGCCACGGGGTACCAGGCCGCAACTTTTTGACGGGCGTAGCTCCAGAATCATCCTGTACCTGCCTGTTTCAGAAATAAAATAATTCTTTATTCTTTATCGTATGGATATGGAAGTGTCGCCGATGGATTCCTTGTGGTTTTCCGATGAAAATCATTACAAATGTCGTGTAAATCGGACAACTTTTACATAAGGAATACAAATAGCTTGTGATCAAGGTAGTCCGATTTGCATGATATTTGGTATGATTTTAATCGACGGAACGCCAGGAATCCATTGCCGCCACTTCCCCTTCGATACGATGAAGAAAAGATACAAACATTTGAAATCCTGAACAGTTCTCACTTCCTAATGATATTCCAAACCCTTCGAGGGTCGAAAGCCATAAAATTCGGTGAGGCACTGCGGGATGTTGTCCTCGCCACGGCAGCAGCACGAGGTTGCTTTGCAAAGTGACCAAGGTGAGCTAAGGACTCTCCAGACTTTTCACTTCGCGAGGCACGCCTCGCGCTGCAGCCTCGCAACGTCTAGACGCGGCTTATCATTTGTGCAGTGTGTGACTTGACTACCCTCCGTGTAATCGATCTGCGCGAAGTAGGGCGCAAGTTCGATGATTATCAGTACTCCTTCCCGAGAGGAATACGATTTACTTTAATTATAGTACATGTGTGTTTTGTAATAAAGTGTTTCTATTGTCTCCTGAATTCAATAACTGGCATCCAGACATCTACGCTCCTACAATCCACCGTCAATACGCCTCGTAGAGAGACACGGGAAGAAAAATGGTAGCCCGCTGTTGACACGTGGTCCTCTCGAATATAAACACGAGCTTTAATATCAAAACAAAAGCATGCGTCATCGTATTCTGTGCGAGAGAAGGTGGGCACAGGGGAGGAGGTATTGCTGTGAAGAGGGCCTCTTCAAGAGAGCAGCCGTTTGTGAGGGATGCAAATTCGATTGGTTCTAATATAATCTGCTCCCTATGGTTGAAATTTAGTCTAGCAACTTTCACACCTCCTAACCTAACCAATTGAACTTACATCCCTCTCAAAAGAACCGGCCATCCGAGCGTAGAAGCAAGTGCGAAATAAAAGTAACGGTGCGCTTCTCGATACCGCAGATGTACCTACCTAAGTAGCATTTCTGACGGAAAAGAATTGTCCAGCCTTTGGGCCTGCCATTCCTGGTGTAGACTTTTGGCAGGTAGGTATCTGTTTCAACAGGCAAGGCCACCCGTGGCGCCAGCAAGACCGTCCCCGGTCCTTGCTATTCCAGCGAGTTTTCTTCCAGGGAAAATCAGTAAATTTGCAAGCGCAATATCTCAAAAACCAGTGGGAATCAAGTGCATACATTAAAGCTTATTGAATTTGTCTTAGAACGCACTATCAACTCAGGTCTTCAGAAAAAATAGTTCCATTTAAAAAACCGAACTTGACCATCGTATCTTTTAAAATAATAATCGAAAAAAAAAATTCGTCCGCGCTAATAAGTTGGCCCCCTCGAACTATGCAATTCCCTATTTTTTAAATATTTTTGTCTCCAATAGTTTAGGAGATATCCAGCTGTCCACTCTTCCCGCGGACACCCTGTATATAAGCTTTACTGGCTGCATCGCGCTTTATTATCGTTATACAATAGAATATAGTGTATAGTCGAAAACTAGAAATATATATTAACTAGCCCACCCGTTACCCGGTTTCAACCGGGAATTATTTATAATGAAATAAAAAAGCCTAAAAGGAAAAATAAATAGCCTATCATCTAATCTAGGACGTATATAATATATATTCAAAATTTCATTGAAATCCGTTGAGTCGTTTAGGCGTGAAAGAAGCACAAACAAAGAAAACGTTTCACTTTTATATATTAGTAGGGATAATATATATTATTATATATCGTATACAATAGAAATATATACCCTATATCTCTACATATTATGAAATAATATATATAGTGTATACTAGAAAACTAGAAATATATACCCCATATCTCTACATATTATAAAATAATATATAATAAAAGTATAATTCAGCATGTCTGTAATTAAACGTGGTATTAATAATATCTCACCGCTCAGTGTTAATAACATGCAAATTATCAGTAAAGGGGAATGGTTAAAAGATGATCATATCGAATATTTTCACAAATTATTAGAAGCTAACTGTAATTATAAACCACGCGACACGTGGAGAGTTCAATTGCCTGATACAATTCAACCAGTTCCTGAAAATCAGGATCACATACAGATTTTGCACCAAAGCGAAGATTTTAAAACCAATGCAGGGGGACACTGGGTTTGTAGCTTCTATAAGCATGATGACAGAAGAGTTTATATTTATGATTCTTTTAATTCCAAGAAGTTGCATAGTCATCATAAAATTTTTCTGGAGAAGTTATACCCATTTTTGAAAAAACATGACGGTGCAATTGAGGAAAAATTTATTGTATTTCCACATGTACAAACTCAACCTGACTGTCAGGATTGCGGAGTTTTTGCGATTGCATTTGCTGTCTCGTTATTATTCAAAATATTACCAGACAAAGTAACGTACACTCATGCGTTGATGCGTCAACATTTAATCCAAATGTTTCAAACAAATCGTATAGAACATTTTCCATGCACTCAGAATCAACAATTAACATGTTGTGTGCACGAATATAAATTTCCAATTGGTAGAACAATTAATAAAAATCCCTCTTGTGGAAATTGTCCTCCATTTAAAATTGGTCAAAGTGACATTACCAATGAAAAAGATGAAATATCCCCAGTTCAAAATGTACCAATTAGTGACAAAGAACTCACTATACATACAAAAAATATAATTCAGACAGATCCACCATTCGTTTCGAAGTAAAAAATCAGCAATGTATACGTACCATGTAATAGGAGAGAATACAAATCTAATTATTATAAAAAGTATAAAGAGGAAATTAGTTTAAAAAGAAAAGCTATTTATAAAGCAAAGAAAGCATAAAACTGTATAATTATGAATATTATGACGCACAAAAAGAAGGTATACTAAAAAAGAGAAAAGTGCATTATGACGCAAATAAAGAAGTGAAATGCGGGAAGCGAAAAAATTATTATCAGCTAAATAAAGAAGGTATAATCAAAAAGGCAAAAGTGCATTATGACGCAAATAAAGAAGTGAAATGCGGGAAGCGAAAAAATTATTATCAGCTAAATAAAGAAGGTATAATCAAAAAGGCAAAAGTGCATTATGACGCAAATAAAGAAGTGCAATGCGGAAAGCGAAAAAATTATTATCAGCTAAATAAAGAAGTTATCTCCAAAAAGCGGAAGGTATATTATGATGAAATACGTAAAAGAGATGATTATAATAAAGTAGCAAAACGTCGTGCTACTCAGAAAATAATAAAAAAGTATCGTTGTATTGCTGAAACAAATAACAATATAGCAACCAAAAATAACAAAGAAACTTATATTAGAAAACTTTCAAAAATTATTAGCATGCCGTCCGGAGAAGCAAGTAGATTGGAAGCAGAGCGTATAATAAAATGGTGTTTTCATATTAGGCAAAAGTACGTTTTGAAAATGAGGAAACTGTTGAAAGATTGTAAACAAAAAGTGGAAGTTTCTTTAACGCGTGCAGCAGAATGTTTAGAAGTTGAGGACAGGATTAATGCTTTGTGTGGAGAATCCAGACATACGTCTTCTTCAGAATCATATTATGCGGAAAGTTCATATCATCCTTTCAGCGGTTCTGAATCAATCATACTGAATTCGGCAGGGAAAGCTATAAACGTTCTACCTGTATTGCAATCGAAGAAAACGACAAAAGCATGGCATTGTAGTTATCTTTGTAAAACAAAAGATATTGAAATTCTGAATAATTTACAGGATTTTTTCAAACGATTAGTAGAATGCTCATTAAAACAGGTACATAAGTTGAACAACCATATCAGTAGCTGTTCTAATAAAGTGCATGCTGAAAAAGTTGGTCATTCTCATGGTTGTTACATAAACCCTAAACTATGTAAGTCCAATTTTTTAGCCATTGAGATTGTGGCACCTCACTTTCCGGATTTACGACATTTGAAGAGAATGATATACAAAATAGCGAGCATTTATAAAGACCAATTACATAATTTAGACAAAGCCTTAAACGATAACACTGCATATGTATAGTACTTTGTGTACAATACATGGTGCGTGAAGCAGCTTATGGCGCTGAAAGCAGCCTTTGGCGCTGAACGTATTTAACATTGAAGTGTAATAACAACCACAATTAACACCTTTCGAAGAAAAATATGTATGCATTTTTAGCATTTCGTGGCCAAGCTTGTTTTTTTACTTGTAAATCATCAACGGATATCTACGTTGTGCCCTTACCTCTTACCATACTCGTGTAATGACCATCGGCAATACTTTTACCGTGGTGGAAAATCGCTGCCTTAAGTTTATAACAGTGATCTACCAATTGTATTTTAGTAGTAGGTATTGCTTTGATGTAGAAATTTTCCACTTTCGTTGTTGTTCCTCTACTATCGTGATCGAACAAATGTAATTTTGCAATAAGAATTTGTTTGGAAGCAGTTATATCGATTTTCTTTATTGTGTTTGAATTTGAATTATCACAATTATTGCAAGGATCTTTCACATTTTTCCATCCTGTGAAATTGTACTTTATGATATCTTGAAATTCAAATGATTTTTTTTTTAACATCTTGGGCAGTGCAAGATGTACGACACAATTTGTACTGATAGTAGTACATTTGTAATTACACTTTAAACATCTTAATACCGTTGTAATTTCGTGTTGTACTGCATTCTTAATAAGAATCTCATGATCACAAAGAGAGGTAATAAACTCAGCTGCATCATGTAGCTGATTGTTAGCGTATTTTTCTCCTGCAAATTGCTGTAATGATATTATATTTGGATTTTGATCCGATTTATCATGGTCCATAAAGACTTTTATAATATGATCATCTTTTTCAATCGAAAATAAGTTTTCTCTTATGGATGAACAATATAACATACATTGGATTGTGGCATTCGCATAACAAGACACACCATCAGAATTCGGGAGACCTCTTACGTAGTATTGCATGGTATCCACGATGTGATCATCAGTATTCTGACATTCGGATACATTATAATTAGGTACTGCCCAAACAGCATCACGAACTTTGAGAACGCGGTTTTTAGAAATTGAAATAGTCCTAAGATCAGGTCTATATTTTTTTCGCAATCTATTGTACTCTATTATAGCCGATTCTTGTGCCTTTACGGAAGATGGATCATAATTGATAAGATGGAGTCCTTGAAATGTGGTCACCCGAGAAAGAGCAACGTAAATTTGTCCGCAAGTAAATATTGAATTACCTGCTTCTATGACAGCATTCTGCAAGCTTAGTCCTTGACTTTTGTGAATAGTTATACCATAGCTGAGGCAAATCGGAAATTGTTTTCTAATAACGAACGCTCTATCCATTACTTCAAATTTAACACTTACTCGTTCTATCATATGTTCCGCCCCCGTGGGTAATATAATTTTCAATTTTTCAACATCATTATCAACACCTCGTGTAACTGAAACAAGTTTAGCAATGGTACCGTTGACAAGACCTAGTGTAACATCAATATTTCTTCTAATCATGATTTGCACTCCTACTTTAACAATTACGACTCTTGCAAGACCCGCCGTTCGGGAGCTATCATCGTCATTATTGTTTAGTACCTTTGACACCTTTTTTTTCAAGTACGGTGCACAATTCATTGTATCATGAGCAATCAAATGGATTTCTTCGGACGGAAATCGACTCAGCATTGCAGCGTTCAAAACATCACACTGTACACATGTGGGAAGTAAACACACCGTATTAGATCCAACATTAAGCATGTAATCACTTAATTCCTTTAATCGATCATTACAATTTGTCGCTTTGAAATTTAATTTCCTCGATTCTGAAAGCTTTGTATCCGTAACGGTCACTACTCCGGTGCGAATTCTCGACAGGATATCTCTGTAAATATTATCACCCTGCTGTCGCATGTTTATTGTCATTTCGTCATAGCTAAACAAGGCAGACCATAAATTATAAGAACCTAATCCTGCAACATTTTTCTCCACACTCTTATTGGATAATTGTATAAAAGCAGGTGCTTCGTGAACAGGAGGAAGTTGTAGTAAGTCACCAAATAGCAGAATAGGTATTTTTCCGAACCAAGCATCATCGGAATCTGCAGTATCAAATATTTCTATAAGTCGTAGATGTATGTACAGGAAAGTTACGTTAGAAACCACCGAAATTTCATCGATGATTATTAAAGTAACATTTTTGAGTTGATCTCGTACAATTTGAAGAGCTGCATCGCTAAGTTGCCTATACTGGGCTGTATGCCCATGTTCTACAGGTAATTGAAATAATCGGTGTATGGTAAGACCTTCGATATTAAAAGCTGCGATTCCAGTAGGAGCAGTTACTGCTGTGTCTTTTCCGATACTCTGCTTGATCCAGTGCCTGATACTTTTTATTAAAAAACTTTTCCCAGTGCCACCTTCTCCACTCACATAAAGCCTGAGAATATTATCGTTAGACGTCAAGGACTTAGTAACTTTATCAAATATCCGCTTCTGATCATGGTTCAATTCCGAAATCATTTCTTGAAGATCACCACAGTCAAATTTGTTTCCTACGTCTTTAAAATCTTTCATGGCACTAACAGTTTCAACGGGGACACACTCTAATGGGTGATCGCCTTGATCATTTTCTTCTTGTTCTACAGTATTCAACACGTTCTTTTCAATTTATTCCTTTATATGATCACGGGCTTCTTGAATATCCGTTATTCGTTCGTGATACTGAACTGCTTCTGTCAATTGTGATTGTAGCGACAAAAAAGCTTCCGCATATGTGTTAAATCCATTTTTCAATTCGTCGGTGTTTCTCCAAGGTTGGAATAATAATAATAATGAGAAATAATAATTCTCAGGTTGGGTTTGAACATTGTACTTATAGTGATTGATAAGATACCCTCTTTGCCTTTTTTTTCAAAAACAAAGATTCACTGATTTCATAATATTCAGTTTTTTCAGACGGTCTAATTTTAGTAACGTCATACCACATAGCAAACTCGTACAGATGCATAGATTCTAATTCCTTAGGTCTGTTAGGGTAGTAATCATCTATGAGGGATGGACAAAATATGTCTGTGGATTCACCTTCCAGTTCCTCAATCTCTTTGCGAGTTTTCAATTTCCTACTTCTCAGTATATTTACATCTAACCATCTAATAGTAGTACTGGAGTCAGTGACATACAATGATAATCCTAAAAGAGTATCAGCACATTCAGGCGCTCCACATTCTCTATGATTTAGCATACGCATTCCAAGGTTTCACAGCAGACTAGCCAATGACTTAGTAGAATTTATTGCTGCCATAGTGTCGGTAGCGTAACTTTTTTCCGGCTTTGATACGTACTTAGTACAGTAACATGTTACCAACCCTGTATTTTCCCCAATATATTGTATATCCATGTTACCTCCCCAAACCGTGAGAACGGGTGCATTATAATCATTGATACGGAGTTCCTTTATCGAACGTGGAAGATCATAGAGTCTACCTTTTGCTTTCAATTGTTTTCTAGCACCTATAGAAACAGCCACATCCCTTATTATCAAAGTATCTGTAACTGTACGTGGAAATGAAAATCTACATACTTTACAGAAGGAATTTTTAGTTTTTTTGTTGCGTAAACAGTGGCTATTGCTGTAGCTACCGACACACACGCGGAAGTTGATTTTTCCTCTTGGGGTTGTAAGGCCCAAGAGACTCCGTGGTACGCGGTGCCGGTGGCTTTATCACTCGCCAAACTAATTTTGAATGATTATTTAATTGACGCGACGAGAAAGAAACTTGCTGATCCGTCTGATGATCACGCAATAGCACGAATGTAAATTGTTCGATAGTCTTAGTCACGAATGCTTGACTAGACTAATTACTCAAGTCCGTATGATGACTTGAGTAAGAGATCCGTTTGATTGATAGTCGTAGTCACGAATGCTTGACCAGACTAATTACTTAAGTCCGTATGAGGACTTGAATAAAAGAACCGTTTGATTGATAGTCGTAGTCACGAATGCTTGACCAGACTAATTACTCAAGTCCGTATGAGGACTTGAGTAAAAGAACCGTTTGATTGATAGTCGTAGTCACGAATGCTTGACCAGACTAATCAAAACTATGTAAGCTACCGACACACACGCGAAAGTTGATCTTTCCTCTTGGGGTTGTAAGGCCCAGGAGACTCCGTGGTACGCGGTGCCGATGCTTGACTAGACCACGTAGCGTCGTCTGATCGTTAATTGTATCAGTGAAAAATGTCGAACGAGTTCTAATACGAGATGAATGCGTTCGCTCGAGAGACGATTGAATTCTGCCTCGTCCAGCCCTTCGACGTCGAAGGTAGACACGACATCAGAATTTCGGGCGGTGCCAAAATACCGATTGGTTAGTTCTTCCTCGAAGAGGAGGAACCTTCCTTCCGTGATTTCGGTGGTGGAGGAGGAAACCTCTCCTTCTTGGTGACGTGGCAGAGGGAAAAACCAGACATCTGGCTAGCAAACTTAGCTACGTTGTACGGTCGGAGTGTTTAGCCAGGGTCACGGTTTACGACCGTATTGTTCCGTGAGTCAGCGGTGAACGACGGTAGGTATCGGTCCGAGGTCACCGTGTACCCCTGCTGACAGAGCAATTTAACGGATTATCTCAGGGCGAAAGCAGTCGAAATTATCAGAAAAAACGGCACGATGTCGATTGCCTCTTAGTCATCTGGCAGGCAAATGGTTCCCAACGAACGCTTCGAGAACAAACAATTGCCCACCGTAAAAGACGTTGAATTTTCACCTCGCCCTGAGCCCGCTTTTGTCTCGTAAGACGGAACATGCTCCCCCCGTTGAGAGACTCCATCGATCAAAGATATATGATAAAAGATCGAACTATGATACATGGAGAAGTACGATTAAGATTATGATTATGACAAAAAGTTTTTGATACGACAAGCCTTTAAGCTTCTTCTTGAATGGGAAGTGGTGCCAACTGCTTCGCGTTCCCTTTGTAGGCTCCGTTGGTTGTTCGTACGGTGACTGCTCGAATGACCTTGACCTTGCCGGTATGAACCGTTTCAATTCGTCCGAAATGCCACTGCAGCGGCGGAAGATGGTACTCTTTCAGCATGACAATGGTTCCATCCTTAATGTTGTGAGACCCGTTAGTCCACTTTTGGATATGTTGCTAATTACATAGCCGATTGTTTGGTGTTTCCCTGAAATCGATCTCGGGCAAACTCGTCAAAGAATCACCAATCAGAAAGTGACCAGGAGTGAGAGCTAAAGGATCATTAGGATCGAACGATAAGGGTGTCAAAGGTCGCGAGTTAAGGATAGCTTCGACTTCAATGACGAACGTGTTAAATTGCTCGAATGTAAACAGCTCTTCACCGACTACGCGTTTAAGATGGTGTTTGAATGATTTTACGGCTGCTTACCACAGACCTCCAAAATGTGGAGATAGGTCGGGCGTGATGTGCCACAACACTTCTCTTTCGATAAGGAATTGTTGCACCTTTCCGTCCCGTTGAAAACTTCGTGTAGCTCTGTTGATTCATTATTGGCTCCTATAGTTACTACCGTTATCGGAATATATCTGACGACATATTCCTCTGCGCGCGATGAATCGTTTTAAGCCCGCAATGAATGCCTCGGTTGTCCTATCGCTAACTACTTCGAGATGTACGGTCTCTGTAGCAAAAAATAAAGACGGCGACGTAAACCTTTAGTCGTGTACGGTTTCGAAACCGTCGCTCCTTAATATAAAAGGGTCCGCAATAATCGATGCCGCAATTGTAGAAAGACCGGTTTTCGGTTACACGAGCGGCAGGTAGGTGACCCATAATATAATCTGTCGCAGGTGGTTTTATGCGGAAGCACCTGACGCATTGTCGAATGATTTTACGCGTGGCGTTCCTACCGTCGATCAGCCAGTAAGTTTGTCGGACAGCGTATAAAGTGGTGGTGATACCTGCATGGTGATTTTCGACATGTGCCTTTCGAATGATAAGATCCGTATTATGATGACCCTTTGGAAAAAGAATCGGATGCCTTTTCTCATGTGATAGCGCCGAATTTTGAAAACGCCCTCCGACACGCAAAAGTCCCTTGTCGTCGACGAAGGTGTGGAGAGAAAGAAGTTTACTTTTGCAATGTAACTGAAATCCAGCCTTCAGTTGATGAATATCTTGTGCAAAAGCGGACGATTGTACAAGCTGGATGATAAAGTCGTTAGCCGCTTGAAGCTCCTCTACAGCTAGAGGCCCGTTGACTGATTAAGAAGTCTGAACCGTAGAGAGTACGCGACGATTTTCCTTAACCGAGACAGGTTTGAGTATCGATCTAAAATTTCGTTGCTGTTAATCGCTATCGTAAAACACGAGATTCGTTTTATTTCTGGAACTTCTTCGATGCAGTTAAATTTCGATACTGGCCAGGCCGATTCATTGCTTGAAAGCCATTCTGATCCGTGGCTCCAAGTACGGTTTTGGATAAAATGAGCAGGTGGTTGACCGCGAGACAATAGGTCTGCCGGATTGTCGTGTGATCTGACATGTCGCCAAGTACTGATGTCTGTTTTCATTTGAATTTTGGCTACGCGGTTCGCGACAAAATGTTTTTAATTGCTTGGTTCCTTGTTAAGCCAATTCAAAACAATGGTCGAATTGGTTCAGACGATTTTTATTTCTTCTGTCATTGCCTCTTAAACGGTTCTGTACAAGGTGGCTAAAGAGTGGAGGCGCAGAGTTCGAGACGTGCAAGAGTGACGGTTTTTAATAGAGCAACGCGGGATTTTGCACACAGAAGGTCGGTTTTGATCTGTTCGGTTTTGTTGATTGATCTAACATATAGACAGGCTCCGTACGCTCGTTCGCTTGCGTCACAGAAACCATGTAGTTCGAGTTTACGTGACGCGTGTTACGTGACATTTCGCCTGAATGAGAAATCATTAAGATGCGTTAAATCGTTTACAAATATAGCCCATTCTGTGTGTAACTTGATCGGTAAAGATTCATCCCAATCGAGTCGCAATTGCCACAACTGTTGCATGATGATGTTCGCGGTGATGGTGATTGGCCCGAGCAGTTCGAGTGGATCGAAGATCTTTGCGATGGATGAAAGGATTGTGCGTTTCGCACATGGTGCCGTCGATGGTGCGCTCCCCCCGATGATCCATCCGAATTGCGTCTTTTGGAGGATGAAGTCTGGTGCGTTGCGAGGAGACAGGTTGATTTGTCCGACACTCAGAGACGTGAGTGAAGGACCGCTTCCAATCAACATGTCTACGGGTGCAGGTCGGTGAAAATGCGGATCGGCTAATCGAATGTTTGCTGGAATTTGTAATTTCGCACGATCGATCTGCGTATCCGGTAATAATCCTGATATTCGAGGTATCGTAAAGAATGTCAGGCTCCGCTTATAATTTGATGAACGCGATTCGATAGTGGTCGCGACGATTTGATTTGTTACAGTATTAATGGAATATAGAGCTTCGATGGCTACGGATAATTTCTTTTCTGGAAGGAGTAGTTTCGCAGCGAGGTCTTTCGTAATGAAGTTCGCGTTCGCACACGTATCCACCAATGTCCGACGCTCGGTTGGTTGTTGGTCATGGTCAATAACGTTGACGATCGGCGGCCATTAACCCGTTGGTCGGCCTATCGGTGATTGAAGTGTTTTTTCGATGGTTACGTTTGAGATTTTGCCACGATCTTCCGTGATCCTTTATGCGATGCTGATCATCAAGATTTAGCGTCGGCGCGAACGGCTAATTCTTGATGCAGCTTTGTGTTATGCGGTTCATTACATTCCCTACATCTTCCGGATTTACCATACTCGATTTGGTGATCCGATCACAAACAGTTCAAACACAATTGTGCCTTACGCGCGGCTTCGATGCGTTTGTCGACGGACATATCAATAAATTTCGCACATTGATAAGCGGCATGCGAGTCGTTATCACAAATACGGCATTTGTTGATATAATTGGTAACAAATGCTTGACGTTTTGCTCGAGGTGCTGAAGGCGAGTATCGCCGTTTGATTGCCTTCGTGCGAGGTGAATTCAACCCATTGGGTTCGTTTCGGTATGGCGTCTCAGTTTGCGGACGCTGATGTGAGCGGACCGTGGTCGATTCCGGTTCGTAATCTTGGCACTGATGTGACGTGATAAACAAAAATTTAAATATTTTCGTGATTTCTGGCATTTCGGTGTCCGTTAATGTTCGTTCCCACGTCTTACGCGTGTCGTTCCCCATCCGAGCTACCACAATGCTCGTCAGCGAGTCGTTTGCAATATTCTCCACGTGCGGCCGAGAACTTGTAACGAACGAACGTGTAATTGCATATAATTTGCGAGGTCGAAAATGGATTCTGACGTATCGTCGGGCATAGCCGGTGTGTCTCGAAGGAGCGCGGCGTAGCGGAGAACGAGAGCGCGCTTGTTATCGTATATCTCGGTGAGACGATTCCAAGCCTTTTCACAATTCTCGTCGGATATCGTGTACGTTTCTATCGCAGCCTCGACCTTGCTTGATAACGAAAGGCGTAAGTAATTGAGCTTCTGCATATTGCTCAACGCGGATTGCGCATGTATCATGGTGATGAACGCGCCTTTAAACGGGACCCACCTTCCCATGCGACCGTCGAATTTTGGTAAGTCGATTTTTGGGAGCTTGACCGAAAGCCCGTATGCGGACGTGGATGGCGCAGGCGAATCTCGCGAGACATCTCCGATGTTTGTTGGTGGTTCAATGCGGTTCGCGCATGTTTTGAAGCTATTTAGTAAAACTACCGCTATAGCTATAATATCATCGAATTGATCAGTGATTTCCTCGCGTTCAGCTTCAGCTTGCTCAAAATTATCAAGGCGTGTCAATTCATCTTGAATGTCGTTTAACGTGCCGAATTGTCTCCGAAGCCGTTCGACACGATCGCGAAGTTCTACGCGTTCCTTATCTGAATCTTGATACGATTCAATATATTTAGTGGAACTAGTGATCTGCGTCTTAAATGTACGCTGTTTTAGGTTTAAATTTGTAATGATCTGACTGTTGTCAGTGGCGCTTGCTCCCGCGCGCGTGTTCGCATTTGGTTTCGGCATTGTAATACAACGGATGGAAATATACGGGAAAAAGGAAGTCACTAAGAGAAACTGATTGATAACACTCAATAACGAGCCTACCTTGATCGATGCCTTCTGCTCTGGTGGAGTCGTCTCAGGTCCGGATGATTATTATTGACGTCGGATGTCCACTGCTCGTTGTGGGAATTTAGGAGTCCGTGCGAAGAAAGTAGTGTATAGTCTTTGTTCACTGCACTTCCACGATCACGGATCCGGCTCGAAGGACCAAACTATGTAGCTACCGACACACACGCGAAAGTTGATTTTTCCTCTTGGGGTTGTAAGGCCCAAGAGACTCCGTGGTACGCGGTGCCGGTGGCTTTATCACTCGCCAAACTAATTTTAAATGATTATTTAATTGACGCGACGAGAAAGAAACTTGCTGATCCGTCTGATGATCACACAATAACACGAATGTAAATTGTTCGATAGTCTTAGTCAAGAATGCTTGACTAGACTAATTACTCAAGTCCGTATGATGACTTGAGTAAGAGATCCGTTTGATTGATAGTCGTAGTCACGAATGCTTGACCAGACTAATTACTCAAGTCCGTATGATGACTTGAGTAAAAGAACCGTTTGATTGATAGTCGTAGTCACGAATGCTTGACCAGACTAATTACTCAAGTCCGTATGATGACTTGAGTAAAAGAACCGTTTGATTGATAGTCGTAGTCACGAATGCTTGACCAGACTAATCAAAACTATGTAAGCTACCGACACACACGCGAAAGTTGATCTTTCCTCTTGGGGTTGTAAGGCCCAGGAGACTCCGTGGAACGCGGTGCCGATGCTTGACTAGACCACGTAGCGTCGTCTGATCGTTAATTGTATCAGTGAAAAATGTCGAACGAGTTCTAATACGAGATGAATGCGTTCGCTCGAGAGACGATTGAATTCTGCCTCGTCCAGCCCTTCGACGTCGAAGGTAGACACTACATCAGAATTTCGGGCGGTGCCAAAATACCGATTGGTTAGTTTTTCCTCGAAGAGGAGGAACCTTCCTTCCGTGATTTCGGTGGTGGAGGAGGAAACCTCTCCTTCTTGGTGACGTAGCAGAGGAAAAAACCAGACATCTGGCTAGCAAACCTAGCTACGTTGTTCGGTCGGAGTGTTTAGCCAGGGTCACGGTTTACGACCGTATTGTTCCGTGAGTCAGCGGTGAACGACGGTAGGTACCGGTCCGAGGTCACCGTGTACCCCCGCTGACAGAGCAATTTAACGGATTATCTCAGGGCGAAAGCAGTCGAAATTATCAGAAAAAACGGCACGATGTCGATTGCCTCTTAGTCATCTGGCAGGCAAATGGTTCCCAACGAACGCTTCGAGAACAAACAATTGCCCACCGTAAAAGACGTTGAATTTTCACCTCGCCCTGAGCCCGCTTTTATCTCGTAAGACGGAACAATTGCATTTATGCATTTGATGTGCAATTACACGACTATATAATTCTGGCGACACATGTGGTGATGGCAATCTGCAAGTGACGTATTTCATAATAAATTCTGCTACACGTTCCTTCGAAGATTTATCGATTATAGGAGCATCTTCAATCCAAATTAAAAGATGAAAATGTTGTGATCCCCTGCTTTGATATTCTCTGTGCCAAAAGTAATGTGTCACCTTGCCAATCGGATTGTCGGGCGAACAAATGAAATCCAGCATAGCGTGGAATGCATTATCTATAAATCGAGCAGTTGAAACGGGATCAGAAGCAATGAGTTCGTTCGGGGACATTTTAGCCACCGATGGGCCGTTTACTTCACGAAGATATTCTATTAAATCTGTCCATAGCTACTCACTTGGACTAAGCGTGAGGAACCATGTAGCTGGTTCATAATGGTGTATCATACAGTTCAAATCGTTTCTCGGTTTTCGCCAATACTGTGCTGTATTACGTAATCTGGAAAATATAGTGTTCAAATTCGTTTGTAGCTGATCTTTAGAGAGTTGCTCAAGAAAACCAGCAGCTGTGTATTGTTCACGTGGATTTACGACGTTCATTTTGTGATAAATTCCAGCGTTCAATTGTCGCATATTGGTATCGTGTAATAAATGGAAAATATATTGCATGTTCAATCGAAATTGAGAATGCTTGGACATCAGTTTGGACTTAATGAATTCATGATCAGTCAAACGAACCAATCTGTCTTCATGCTGTCCGTTCACCCCATAAGGATATAAATCTGGGAAACATTTCACATCTAATTGTTCAGCACGATGGCCCAACGAAATGTCATGAACTTTAAGCATTTGATAGAGTGCGGTAGCAGATTCATTAACCCTTTTGTCATACATTGGATAAATCATAAACTGATCATAATATGCATCAGATTATGACATTTGCCTCAATAATGCACGTTTGTTATTTTCATCGATATTAAGTGTTTCACCGTCCTCGTCCTCGATAGATTCGTTATTATTATCATTGGCAACAACTTCTTCTTGAAATTCTGTATCTGGTAATTTGGCATTCAGCAATAAATCGTGCGATTGTGGTAAAACAATTTCTGAGTATAGAGGATTATTGGTTTTCAACCATACTAAGGCATTCCATACTTTCTTCAAGTCAACTAACTTTGCCCAAACTATTTTAGATTTTGTTGGAATGCCCCGCACCAATATGTATAATTCATGATTTTGATTTAAAGGTTCAGTCGAAGGACAGATTTTTTTTAAATTTTCTTGTAACGGCAAAGGAAGGTGAAATGTTCTCCCCTTTACTTTCGGAAACATATGTTTATGTGGCATATTTTTACGCATTTCTGTATCCATTCTCACAATCGTTTGAAACGGTTTAGCTCTTTGAATGAAAATTCGTTCGTAATCGTTCAACACTGCTATTTCTGGAACTGAACGTACATCAAGCTGATTTAAAATACATTTTGGTGGTATGGAATCGTTGCGAATTTTATCGTGACAATATCGGCAAATAAAATGCATGTCACCAACTTTGTATCCAATATGATTTAACAATGTTTGCATTACATTTCCCTTATATGTTCTTTTAGAAATATCAAACTTAAGAACCTCTCTTTTTAAACAGAGTTTCTCGCAGGAAACACAAGGAATGCGTGGTGTGTCCATAGACCGCTTTGTGAAAGCTCTAAATGCTAAATAGTATCGAGATATAATCTCTTCTTCGTTCAGGCTTATGTCAGTATTATTTTTTTGTAACGCTTTAGCTTCTTTCCGAGCTTGCAGTGTTATTCGTTCAAGTGTTTCAAGGTCATTATCGTTTAAGGCTTTGTCTAAATTATGTAATTGGTCTTTATAAATGCTCGCTATTTTGTATATCATTCTCTTCAAATGTCGTAAATCCGGAAAGTGAGGTGCCACAATTTCAATGGCTAAAAAATTGGACTTACATAGTTTAGGGTTTATGTAACAACCATGAGAATGACCAACTTTTTCAGCATGCACTTTATTAGAACAGCTACTGATATGGTTGTTCAACTTATGTACCTGTTTTAATGAGCATTCTAACAATCGTTTGAAGAAATCCTGTAAATTATTCAGAATTTCAATATCTTTTGTTTTACAAAGATAACTACAATGCCATGCTTTTGTCGTTTTCTTCGATTGCAATACAGGTAGAACGTTTATAGCTTTCCCTGCCGAATTCAGTATGATTGATTCAGAACCGCTGAAAGGATGATATGAACTTTCCGCATAATATGATTCTGAAGAAGACGTATGTCTGGATTCTCCACACAAAGCATTAATCCTGTCCTCAACTTCTAAACATTCTGCTGCACGCGTTAAGGAAACTTCCACTTTTTGTTTACAATCTTTCAACAGTTTCCTCATTTTCAAAACGTACTTTTGCCTAATATGAAAACACCATTTTATTATACGCTCTGCTTCCAATCTACTTGCTTCTCCGGACGGCATGCTAATAATTTTTGAAAGTTTTCTAATATAAGTTTCTTTGTTATTTTTGGTTGCTATATTGTTATTTGTTTCAGCAATACAACGATACTTTTTTATTATTTTCTGAGTAGCACGACGTTTTGCTACTTTATTATAATCATCTCTTTTACGTATTTCATCATAATATACCTTCCGCTTTTTGGAGATAACTTCTTTATTTAGCTGATAATAATTTTTTCGCTTTCCGCATTGCACTTCTTTATTTGCGTCATAATGCACTTTTGCCTTTTTGATTATACCTTCTTTATTTAGCTGATAATAATTTTTTCGCTTCCCGCATTTCACTTCTTTATTTGCGTCATAATGCACTTTTTTCTTTTTTATTATACGTTCTCTATTCAACTCATAATAATTTTTTCGCTTTTCGCATGTCACTTTTTTATTTGCGTCATAATGCACTATTTTCTTTTTTATTATTCCTTCTTTGTGTGCGTTATAATATTCATAATTATAAAATTTTATGCTTTCCTCCCCTTTTTTACAATCTTTGCCTTTTTTCATGTTACATTCCCCTTTCTTTGCATTATAAACAGCTCTTCTTTTTAAATTAATTTCCTCTTTCTGCCTTTTATAATAATTAGACATGTATTCGTTCCTTTTACATGGTACGTATACATTGCTTTTTTTTTACTTCGAAACGAATGGTTGATCTGTCTGAATGATATTTTTGGTATGTGTGGTGACTTCTTTGTTACTTAGTGTTACATTTTGAACTGGGGATATTTGTTTTTTTTCATTAGTAATATTACTTTGACCAATTTTAAATGGAGGATAATTTCCACAAGGAGGATCTTTATTATTAATTGTATTACCAATTGCAGATTCATATTCATATATACAACGTGTTAATTGTTGATCCTGAATGCATGGAAAATGTTCTATACGATTAGATTGAAACATTTGGATCAAATGTTGACCCATCAACGCATGATTGTACGTTACTTTGTCTGGTAATATTTTGAATAATAACGAGACAGCAAATGCAATCGCAAAAACTCCGCAATCCCGACAGTTAGGTTGAGCTTGTACATGTGGAAATTCAATAAATTCTTCGTCAATTGCACCGTCAAGTTTGTTAAAAAAAGGGTATAACTTCTCCAGAAAAATTTTATGATGACTATGCAACTTCTTGGAATTAAAAGAATCATAAATATAAACTCTTCTGTCATCATGCTTATAGAAGCTACAAACCCAGTGTCCCCCTGCATTGGTTTTAAAATCTTCGCTTTGGTGCAAAATCTGTATGTGATCCTGATTTTCAGGAACTGGTTGTATTGTACCAGGCAATTGAACTCTCCACGTCTCGCGTGGTTTATAATTAGAGTTAGCTTCTAATAATTTGTGAAAATATTCAACATGATCATCTGTTAACCATTCGCCTCTATTGATAATTTTCATAATTTTTAAATTGAGTGGCAAGAGTCTATTAACTATGGACATGATGAATTATAATTTTATATTTATATTTATAATAATATAAGGTAGAAATGTCCAATAAGTAAGTTACGTAATTCAACAATTCAACAATTCAACAACGATTTATAACCAAGAATATTATTTTTATTGAATATCACGCTTCAGCAGCTGAAATTACACTTTGTGATTACTAGTGTATTATTATTTAATTTAGGAATGCCTCGCATTAATTCAGCGCCTAAGCAGCTGAGAATTGCGGCGCCTAAGCAGCTGAGAATTGCGGCGCATAAGCAGCCGAGAGTTTTGGCGCATAAGCAGCCAAGACTATTAGAATATTAATTATTAAAAGAAAGAGGAATAAAAAAAGGAAAAGTGAAAGTGAAACAAAGAGAGGTTAGAAAGTATGACAAAGTAAGAGAATAATACAATAGAATGGGTGATCCAACGCTGGTTTTAAAAAATTAAATGTCCACGATCTGAAAATGATAATTTATGCATATATTAACTTGATTATTTATTAGACAATTTCAAATGGTGTATTCCAGTCTTACCTAAAACTTATCTGTGGACTCAATCTCGATTAAATGATTATTATTTTATTATAATATTTTAAATCATTAAATATCCACGATCTGAAAATAATAATTTATAAATATATTAGCTTGATTAATTATTAGAAAATTTCAATTGGAGTAATTCAGTCTTACCTAAAACTCAGCTGATGAATATCATTTATATTTTTGACTAATGATAGATTTGATCACAATCAAAATATGAGTGAATAGTATATTAACTTATATCTCAACACGCTTGCCAACTGGCCGTACGGTCGCACCATAGACCACGGTGTAATTGGAAGGTGTTCCAACAACATATTTTTATATATGGATTTGAACATGGAGTATACGGGATAGTGTGCTCCGGTCGCCGGCTTCGTTTTGTGTTTCGCGCGACCCTAGGCCCACATGCCCGTCGGTCAGAAGGAGCCCTCCTCATACCACGAAAATGTGCCGGTGGTCACGTCCCGCCGCCGTCGCGCGAGATTCTTCTTTACCCTCGCTTAACGCGTAATGCAATGTATGATCACAGACGAGGTATAGAATAGACCTATCAATCAATGTATTTTTCTGTCACCGGTTTGGGGGGTCCTAGGACCCCCTTACCATTTCAGTGTCGCATGCAACGTTACCGGTGAAGTCTCGAAACAGATTGTAACGCTACGCGTGGTAGGAATTAGAATTCAGCACGGGTAAAGTAAGGTTATTTTTTGAGTCGAAGCCCGCGATTTACAAATGTTTCTGTTAGAGTAACAATTTAAAAATCGTCTTATGAACATATTCCGTTCAACGGAAGAGAAAGGAGGATGAATATAAAACGATATCACATTCGCCTTTTAACTTTGCTGTCCTATTCCGGTTTATTTAACGCAAAACAAATTTCATTCGCTTGCAATAACGTAATTTGTAAAAACAGTGCTTTAATGTTTTTTAAGAGCACCTGTTGCTGAACCCCACCCATTCATCATGTGTTTGCGAACACATTAATGATGGTCTATATGATATAATACAGACATATAATAATAACAATAATAATAATAATAATAATAATATCTTTCTACTGTACTATATTATTTAAAAGGAACATATCGAACCCGTACACACCGATTTTGGTGGAATTTTGCAAGTGTGTAGAGTAGCTAAAAATATTCGATACATATTTTTTGAAGAAGGAATTCATTCTCCTCCATAACTATTAGAAAAATTCATTTGTTTATACTATATACTAACTGACGTTGACTGACTAATGTTAACTGATGTTCGGATGTTGCAGTAAGTTTATACACTATGTCCGATTTGTTTGTATATTATTTTTCACAGGCTATTATTTTAGTAACTATTGAAAAAGCAATAAATGTTTCATATGAAACTTTTTTTATTTGATCGAGGAAACTAAATAGTATAGGAGGAGAAAGGAGTACGGTATTTAGAATGCAAGAAGTGAATATATTTAAGGTTTGGAATACATAATGTGCTCGACACGACCGTCCTATGCGAGCGACTGCAGGAGACCAGAGATGGCCAACAAATTGTTTGAAATAAAAATTTGTGTACGAAATTTTTATTTCAAATAATTTGTTGGCGATCTCTGCAGGAGATTGCCTTCGTCGGCCGCCGATCGTCTCGTTCTTTTGTCCATGTCGACGGGATCGACGTCGCATATCTGCCGCGTCCAACAATGCGTTTGCAGATTTCAGAATCTATTGTTCTGGTTTTCTCGACTTCAAAAAAGTAAAAAATAATTTTGTCCCTTATTTAATCTATGACACTCAATTTTTTTAAGTCGGCGCCAGACTTACACAGTGCAAATGATGAGGCACCGATATAAAAAAAATTGAGTGTCGTAGATTAAATAACGAACAAAAGTATTTCTTACTTTTTAGTGCATTTTTATTTTTTTGAAGTCGGTTTTAATTATAATTTTCCATTTTATGCAACGATGCGCCATTATTGTGGCTTTTACACGCAGGTGGTGAAAAATCTTTCCGTACGGGAGTATAGCGCCGCGGTCAACCCCTTTCGTAGCTAAAAGTTTTGAAATTGAGACGGGTACGAGACCAGTCGACATTGTTTTCAAACTTCATTACAGTAATCTGGGGTGCGAGTGGTAAATCGGATCATAAAAGCGGAGCGCGCGGCTCGCTTACCTGGGCCGGGAAATTCCCAATAGCTCTTTGCCACGTGAATTTGAAAGAGACCATCCCAAAATTTTCGAAGCTCGGGGATCACTGCTGTTCTCTGCGGTCGCTGGCAGCTCTCCGAAGAGATTGCCTTCGTCGGCCGCCGACCATCTCGTTCTTTTGTCGATGTCGACGGGCTCGACGTCGCGGTTTCAGCCACGTCCAACAATGCGTTTGCAGACCTCAGAATCTATTGTTCTGGTTTTCTTTTTCATAATTTTATCTTCAATGCAGTGTATGCATAAGATAAGACTTAAGGGGCAACTAATCAGACATGTCTTTGATAGTAGCGGTGTTTTAATTTTTTTCCTAGAATTATTGTGTCTGAATGTTTTAAACTTTTAGCTACTCAACGCCACGCTTATACCGGCTTCCATTAATACCATTTTTTGGAATGAGGCGCCATTATTGTGGCTTTTACACGCAGGAGGCGAAAAATCTCTCCGTGCAGGTGTATACCGCCGCGGTCAACCTTATCGTAGCTTAAAATTTTGAAATGCAAGACCATTATACTCATTCATCTGTTTCCTTCAGTGTCGGATCTGTATTCGTACTCAGAAAGTTAAAATTCGATGGCCACGACATTCTGGCCTTTTCACTGTACGCTCTCTTGAAATCGGTTGAACGGTAACGCGTACCTTTTTTTACAACCCTGAGGGGTTCTTAGGTAAAAGCTTTCAAACGATGCGGCTCGGGGGTCATAAACGCTAGAGTAATGACATAAGGACAAAGTCAGCAATAGGCCATTCAGTAATCAGTATGCCAATTTCTATCATAGAAGTATCATAAATGGATTACTAGTATTTTTCTGATGAAAATGAAACCAAACTTGATAAAATCCTGATTATTTTTAATGACTGTAATGGAAAGTACTTGAAGTAGAGTAATTGAGGAAATTAATGAAGAGTACCTGAATTATACGTGAACTGACACGGAACTGCTATGTGTGCCCAGATCTTAACGTAAGCGATAGTACGCTCGTGTATTTACATCATAGATGTTTTTTATCATTTTTAAATCCATTCAATAGTTAATAAGGACAGAGCCAATCAATTTGTAACGAAACGTAGGGATTTAGGGGCCTCGGATCCCAAAAACTACGAATATAAATTTTACAAAAACGTTTTAATTCATTATTTTCAATGATTTTTACATGTCGTAGGATGGGCACCGTCTGTTTAGACACGCGCGATGTGCAGAGATTTGCCGCAATGTTAGTAATAGCCTCAATTTTTAATATTTTTCGGCGTACGACACGTGAAAATATTAGTTAAATGTTCCACTACATGTAAAATACTAACAATCAATTTCATCTTGCAATTTATAGTTTAAGCTCTCAAGAAGTGCCATATTGCAGCG
Organism: Andrena hattorfiana; assembly: GCA_944738655.2. Classification (NCBI taxonomy): domain Eukaryota; kingdom Metazoa; phylum Arthropoda; class Insecta; order Hymenoptera; family Andrenidae; genus Andrena; species Andrena hattorfiana. The sequence continues at coordinate 20,810,521 of OX122892.1, forward strand.
CCATATAGGCTCCTGATCCCCGAAATAGATTTTCAGAGAGAAATCCGGCGTGAGTCGTTGACAAACCGAGCCAAAGCGTAGCTTAGCGAAAGCCCGCCCTCTATGTTAAACTCTTACTCTAAACGAGTCACATGTATACAAGCACGCACACATCTTTCAGTATTTCAACACATTTCAGAGTAGTTCTTGAGTTGGACGCTGTTCATGAACAGAGGTCGCTAAATTCAGTCCTCAAATTATGGGTCGGTAACACAGTTTGGGTGGTGACATGAAGTCCCATAAGGTGATAGGTCTATTCTATACCTCGTCTGTGGTATGATGATTTCGATAATTACCGGTATCGATATTTACTAAAAAGTGGGCTTTGATCGTCGAATGTTTTCCATGAATCTGGACTAGCTTCAATTCCTTGTGGTTCTTCTTCACCCGAAAGGACGCCACGTTATTTTCGAAGCTGCTTCCAAAAATGTAAGTAATAAAAATACGATTCATTTACTCATAGCAGAGTTATTGTTATTCATATACTCTAACCCGGTTAACCATCAGCGTTAGTTTAATAATTCGTGATTCGTGACAATGAATAAATATATTCGTGACAATGAATAAATATATTCGTGACAATGAATAAATATATTCGTGACAATGAATAAATATATTCGTGACAATGAATAAATATATTCGTGACAATGAATAAATATATTCGTGACAATGAATAAATATATTCGTGACAATGAATAAATATATTCGTGACAATGAATAAATATATTCGTGACAATGAATAAATTCCCACGTTTTTTAGTGACAAATAAATCACACGAATAAATTTCTCGCGAAAAAAAGCTACCAAATGTGCATTCCCACGAATAAAAATGTCGAATAAATTTCTCACGAATTAAACTAACGAATGTCCATGTAAGCTACAACATTTTAAAAGTCTTTGGTAGGCACTTTGACTATGTCATTTATCTTTTTCGCTAATAAATTGTTTTTAAATTTTTGTAGACCCCAAACAATGGAGGAGCAGCTTTTGTTTGGTAAGATTTAATAATTTTATTAACGATTAATGATAAACTTTCTGAAAAATTAACTTTCTAAAAATAAAAACATTTATACCAATTTATTTTTCCTGATCCAGACTATGAGGACGATTTATTTATAACGGCGCCTCCACCGGCAACGGGGCCTCCACCGGCAGCGGGGCCTCCACCGGCAACGGGGCCTCCACCGGCAGCGGCGCCTCCACCGGCAGCGAGGCCTCCACCGGCAGCGAGGCCTCCACCGGCAGCGAGGCATCCACCGGCAGCGGGGCCTCCGCCGGCAGCAGGGCCGCCCCCAGGTCGAGGCCGCCAGTGGCCTACGTGTAAGTGTTTTTAAACGATTTTATACAGCTTCGATCTTCTGTTTGATTGTATGTTTGTTTGTATGGATCAAATCTAGCAACTCAAATTTAACCCACTTCCAACTATCCAATTGTCTTGAAACTTTGCAGGCGTGCGTAGTTTGGATGACAATACAATTTAAAAAAAAATAAAATAAACCCCGAGCGGGTTAAATGGAAGTGGGTTAAATTTGAAGCTGAATTAAATCGTTTTATAAATCAATGATTTCTGTGATTTATTTAATTACCTTTTTAATTAAGTTCATTTAATTTATCATTTCAGATCGAGGCACCCGCGCTGGACGATCTCGGCGGCAAGATGAATTTATGAAATTCTTACTGAAATTGAGTGCCGCCGAGTATTCGTGGGGGAAGAGGAGGGGCGGGGCAGGAGGAGGGGGGGTCAGGGGTATAAAATAATAGTAATAATAAATGTAAAAAATAAAATTTGATAAATTTATTTATAGATCACTTTATTGAATTTCTAAATTTTCTAACACTTGTCTGCGCGCTGTTAATTTGTATTTTCTAACACATCAAGCACTTGTCTGCGCGCTGTTAATTTGTATTCTTTCATTCAAAGTAACGAATGAAAATTAACTTTCTCTTTTTCACTTCGCTTCTTCGCCTTCTCCCCTTTTCTCTACATAAGTAAAAATTAACATTCTCTTTTTTACTTCGCTTCTTCGCCTTCTCCCCTTTTCTCTACATAAGTATATGTATTCCATATCGATTGAATTGATTTGATATGTGGTTACAGGTTGATTTCAAGTCGTTAGAATTTATGATAATTCAAATTTGGCCAACTTACCTTGTGTTTGAGACTGCATTTTGATTGCAATTCAATGGTATCAATGGTATACAACGATACATATTTGTAAAAACACGTGGCATCTCAAATTTTGACAACTTACCTTATTTGATTTGACACTCGTCAGGTTATAACCTGACTGTAAGCTGTCAAAATTTGGAGTAGATTGCATAGTGAATATAGCGATTGACGAACGAAACATGTATTAGTTCGTTTTGGCTGAAGGTGTGCGTGTAACGCGTATATACGTATTATACTGACGAAAATTTTCTTGGAGAAGAAGAAGAAAAAAAAATCTTACCGTTTCCGAGAGATCCATGAGACGATATTACGATATCTCTGTCATGCGTGGACCGATTTTATTCAATTTGGTCCTATTCGAAAGCTTATATGCGGTTTACATAAGAAAAATGCCTTTAAATTTAGGAAATATTGCAGGCGTGATGAGATATTAATGAAATAAGTTTCAGGTAAGGTTGGATTAGCTGGGCGACGAGTAAATGATATAAAGCGATAGCGACATATCGACATATACAGGGTGTCGAAACATGTACTTGGCGTCGAGACGCTACCGCGTCTCTAGATAATTTCTTTTATAGACTGATATGTTCATCTCGTGGTCCAATGTTTTGTCCACTAAAAACATTAAATTAACTAAAAAAAAGCACAATTTGTGAACTGCATTTTAAAGCAGAAGAGATTGTTAGAGAGGATGCTTTTTCACAAAACAATGGAGAAATCATATACATCGAAAGAGCCAAACCTAAATTAAAAGAAGGAGCAGTGCCGTCAATTTTTCCCTCAAAGAAGGTTCAATATTATCAACATTATAAATGCAAAAATATTGACGGTATGTCTTCTGAAGTTTCCTCTGAAACCTCACATGCGGTGGAAGAAAGGCCAATAAGCAAATTGTCTGCCCAAAATTTGAGTTGCGGGAACAGTACAGAGATGCCTACAACGTATTGGTTCGCAAATATTAATGAGGATTATATGATGTGGACATGTTGGGCGAACGATTTATCACATATTTTAAGACGGGCGATTCTTACACCAAACATGAAACTGCAGGTAAATAGAATCGAGTAAAATAATAATATTATGTAATATATATATATATGTGTGTTTATTTATATCTGTAATATGTATTACAATGTTATTAATATGTAAAACTAGCCTAAAATACCCGGCGTTGCCCGGGTAAAACTTTGATTGCCACAGAGTGTCAAGGAGGTGAAATAAGGGCGAAGGGGAGGGATGTCCAGATTTCATGGTAGCCTATATGTTCCACAGGGTTTAGAGAATAATTACGAAATATTTGGTCCAGATCGGTTAAAAAATCGGGATAAAAAGGATCCTATATGTTATTCCCGGTCCTAGACTACGTGTATACAAAATTTCAGAAAGATCCGTTGCGTAGTTGCAACGTGATTGAGTAACAAACATCCAAACATCCAAACACACTCTCACATTTATTATATTAGTAGGAAAGTAGGATTTGCGGTCATATTTGTCGTCATATACTGTTTTCATATAAAATGTTATGATCCTGTAACGTAGTTTAGGCCAGGGTGGTGACACTCCATACTTGTGATTTTGTTATCATGGATAACGCCGTCTGAGCGGATTGGGGTAAAACTAAATTCATTAAATTCCTGTAGGCGGGAACTTTGAAACGTGGGTTTAGGACTATTCAGTTATAGCGAATTCGATGCCTCGCACTGACTCTGCACTGGTGTCAGAAAATAACTCGGATTGGTTGATTCTTATAGAGCTATTCTCGTTTATATCAGAAACAACCAATCTAAGTAATTTTCTGGCACCAGTACAGAGTCAGTGCGAGACACCGAATTCGCTATTAAATTGATCGAACTTCAGAAACGACTGAGATACAATTTCTGTACTACACATAATCATATTCTATGCATTCTATATACAATTTAAAAGTGTGTAGTCGTACAAAAATTGCATCTGAATCGTTTCTATTTGAACAGGAAAAATTAGACGTTACACATTTTTTCAGTTAATGCAATCTTTTATTTTGAATATTAATCGCTTGTATTAACGTGTTGCTCATTTCTGGCCGATATTTGATATTAACTTTTTGTTTGATAATATTATTAATACTTCTACAGAACTGTACGATACAAATTAACACAATTTCTTTTGTGATTAAATTAGAAATTATATTGCAGTGTGGGCAAACAAAACTAAAGTGTACATATCTTATTATGTATAGGTCAATTGTTTTCATAACATCGTGCGTGATATTTTCCGTGTTTAAAATGCACATAGTAATATTATAGCATTGACTTATACATTGAAAAAAGTACGCCTCATATTGCTCGAGTAGATTGTCTGCAGAGTGTGAATCTTTTTTGAAAATATGTAATTTACATAACTCGCATTTTATGCGCGTATTAATAGTTTCGTTCAAATTTTGTAGCAAACATTCCATAATTCTATTGTTAACATTTGTTTTGATTGCGTTGTGTAACTTTATATGAACTCGAAGTTCCTCGATAATTGTTACATCCCGCGTATCATTGTTAATGTTATTTAAATTCTTAAATTGTATTAGAGGCATTTCAAACGTTTGCTCGCAATTAGCCATTTTACCATGGCTAGCAGCCATGTATCTTAAAAATAACGATTTATACGATTCACTAAATTGTAGACATGTTGGATTAATCAATCGCCCTCTATGCTGTCTGATTTGCGAGAAAAAGTTCTCCACGGCGCCCTGGTTTAATTTTCGCGTATAGGGGAAAGTGGGGCATAACCGGGTACCTAATGTATTTTTCCTGCTAGCATAAAGTCAGACGGCAAAATAAACTTTGGACACCGCTAGAAATCTTAATTGGACCTTACAGAATCAGAAAATGAGAATTCTTATATGATAAAACTATTTGGCTCACAGGAAAACAAGTTTTCTCGAAAGTATGCAAATACCCGGTTTTACCCCATAGGTGTGGGTAATACCGGGTACCTATTAAAAAACGCTCTCATTACTGCTACGAAAAAAACTCATAGCACCTTTTTTGTAGAGAATTTCCTAAGCTATGAGTAGGTAAGCTATGAGAGTTCTGGATACGGGTGGCGAGGGGGTGAGGCGGGGCGGGGGTACCGGACCGAGGGCGCGGGGGCGAGGTATGGAGGGGGGTACCGTACCTAGGGCGAGGGGGGATGACGTCACAGGGGAAGGGGGATTTCAAAATTTTCAAAATGGCGTCGCGCGTGCAGGTCGAGTTCGTGGGCGAGGGGACTGACGTCACAGGGGAGGGGGTGAATTTTCAAAATTTTAACACGCGCGGGGATCGGTGCGCAGGCGCGAAAGGATGTAACGCGGATGCTGTAATTCAACACCGATACCTATTCGAGATTAATTAATCTAAATAGCCCAACCGCCTCACGAAAGAATGCAACGTCGCCCTCGTATAAACATCCGCCGGCGATTCGACGCTTTATCGCGATAATTATTCGAGATCGATTAATCTAAATAGCCCAACCGTCTCACGAAAGAATGCAACGTCGCCCTAGTATAAACATCCGCCGACGAAATGTAATTCGACACCCTCAGAGCGATAATTATTCGGGTATCGCCCAACGTTTTCTGAATGAAATAACTATTCGAGATCAATTCATAATACGGCAAGAAGTCTTCCGAAAGATAAGGAATCATGACGCGCGACAGGATGTAACGCGTCGAGGCGCGTACCTGCGTGCTCCGCAGATGCTGTAATTCGACACCCTCTGACACAGCGCGAAGCGATAACTATGCGAGATTTATTAATCTAAACAGTACAGCTGCCCCATGATCATCCTGTAAGAATGGGGCATTGCGTTCGCGTAAACATCCGCCTATGAAAACATAGAGCGATAATTATTCGAGTGACGGATGCGAATGCCCTTATCGCGAACGGGGGAATCCGATACACGTGGTAACGCAACGAGTTAGTGCGACTTTACGTTACTCGATTGAGGTGCATGAGAGAAAGAGCGATAGAGAGAATTCGATGATCATCGCCATCAATGCTGCAATATATATTCATACATTGACGTGCACGTGTACGTGAATCTGTATAAAAGCAACGTTTAAATGAATCGTTACAGGTATTAACGTGAAAATCATCCATTTATTAAAACATATACGCGTACTATAGTACATTCCTAACGCTAACAATTCGCAATCAATCAAAGAATGTTGTTCAAAGTGATCGCTTTCGGAAATTAATTTTACATAATCTGTTGGTGCGGTAGCACTACGTAGAACGTTTACGAACGTGGTATATTTACTAGCTACAGCGTATATATTTTCGGTCAACCAAGTGAACATATGATCGATGCAATGTTCATACGCGAACAGTTTTCGCATCGTGATTTCCGTCATGTATAAGGTAACGCGATTATCGGTGATTTTGACGAGTTGATCATTATGCATGCGCGTGAATTCGATTCGTAAATGATCAATTTCGATGTGGGTCTGGGGTGTTGTTACGTTGTCGCGTAATTTTTTTAAGAATGTCAGTCATATTTTGCAGTAGGAGCTTCCACGTAGACATTGAGAAGCTCAACTCGCCACCTTTATTGTCGACTATGGTGATCTCGACGCGGCACGAATCCATGCCAATGCGAATTCCTATCGTGAGCCGTTTATACGCTGTTGAGGTCAGAACGTCAGAACTCTTTTCGCGTACAGACATTGGGCGAGTACAGTGATTTGTATTTGAAAACAGATGTGCTGTTACTCGCCGACGTATTCGAAAGTTTCCGCACCGACTGTATCGCGAGTTACGATCTGGATCCCGCGCATTATTGCACGCAACCAAGTTTCACGTGGGACGCGATGCTCAAGTACACCAGCGTACGATTAGAGCTTCTGACGGACGTGGACATGTTACTGTTCGTGGAGCCTGGCATACGCGGCGGTCTGAGCCAGTGCTCGCACAGGTACGCGAGCCAACAACAAGCACCTGCCTGCAGGGATGTACGACGAGTCGAAGGCATCGACGTATCTAATGTACTTCGACGTCAACAACTTGTACGGCTGGGCGATATCGCGGGCTATGCCGAAAGGAGGGTTTCGATGGCTGGACGATGCGACAGTGGCCGCGCTCTACGTATCATCCCTACCCGACGGCGAGGACTCCGAGGAATCTGAGGGATACCTGCTGGAGGTAGACATCGAATATCCCAAGGAGATCCACGACGCCCACGCCGACCTTCCATTCTGCTCGGCGCGCGAGCACGCGCCAGGAGGAAAACAGACTAAGCTGCTTGCCACGCTCGACGATAAGGAGCGATACGTCATCCATTATCGCTACCTGAAGCAGTGCGTCCGACACGGCTTACGCGTAACGCGAATTCATCGGATGTTACGATTCGATCAGTCGCATTGGTTGCGCGACTACATTCGATTGAACACCGATTTGAGGACGCGAGCCACGAGTGAATTTCAAAGGACTCTATATAAATTAATGAACAATGCGGTGTACGAAAAGACAATGGAAAATGTGCGGAATCGCGTAGACGTGCGACTGGTGACGCGGTGGGACGGTCGTTACGGTGCGGAAGCGCTGATCGCGAAACCAAACTTTCACAGTCGGACGATTTTCTCCGAGCAGTTAGTGGCCATCGAAATGCGCAAACTCAAAGTGAAGTTCGACAAGCCGATATACGTGGGGATGAGTGTACTGGACGTATCGAAAGAATGCCTGTACGAGTTCCATTATGCGTATATGCGTGCGGAGTTCGGTGATCGGTGTAAGGTCCTGTACACCGACACCGACAGTTTAATGTATAGTGTGAAATGCGATGATATGTACGAAAAGATGAAGTGTGACGTTGTCCGATTCGATACGAGTGATTACGCGGTGGACAATCCGTACGGTATGCCCCGCGTAAACAAAAAGGTACCGGGACTCATGAAAGATGAGAACAACGGCACCTTGACGACCGAGTTCGTCGGACTACGATCTAAGATGTACGCGACTAGAACGTTTAACGCTGCAGTGGGGTCTACGAGTGAGACTAAGAAAGTGAAGGGTGTGCGGAGACATGTAGTCGCGAACGATATACAATTCGATGATTACATTCGTTGTCTTCATGATCTTACCGAAAAATCAGTTCGGCAGAACAATATACGCTCCAAAGAGCACGATGTGTATACCGTGAGTCAAGAAAAGAACGCTCTCAGCCCGTTCGACGACAAGCGATATATTTTAACCGATCGGGTTAGCACCCTTCCGTGGGGGCATTATCGAATCCCCGAGCTCGAGCTTGAGCCCGGCGAGTCCCTCGAGAATCCCATTGTATAGAATGCTTGTATGTTTGTATTTTTTGCATGCACATATGTATATACGTTTCAATGGATAAGAGGAATTACACAGAATGAGAGAAGATAATATAATTCTTCGAAAAATGTACACTTTTTTTTATCTGTAATTGTCCATTTCAAGGGAGAGCTTGAATGTCTTATTTCAATTCTTCAATGAAGTTGGATTGATTTATTGTGATGACTGTACCTTGCTTAGAGACAAAAAAATATATAAAATAATGTTATGTTAAAATTTTATCAAAAAGGCGCTAACAACTAAAAAATAATTCTATTCTTGTACTACAATTTCGATGGTGTTTTTTAACTTTAAATAAAAACGTGGAGCAGGATATTTCATAACAGAATATGAATCAATTTAATACAGCATCAAGTGTCGAGATGAATTTGTTGCGAGATAACCTGCTCCACGATTTTATTTAAAGTGAAAATACACCATCGAAATATATTTATAGCATTCATAAATTTCATTACGATCGGCGTGTTACACTTCAAATTGTATGCTTTGAAATTGCACATTGATTATACAAAATATTATATTCTTCTACGTATAAATAAAAACTATTGATACGCAAATTAGTATTGTTTCATTGACATGTTTCCTAACTTCACTCCCGAACCTCTCTATCTTTCATTATTGCTATCCTCTTTTACGTTCAGCGAGGCTCTGACGCTAGACGCAGCTCTCGTGCCGTATTCCTTCAAGACTTCTCGATAGAAAGAGATAACTCTGTGGCAACAGCGCGGCAGAGACAGAGAGAACAGCAGATGTGGCAACTATGCGTAAAACATTCGTCTACATAGAGTACCTGGAGATGTCACCTCTGTACAAATTCTTTTTATCGATCGCAGTAGTTTGATTCGGATCCGTTTGTTTACTGGGAACGCTTCGATCAATTCGGACCATAACAAAAATGAGACGGCAGCCTTAAGAATAGTTTCTAATATAAAACGTCACAGTACCTTTCCTTGTCCGCAATGATTGTCCAGAGGTACCAGCAACAGCATATCCAGTATCTGTAAAATTTATTGCAAATGATTAATTCGTTAACTCGAATCTGAAGGCAAGAACTAAAATCTTCGAGTTATAGAGGTTTCGACTTATCGAAGTTATGGGGTAAGAGAGACTTTTACGGCCGATTTCTTCTCCTCGGAAAAATATTAATATTAAGCTGCTGTTGCAGAATTAAACTGGTAAATGTTTAAAGAATGACCATTTATTAATTGATGTTTATATCTATACAATTTTCACTTTGAAATAGCAGCTTAATATTGACATTTTTGCGATGTAACTAACCTAGGGAAACGCGAGTTAATCATACTCTACTGTACCTATCCGCCAGATAATTTTTATCCAGAGGCGAAGAAATCGGCCATTACAGAGGCTTTGTACGAAAATTAATAATTTGCTGATCGGAATGGCATAAAAATAGAAAAATTCAATTTGTACTACTACGCTACTATTCATTATTATTGAAAAATATCTGATATTCTAACAGTTGAAACAAGGGAGACAGTATCGAATGTTTGTATTTTCTTACCAGTATGGACCTCCATACGTTCAGCTGCTTGCTGAACCTTGTTAAACCCTAAGAGATGCAGAAAAATGTATGAATACTTTTTTGTTCTATTGCTAGTCGATAATGTAACTATAAAAGCGCAGTGTCCGCCGACTATTAGTTCAGGAGATAGAAATTTAACTTTAAACCATTATTACTGCAAAATGAAGGCCCAAACGCGAAATCGTTATTCTTGATTTTCGTCTTATTTTCACCTCTAGACAATATTTTCAGCACGTTTTAAGAAACGTACACCCTATATATTAAACATACCTGGAAGTTGAAGCGTTGGAACAGCAGTCTTACAAAGATTCCTTTTTAATTTGTAGATGCCTAAGAAGTGCGCATCGCAGATCTTCCTGTTGCGAAGAGATTGGTGCATTAACAATGGATTGCCGCAAGCAGCAATCCATTTTAAGCACCTGTCTTGGTCTTTAACGACATCGGGAAATGCCCTCAGTAATTTATTTCCCGATTCGCAACCTTTCACTTCGCACTTCTTAGGCCCGGACATAATCTCAAACTCAAATTGATGCAATTAATAAAAAAACTTACAGTATCTCAAAGACGCTATATTACAAAAATTACTTATCTTATGTGATGACTGATCCACGTGGGTTACACTTCCTCGTGTCTGCGCCAAACAATTAAAAATGACGACGGTCGTCATGGTAACATTTCACCAACGTCGAAAGGTTGTGTGTCGTGCTCACTGATACACCTAGGTATGTGTGTGTGATGTACCTAGCGCCTCCTGCCTACTTGGTGCTAACTAAACGGGAACTTCGGCCAATCAATGACGACTAGTGATGGCGATCCTGGGCAAAGATCGGATCGATTCTAAAAATCGATCTTTTATGAAGGATCGGTTATAAGATCGATCGATTGTGGAAAAAAAAGATCGATCTTCAAAGATCGATCCTGAAAAAGTACTTAAATTAACTTCATTAGGTGCGTTCAGCGGACTCAACCGTTGAGTCCGCTGAACGCAGCCTTTCTCGGCCTCATTGGTCACATTTATATAGTACTAATATAGTACTTTTTACACATAGTCTATTTTTATAATGTCCATTGAAAAAATTTTATCCTTAGATTCTTCAGATATTTGTTCAGCTATAAATAATTACAAAAATATCAAATATTGAACATTAAAATGTAACTAATTGGACAATTGGGCAATAACGTAACCAAAACAAGGACTATAGTAGGACAACAGGTAGCAGAAGATAAGCACCTGCACAGGAATTGCACCTAACATAGAATATAGCGTATACGCTATACGTTATTGTAAAACGGTGTAAAAAGAAAACACGTAATTTAAAGAGAACGTGCTTCAAGAATAAGATAAATGTTCACAAGGGAGCATAGAATACAGAAACATCTTTATTAAGAGATAGCATAGTGAAATGTATAAGAATAGAATAAACCTAAACCTAGGGCGGTGTTCACAGTTGCTTCTTAACCGTTTTAGTGCCACGCAGCGCGATCGCGCTGTTCGCGTACTGTGGTGAACCGTGTCGCTTTTTTTGGTCACGATCGTCAATTCGATTACGCTCGATTCAGAATGTATCTTGTCGCGAGTCTGTCAGAGTTTCCTCTCGTAATTACAAATTTTCTTTCAAATAATCGTAAACAACCTGCATAATTAGCTGTCTTTCTTTAACACATTGAGTCCCAAGGTTTATTTTTAACAAAAGCGCTATCGCGCTTCATGGCACAATCCGACACGGATTTTTAAAAACCCCTGGCACTAAAACGGTTAAGCATAAGGTCACCTTAGGCATCCTCTACTAGTCTACTAGTCTTAAGAATAAGTAGCAACTGTGAATACCGCCCCTAAACCTAATAACAAAAATTAAAAGTCACTTCCAATAATCTTCGCCGACAGAATGCGAAAACAACAATTTGGACACCTTTGACCCTTGCAACCGATTTCTTTTTTCGGTAAGAACATTACCAGCCTTACTAAATAGGCGTTCCGCTGGAACAGATGAAGCCACGAGTGTTAAATATTTTACTGCAATTTGATAACAGTGTGGATAGACTGTTTTGGTTCCATCCCAATATTTCAAAGGATTTTCTGATATGTCTATTAGTGGTGTATCCAGAAATTGTCTTAACTCCACCGATATTCCTCCAGGCATATCTCTTTCTGTACTGCAGTTAGATGCAACCAATTCTTCATGGATGTTGCATAAATCATTTTTATGGCATTGTTTTTTTCCTACTTTTTGAATAGTTGGAGACTTGTTAGCATTATTTTTTATTTCAAGAATCTGTTTGTTTATTTCAGCGATAGCATTTGCAACTGCAAGCGGTCTGCGGAAATGAACTTTCTTAAATCGCGGATCCAGCAGTGTTGAAATAGCCAGTAATAAATTCTTTTCTATATTAGAGTCATCAGAATGGAACCTCTTAATTAAATTATCAAGAATTACTTTTTGTAATTGCTGTGATATCTTGGTCTTTGCGGTAAATTTTTCTAGTGTTTTTATCAGACAATTTACAATGGGGATAATTTTACTAGCAGTAACGTAATTCTCGGCTGACATTTCAGCAGTTACTTCTTCCAGTGGTGATAAAATTATGATTGCATCTTCAATAGTTTCTAGTTCCGTGCTTATTAGCATTTCAGGGATAGATTTTTTGAAGAGCACCACACTCACATATTCCGCTAGTGCAGAAAATTGTTGTAGCATATATAATACAGAATTCCACCGTGTTTCGCACTCTTGTTTTAATTTTAAGACAGTTCCCTCAGTCTGGCTATCTTGCACCTGGACTTTTCTTAATTCATCCATTGCATTGACACTATGTTTAAAATGGGTGACTATTGTTTTCACCTTTTTGACCACTTCTTGAAATGCTACCACTGACCGAATTGAATCCTGTACCACTAAATTGATGGTATGCGCAAAACAGGGCATATGTTTTTTGTATCCAAATTTGTTTTGCACTGCTTTTACTATATTAGCACCATTATCGGTGACAACGGCGACTACTTTTTCTTGGGTAATTTCCCACTTGTCACATATCTCAGAGAGCCTATCGACCAGATACGAAGCATCATGATTTTTTTCTAATCCTTCGATACCTAAATCAATTGATCGCATATTCATATTCTCAATATAGTGAATTGTTAATCCTAAATTACTTTTTGTGTTTAAACTATCTGTCCATATATCAGTGGTAAGAACTACATTATTAACTTCCACAAGAGAGGCTTTTACTTTCATACTTATTATTCTATATTTATCTTCTATTCTGTAACTAAGAGTTTTTCTACTGGGTATTTTGTACAGAGGAGCCACAACATGCATGAGTTTGCGAAATCCTATATCTTCCACTGTAGAAAATGGTTGATAATCTTTCGCTATCATGTATAATAATGCATCAGTAATTCCTGATGCTGAACTGCCACCATCTAGAATCAAGATCTTTATCTGTTATATATTATCATTAAATACTTTAATTCAACTGAATTCGCTGTCGTTTTCGATTAAAAAAGGAAACGGTACTGTTAATTAAACAAGCCATTGAAGGGAGATTACAGGTTACTTGCAACATGTATGTATTTTGATTATGTGAATATTAGGGCGAAGAGAAACTATGCAGGCGAAAATTTAAATTTGAATTTTCAGTTGGCCTGGGTGCGGGTTACCTTAAAAATATATTTTTCCAAAATTTTTTTACAGTTGCGTTTGGTTAATCAAAAGACAACTAGGTATCCCGCACCCAGGCCAACTGAAAATTCAAATTTAAATTTTCGCCTATATAGTTTCGCTCCACCCTAGTGAATATTCCTGTTTAAAGCCTGCCCTACACGATGAGCCTTGTCTTGTGGCATGCCACGAGACGAGGTCACATGTCTTGTTCTGGCAAGGTGGAGAGAAGGAGAGAGAGACCTGTTTCAAGCATGCTTCGAGGCAAGTCTCAGCGTGTATGGGCTGCTTTATGGGATAGAAACAGCTATAACCTTATAAGTATAACCTTTCCATTTGCATTCATGTTTTGTAGTAATATTGAATTTTGTACATTACAGAAGAAGAGAATTGTCACCACTGTTGCAACTTTTATTAACCCTACGGTTTTATGCCACGGGGAATGTCCTACGTGCAGTAGCAGATTTCTCTGGTGTATGCGTTGCAACGGCATGCAGAATTGTCCGCAAAGTATCAATTGCAATTGCACTACTGCGACCACAATACATTGAAATGCCGCAAACCAGAAGAGAAATGCAGGAGATAAAAGTAGGATTTTTTACAATGTTTAATTTTCCAAGTGTTATTGGTTGTATCGATGGAACACACATCAGAATACCATCTCCAGGTAAGGAAAGATGTAACAGAAAGAAGTGATGCTATGAGAGAAAGTATAAGACTACCCATACATTATTATGGCTATGTGGTGATGTTTGTTATTCGTTATGTAAAATTTTGTTTAATGTTGTCATTATATTATCTATGATAAATCATTACTTTTACTAATTGTAAATGATTGTAGGTGGTGAGAATGCAGAAGTGTTTAGGAATAGGAAAGGATATTTTTCTTTGAATGTGCAAGCTGTATGTGATCACACAATGAGAATTAGAGATATCGTTGCTCGATGGCCTGGTACAACACACGATTCCACTATATTTTCCCATAGTAACTTGCACAACAAATTTGAAGAACAACAATTTTCGACAGGTTTGCTGCTAGGCGATAGTGCATATCCTGCAAAGAATTATTTATTGACACCAGTATTGAATCCGAGAACACCAGCTGAAGAACGCTATAATTCAGCGCACATACGTACTAGGAACATTATTGAGCGTGTTTTTGGAGTATGGAAACGCCGATTCCCTGTTTTAAGTACAGGGATGAAACTACAACTTAAAACAATACAAGCTGTCATTGTTGCTACAGCAATTTTGCACAATATTGCAAGAAATGAGAACGATGAAGATCCTCTAACAGAAATAGAAGTGCTACATAATGAAGAAATTGAAAACGAACCATATGTACAAAACAATAACAGAGGTAATGAAAGGCGAAATGCTCTTATTGCACAGTATTTTTTAAGGTAAGTGATGAGCGCCGCAAGATGGAAGATTCTTTTCGTTAGATTTGTAGCATTTATACTTTTGAGAAAATGAAATTCTTATATTCTCTATTTTATGTGTATATTTGTAACCTGTTTCCAAATCTGTGAATTTTTTTTTTTTTAACGTGGAGGAAATCCCTAACGGATACCTCGGCTCTGGGGGGAGAGACCGAGGTTATGTGGGGGTTGCACCCACTAAAACCACCACGGTAGCCGCCTAGGGCAGGAAGGATCCCCGATCTTCCTACCGTTGCCAACCTATGTTGGCACTATCCAAGGGGGGAGTGAAGCTCCCCCGGACGTCCTACATATTGCTAGCTCCGGAACGACTCTGCGGGCTACTCGCCAGTGTCGACCCGCATCTCAGGACCGCTGCTGCTATGCTTGTCGGGCCCCCGCCCGACTCACCCACGGTTCTCCGCAAGCCCTCATCCTCTTTGATCCTCCAGGATCAATAAAGCCAACACGCTCAGAATATTTCAGTTTGTTTAGTCAGCAATACTTAAGAAGTTGGTGTAACGACAATTTACATACGTCAATCTACTACTTATATGAAAAGCTATCGTCATTTTGTAGTTGTTGTATTTTGCGATTCTTCAACTCCAAATCCGCCTTCAAGTTCCGAATTGTTAATTCTTCGATAAACTTTTTCGATGCTCTTTCCTCGAGCCATGCTTTTTTATGCAATTCTTCAAGTTCCTTCTTCGACTCCCTTTCTTCGATCAATGCTTGTTTTTGTAATTCATCAATTTCTTTCTTGGAGTCCGTTTCCTCAAGCAATACTTTCATCTGTAATTGCACAAATTCTTCTTTCAATTTTAATAGCTTGTCGTATTTTTTGGGGGTCCTGCTTTATTTTGTTTGCGTAAACAGTTTCCTGTCACACGTGCAAAAATGTAATATGAAAATTTACATTACTTTAGTATGAGTTATAATATGATTGTGAAATATGAATCCAATGAATGTACGCCTTACCTGTTTGGTTCTTACGTGTATGATCAGATGGGCCCGCTGTATTATGTTCGATTAACCATTCGTCTGTCATACACGCCTCTGCAAACAAGTAATATAAAAATGTACATTACTTTAGTATGGGTTATAACACCATTGTGAAATATAAATCCAATGAATGTACGCCTTACCATTTTGGTTCTCAGGTATCTGAGATGGGTCGACTATATCTTGACTGTTTAGCTCTATATTTTTTTCTTGTATGTTAGATATGATTGGCTTTTGCTTTTGCAAAGCTGCCATATACATTTTCATATCTACAGATACACATGTACACATATACATGTGTGTATATATATATACACAATAAATAAGACATATACATATACAGTATTGTCTCCGTATATGCTCGCTGGTCGGGACCGGCGTTGAACTCCTATCGTGAACAGATCCCTAATTCCGAGTGTTCGTTTCTCGCTCCTTTCTGGCCGAAGGGGGGAGTGAGATGGAACGCTTTGCGTGCGCGGCGAGCGTGCGCGACGGGCGCGAGCACTCAGATGGAATCGTGAGTGCTCGACGCATGCGCGCAACGGTCAGATAGCCAGGCACGACACGAGTCTTTTTTGCGCCCTAGGCGAACTTTTCAAATTACGCCCTTTATTATAATACATTTATTTGAGATTATTGATAACATTACTCTAAATTTATATTCGTAGTTTAATCCACTTATAGTACATCTTGTAATATTTAATTTTAAAGTTTATTTTCCACAATACCAGTAATGAAAATATCATTTTGCACCTCTTGTCGACTTTCCGCCCTAGGCAGTCGCCTAATTTTGCAGAGTAAAGTCATAAATAATCTCAAATAAATGTATTATAATAAAGGGCGCAATTTGACAAGTTCGCTTAAGGCGCAAAAAAGGCTTGAGCCGGGCCTGCGTCACGATTTTGCGATGCGGTTCCCGTGCTCACCTAAGTGCTTGCGACCATCGCGCACGCTCGTCGCGCACGCAAAGGACGGAGTGTCACGGTGCCCGAAAGGCGGAGGGAGACAAAACATCAACGCGTCGTCTGTCTCGTACCGTCTTCGCTCGCTTTCAGTGGCCCTCGCTCGCTCTCGTTCCATCTCGCTCTTGCCTTCGCCGGACAAGAGTGAGACAGAAGTGGTGGGGGTAGCGACGAACACCTATCGTGTACACCAAACCGAGCACATACAAAGACAATACTGTATTGTTTGGGAATGAAATTAGTTCCCCACGCCGCCACACTCATTCTCATAGCAGCACCTCGCGGACCGCGATATAGCGCCGCTGATCTACGAGCGAGCCGCCCGCCAGCGCCTATCGATCGAACAATCATCGAAGATCGATAGGCCAATCAGCGCTCCGCATTGAAGATCCAGGGGATCGAAGAAGACGCGCTACAGGAAGTTAGCCATTGTTGAGGACTATTTTCGCTTGCTTGCAACGGTCACAATCGCGACGCGCGCAATTCTCAAGTATCTTTTGCATCTCTCAATATCACGTATCTCAATCACAGTTTTCAATCGCACAGTTCCGCCCAGTAATTAGAATCAATCGCTCAAGTGTACGCTCACGCGCCGACAATTAATATAATTGCTCGCTGCAAGCCTCGTGGCTGCGCCATGTGGTATCATCTGCTCGCTGTGCCTGTAGTTTTTTAATATAAATTTCTCTGTGATACTGTCGGGACTTTCTCATCTTTTTGTTACTGTGCATTTCAATAAATCGACGAAGTGATCTCACCAAAATTGTGCATTCAAGAAAACATAACCTGTCTTAGGTTCCTCTCACACTCACCCCCCGTTAACTTCTCAAATATATATATATAAAAGACCAAAGTAGACACCTTACCATCATTTTCGAGATACTCTACATTCATTTCTTTGCTTACTGTATTTGTCTCATTCATTAATGATGTAGCATTCATAACATCATTGTCATATGATGGGCCTAGACCTGTTGCTGACATTTCTGAAACCGCAAGAACTTTCTCCTCAAATGGCAACAACTCTCTTGCTTGCGGTGCACCACCACCAGTTCTCAACGAGTCTCTCCTCTGGTTGGCACACACCTTTCGGATTTCTTTTTGAATGTTTTCGTACTTTAATTTTAAAGTCTTTGCACTTCGTACGACTGTCCCATTTCCATTAAAATCTCTCTCGATTTTTGCCCAAGCTTCATTCTTTTCTTTCCACGTGGTAGCATTTCTTTTTTATTTTCAATAATGTGTCGATATTCCATCACGATGTTAATCAGTAGCTCCTGTTCATAATCGGTAAAATTTGCACACCTTTTATTCATTTTTGCCTGTAGGTATATGATAAACGAAAAACGCATATTGAATAAATTTACTAGAAAATATTGGTTTATTTTCTTTACTTTCCAATAATACTTCATAGTGTCATTTAATTATAATACCTCATGCCTTACATAAATGAATGTACTTACGTTTTTATATGTACGTGAAGTATTGAATTGTAACAATTCAATAAAACGGAAATTGTACAGAATGGATAAACCAATATGGCTAATCAAGAAGTCTATCGATCACTCTATTCAGATCTATATTAATCGCAGTTCGCGTACGCGCGAAAAGGATGATTGCGCATTTCACGAGAGGGCGCTCATTGCTGAAGCACAGGCGGCGCGCTCTGGCGAGACCGCCACAACTCACGATCACTTTTAAACCTTTCAGTCACTTGACCATAGGATCCAATAGTGTGAAGAAACTCGCGCGACAGTTAACTACCACCTAGCATCGAACTGGTGACTGACTGATCGGGACTTTAGTCGGAGGTGAAGAAATCGGCCGTGAAAGGAACAATTATGCAGTTAAATATAAAATCGTGTTAGAGGAGAGTATTATAATTGTGGAAAATTTTCTCACTACCCTACGGGTATTTACCATGGTGTTTTACCTTTTTTTTTTTTATTATAATGGCTTAACTTACATAAAATATGTTTATGATTTTCAGATTGCAAATGTTGAGATTCCAAATTACCATCACCTATTATGGCTTACATTATTGCATATACATGAATAAATCAGGTTCTGACTTCTTCAGTGGGAACAGAAAGGACCCCTCTTTGTAAGTGATTAAAATATACATCATCTACAATTTTACCGTTATCATCCACAATTAATAATCGACATATATTACAATTTAATTTTTTAGAATGGGACCCATAACTGGATATGTAAATTTAAATGGAACCATCTACAACCGGAAGAATATTTTGATGGTGTCCAATTTATACAAGGTATAGCAACCATTTATTTTTTCGGTAATTCCTCATCTTTGAGGAATAAAAATATAGAATTATAATTATTATCTTTTAAAGTACCCTTATAATTTCCCTTACAATTTTTGGCAGGAAGACATGAATTTAGCATGGTAGAAGAAAAGGAAGGAAGAGTAAAAGTAGTAAGGCTGGGACAGTTCTAACCCAGGTCCTCTGAGGGGAACACGAGGGCGGGGGGAAGTGAGGGCGCGCGGGGGAGCGCGGCGGAGAGAAACATGGGCGCGGGGCCTGCGGGGAGTTGAAGAGCGGTTGCGCGCGCACGAGCCGCGGAGTGGGGGAAGCCGCAACCGCGGAGGGGATCACTCCGGGCCGAGCTGCCGCGGAGACCTGACCCACCGTCCCCGAAATTTTTTAGAGGGAGGGAATGACCCCCGAAAAGTCTTTTCAGACTTTGGCCCACACCAAAAAATTTTTCAGACCTAACCCAGGGAGGGGACGGCCCCCAGGATTGTTTTCCAAACCAATATGCAGCAGAAATTTTCCCCCAATGCATAATAATTAATTTTTGAATCAGCGATCTACCGAACCATTATGCAGCATTCATTCTAAAGCTAACAGTATTCTAAAGCGTTCCGATTTAACGTCGCAGCGTATCGCGCGATCTCGCGTAATTCGAATCCTCTGGAGCAGCCGTACGGGATAACGTCATGTGGTGGCGCGAAGAAGGCGCGAATCATAGAAAGAATTATATGGCGTCAGCAGAAAGAATCTTTTCCATATCAACAGACATTCTTTTCCCAACGCAGAGAAATAATAAGTTTAATCCCCTCCCACACTGGTCTACCGAACCTTTATGTAGAAAACAGACACATTTTATCCGAACCATTATGTAGCGATAATTCTAAAGCTAACAATATTCTAAAGCGTTCCGATTTAACATCGCAACGTATCGCGCGATCATGTGTAATTCGAATCCTCTGGAGCAGCCGTACGGGATGACGTCATGTGGAGGCGCGAAGAAGGCGCGAATCATAGAAAGAA
Source organism: Andrena hattorfiana (assembly GCA_944738655.2). Classification (NCBI taxonomy): domain Eukaryota; kingdom Metazoa; phylum Arthropoda; class Insecta; order Hymenoptera; family Andrenidae; genus Andrena; species Andrena hattorfiana. The sequence continues at coordinate 20,830,949 of OX122892.1, forward strand.
TTATATGGCGTCAGCAGAAATTGGTGAGGTGAGAAGGAGGACGACGGATAAGTAAATAGAGAAATAATATGATTAAGAGATTTATTTAAAATTAAAAGAATATAAAAATATAAATAGAAATGTAATATAATTTAACATTTTTTTTCCTACGAGCATTAGCTAGAATATCATTGATGGCACATGCTACCAGTTCGCAATCTATAAGATAATCCTCGTCGTAATATTCGCCATCACGTATGATTTTAGCAGCAGGACGCGTATCTAATGTTTAGCAGGCAGCATCGCTCTGTTACAACACGTTAACAAAATTTTTAAAGTTTTTCCTCACATCTTCTGCAGTTTGATGCAGCCGCGGATAAACATATGTAGCTTATACATGGCTTAAGATTAAATAAAAATGATACTGTATTCAGTTTGAAATACAAAGACTTCTTATGTAGTGTCGTCTTTACAATTGGAGGCGAGAATCATAGAAAGAATTATGCAGAGTCGATAGAAATTGGTGAGGAGTGAAGGAGGCAGACAGACAAGTAAATAGATTGTAATATATGTAAAATGATTATATATTGTTCCATTAATTAAAAAATAGAAATATAAAAAGAAAAAATATAAAAATAGAATATAAATAGTGTCTCGGCAGAACCATCTCTCTCTCCCTCCCGCTCTCTCTCTCCCTCTCTCTCTCTCTCTCTCTCTCTCTCTCTCTCTATCAATCTTTCTTTCTCCTTCTCATTCCTTCTCTTTTTCTCTTTTTCTCTTCTTCACATCAATCGCAAGACAACTTGAACATTCTCGAACAGCTGATGGACTTCCTATTTACTTTTCGCGACATCATACATACATGCTCTTCCCACAACACCTCGTATAAATTCATACACAATCGCGCTCTCGTGACCAACCCGAGTGCTCAGTTACACAGAACAGTAAATAACTCGACTATATTCGCCGAAACTGTTACGTATCTATTGTATCGCCTCAATTCTTTATCTCTAAATAAATCGCACTATTCTCAACATTTTTTTAGTTCTTTCTATACAAATAGGATATCAAAATACAATATAAAAAGAAAAAATATAATAATAATAATAATAATAATAATAATAATTTAATTTAATTTATTGCCACTTTCGTGTTACAATTTAACGATCAAATAATCTTTCCATTTCATTCTCATGATTGTGTCAGTGTAAGTCCCACCCTTCCAATGTATCCTGTTTTCTCTTAACAATTTTTTCTATTTTACAAGTGTTTCCTAATCTGTTCTATGTTACATAATCTTCTTTTATCACTATCTCCCGTAGAATAGCCAAGTTTTTCCCTTCTCCTCTAATTACCTCTGCACAATTCCTGCCACTCTCTCAACTTACTGCATATGTTTCAATCGCGTGTTTCACTGTTTCTTCCTCTTTCTTACATACCCTTTCTTCTTTCATTAGCCAATATTTGCATGTTCTTGTTTCACTACCCTGTATGAATCTTCCTATCCTTTCTAATTCTCCTCTCCTTTTTTCATTTCCCCCCATAAGCATTTCGGCTTATCTCCTGGTTTCCTTGCCACCTCTTTTAATTCTCTTAACTTTGACTCTTTTACTTTCATCTGTCTTTCTTGTTCTTAGATGTCAATTACTTATCTGTTCTAATTGTTAATCCACACTTCTTCCCCATTTATTCTTCTTTTCCATTCTTCGTTTGACCATCCTCTCCCTTCCAAGAATTTGATTCGCATTCTTTCCTTTTTCCGTTACTTCATTTCCTCTCATTAGTCTTCTCTTACATTCATATCGTATCGATCCTTCTTCCGAGTTTATTAGTGTCTCTTCAAACTTCATTACCCTTACTCCCATTTTAATTGCTATGCCATCTCTTCCTGTTTCTTTTAACAGCCAATATGTTGATGTTAATCTCTCCAATTTCATTATCCATCGTATGTATTTCGCCTGCAATTTTTCTATTTCCTCATACCTTCTCCAACCCCATATCGCTGCTCCATACGCCACGGTGCTTCTAACTAGCGCATCAAACAGTTTCATTCTTCTTTCAGTCATCTCTGAATAATCTTTCTCCAATCCCCCCATAGTTCTCCTAGTATCATATTCGCTTCCCTAACTACCTTCTTAATATGGTGTTTATCCTCGTTGTTCTCTCCCTCTCGTTCTATAATCTAAATATTTCAGTTCTCTTACTCTTTCTTCTACATTCCAACGGAATCTTTCCTATATTCTTCTTCCTCCTGCTTTCCTGCATATCATTATCTTAGACTTTTACACATTTAACTCCAAGCCTTTCTTCTTTATGTATCTCTCGAATCTCTTTATCATATTCTTAGGTCCCTGTGCATTATTTACCATTAACACATCACCCGCGTATGAAATTGTTAAAACTTTCCTTCTACCTATTACGACTCCTCCTTCCTGTTCTTTGCTCATTTCTTCTTTCCAGGTCTGCAAATGCGACATTGAAAAGTGTCAAGCTTAACGGGCACCCTTGTCTAACACCCTTTCCTGTTAAAAAAACTTTCCTATCAGTTCCTTCTTCATTCCTAAAGCGCACATAGTTCTGTCATGCATTTCCTGTATCCGTATTCTTAGTTGTTCGCCTACTCCTTCTTCATAAAGTCTTTTCCAAATTTCTTCCCTTTCCAATCAATCAAATGCTCTCTTCATATCCGTGAAAAACAGATATAGTTTCCCTCTTTCTTTTGAGGTTTCTATATCTATAACCATTTTAACTACAGCTATTGCGTCTACTGTTCCTCTCCTTCTCCTGAATCCCATATGCGTATCGTTTAATATCACATTTTCCATTAGTTCTTCTAATTTTCTCCTTAGAATTTCCACGCATATCTTATAATCCGTGTCCATCTAAGTTATGCCCCTATAGTTCTTAACCATTTCCCTTTCTCCTTTTTTTTTTTTTTTTTTTGAATACAGAACTTACTATTCCTTGTTTCCATTCTTCCGGAAAGTCCCCTTTCTTCCATGTCCTGTTTATCACCTTTGTTTGATTACCTATATTTATGAAGATGATTGCGACCTCGATGTTGAATTACGATATAACTTAAATGCAGGAGTTTAAATTTTAAGTCTGTTCGACTTTTAATATCTTACATGATTTGAGTTGAGATCGACGTGAGTCAGATCGGTTTCTATCTATATTTACCTAATAAATTTTTATACAAAAGGACTTAATTTGTAAATTATTTTTTGCTATATTCAATAAAAATTGGAATTTTATGTTCATTAAGAATAGGTGTTTACCCTGTGATAATTGTTGGTTGGGCTTCAAATTCTAATTATTCAATATTAGGAGCGATTGGGTCAATTTCACAGTCAGTTTCTTATGAAGTAAGTTTATTTTTAACAATATTTTCTGTAATTTTATTAATTGAAAGTTATTCATTATTGGATCTATATAAATTTCAATATTATATTAAATTTATTTTAATTTTAATTCCAATACTACGACAAGAAAATCGTGGATAGTTCTTTTAAAATCGGAGACCAAGTGCTACTGCACGACAAGACGCGAGCGGTCAAAAACTAACACCTGCGTGGATAGGCTCTAACACGATTCAAAACACGCACGATAATAATAATTACAGTATAGAGGGCGACGAACAATCCGCGTTCAGACAAACACTTTATAGAATAGGGCAGTAATAGGGAAATGGTCACAGTTTTGAAGGAAAGTAACGATACACTAACAATTACATATAAGGATAAGACTAAGAAAGGTAATTTATTGAAAAAGATGGTAGGCGTCGTCGTCCCAGCCACGTAGGGCGCAGTCGGCCTCCAATAACGACCACAGTCGAGGCCGCGGATCAGGCCCAACGAAGATGTCCCCATGACGTTCTACACAAAAAAAAAACAATTGCAAGACTATTACTACACGCACGGAAATAGAAACAATAAGCTGATCTACAATCCCCGATGCAATAAGACACTCACCAAATAGGACCCTCAGACCCCATGAGTCTTTGTCATCCTCCCAGAATTCTGCATGCTGGGAGAATCGGTGCCAGTGCACCCGATACTCCCTAATTGCCACCATGTAGGCAATGCTGATACAACCCGGCGGGCGGGGCACTGGAAACGCTAGAGGGATAAACGGATAAATAGGATAATAAAATAACACACACGAAGAACAAACAAACAAACATCACTCGCACGTACAATTAGAGCAAACATAATGTCTCGGGGCACGTCTAAGATGGCCGACAACATCTTTGTCCAGGAGATCGCAACGAAATAAGAAGCGACTAAGAAAATCGAGACCCATTTGCCCTAACTTCTCAGTTCTACTCAAGCCCGGACGAAGAAGATAAACTGTACTACGTTCGCAAAAAATTTATCACACACACACGCGCGCGCGCGCGCACGAGGAAAGACTCTATGAAACGCCAACTACACCTCGGCATTATAATTTACAGGCTTTTTGTCCTACAAACGACGATACCACTCGCAGGAGGAACAACCCCCGACATAGATTTCACTATAAAAGAATTCCAACACCACCCCGACATTTACTTCGAAAACCTAGGCGATTTACAAATTTATCGAGATAGCTGGAAGTTAGTATTACACGTAAACATATCTTACATCTACCGACGCGAAGCAAACCTCCAAGCTGCACTATATGATATACTTGCGCAATGTAAAAAACCTTGTACCGACAACTTACAAAAATTTTGTCAAACATTCACCGCGAAGATCCAAGACAAGGTAGACCGCATCGCCGAAACTCTTTACCTACGTCCAGTAAACTAAAAGCTCAGCACAAAACAGCGTCGTGCACAAATAGATGGATTAGGTTACATAGGCAAATCACTCTTGGGGCTAATGGATTCCGGGGATAGAAAGAAAATCGATGATTTTACTAGACCTTTTCAAAACACAAGATAACAGACTTTAAAAAAAAAAAGTAAAACGCAATCAAGGGACAAATGCAAATTTTAAGAGCAAATACCAAACTTCTCAACGAGACTATACATGACATACGAGACAACGATAACACACTCTTAAACGCGACGTGACAAGTTCAATACTTACTCCAACAGACAGCCAACATTACTAAATTTCGAGAGAGAGTAGACGAACCCCTCATACTAATAAACGGCCTCGCAGAAACACTATTGCGCGACACGCAAGTCTTGTTAGAATTCATTATGGATATAAAGAAAGGAGTCTTAAACCTACGATTAATACCACCAGCACAAATCATAACGTACCTCACTTCTGCATTAGCACATATTTCGAATGGACTAGACTTCACAATTGGAATAAAATTAGAAAACAAGCCGTCATTATCGAAATCCTCCAGCTCTCCACATTTTCGGATACCAAATCAATTACTGTAGTACTAGATATATCATTGTTAAACGCGAAAAAATTCTAATTGAGCAAGGTACACCTGATACCCACGAAGATAAACGAATCGTTCTACGCGTATAGAACCCCTCGACTCGTACGAGGTACGTGACACCTTGGTGCAAGATTACATACAACTAAGCAAACAGGGCCTAGCAAAATGTAAGACAATAAACGATCTGTACCTCTGCACCTCTAATCACCCCATGTTCAAAGCGATACCATACAGACCGTGCGAAGTACAATTGTACACAAAATTAACAAACACATGTAAAATGCGAATTATGACACTGAATCACACATTCCAGATAGAATTACAACTACCAGGCACGTGGATTTATATCGCGCCGAAACCGATACAACTAGCAGTAACTTGCGACGACAAAAGCACAAATATATATAGCATTAAGGATTCTGGTATAATAACAATAAGAAACAAATGTACAATCACTACCACCAAATTCATAATAGAAACTAGAAAAAAATGCGGAATAGAAAGAACATGGTACTACTTACCTGACCACAATTTTTTGTCATCAGATGAAATCACACTTTCACAGACTACTGTAAGTTCGTACGGAAACACAAATTTCAAGCTTAAAAGGATAATCGAACACCCCGAAGAATTAAATAAAGTTAGCAAACAAATTAGAAGACTTACAAAAACGATTTAGAAAATCCCGAAATTATACCATCTGAGTATCACCAAGCTTCTTTATACTATCCACAGTAACGGGATTTATCACATGAGGACCCATGCCTAAAATTGCATACGTTGCAAAGTAGGATGCCTTCGTTCTTCACCTTCTTCTTCACTGACAATCCCCTTCCTCCTTGCTTTGAACGTGTATCGAACGTGTATCGATACACGCTCATAGCCGTTCGATACACGTTCAACACACGTTTAGAGTGGTACGATAGACGTTGAAAGTGGTATGATACACGTTTGATAGATGTTCAATACACGTTCAGAGTGGTACGATTCACGTTCGGTGCACGATCAGAGTGGTACGATAGACGTTGAAAGTGGTATGATACACGTTTGATAGATGTTCAATACACGTTCAGAGTGGTACGATTCACGTTCGATTCACGTTCCGAGTGGTTCGATAGACGTTGAAAGTGGTATGATACACGTTTGATAGATGTTCAATACACGTTCAGAGTGGTACGATTCACGTTCGATGCACGATCAGCGTGGTACGATAGAAGTTGAAAGTGGTATGATACACGTTTGATAGATGTTCAATACACGTTCAGAGTGGTACGATAGAAGTTGAAAGTGGTATGATACACGTTTGATAGATGTTCAATACACGTTCAGAGTGGTACGTTAGAAGTTGAAAGTGGTATGATACACGTTTGATAGATGTTCAATACACGTTCAGAGTGGTACGATTCACGTTCGATGCACGATCAGAGTGGTACGATAGACGTTGAAAGTGGTATGATAAACGTTTGATAGATGTTCAATACACGTTCAGAGTGGTACGATTCACGTTCGATTCACGTTCAGAGTGGTACGATTCACGTTCGATTCACGTTCAGAGTGGTACGTGAATCATACCACTACATCTATCAAACGTGTATCATACCACTTTCAACGTCTATCGTACCACTCTGATCGTGCATCGAACGTGAATCGTACCACTCTGAACGTGTATTGAACATCTATCAAACGTGTATCATACCACTTTCAACGTCTATCGTACCACTCTAAACGTGTGTTGAACGTGTATCGAACGGCTATGAGCGTGTATCGATACACGTTCGATACACGTTCAAAGCAAGGAGGAAGGGGATTGTCAGTGAAGAAGAAGGTGAAGAACGAAGGCATCCTACTTTGCAACGTATGCAATTTTAGGCATGGGTCCTCATGTGATAAATCCCGTTACTGTGGATAGTATAAAGAAGCTTGGTGATACTCAGATGGTATAATTTCGGGATTTTCTAAATCGTTTTTGTAAGTCTTCTAATTTGTTTGCTAACTTTATTTAATTCTTCGGGGTGTTCGATTATCCTTTTAAGCTTGAAATTTGTGTTTCCGTACGAACTTACAGTAGTCTGTGAAAGTGTGATTTCATCTGATGACAAAAAATTGTGGTCAGGTAAGTAGTACCATGTTCTTTCTATTCCGCATTTTTTTCTAGTTTCTATTATGAATTTGGTGGTAGTGATTGTACATTTGTTTCTTATTGTTATTATACCAGAATCCTTAATGCTATATATATTTGTGCTTTTGTCGTCGCAAGTTACTGCTAGTTGTATCGGTTTCGGCGCGATATAAATCCACGTGCCTGGTAGTTGTAATTCTATCTGGAATGTGTGATTCAGTGTCATAATTCGCATTTTACATGTGTTTGTTAATTTTGTGTACAATTGTACTTCGCACGGTCTGTATGGTATCGCTTTGAACATGGGGTGATTAGAGGTGCAGAGGTACAGATCGTTTATTGTCTTACATTTTGCTAGGCCCTGTTTGCTTAGTTGTATGTAATCTTGCACCAAGGTGTCACGTACCTCGTACGAGTCGAGGGGTTCTATACGCGTAGAACGATTCGTTTATCTTCGTGGGTATCAGGTGTACCTTGCTCAATTAGAATTTTTTCGCGTTTAACAATGATATATCTAGTACTACAGTAATTGATTTGGTATCCGAAAATGTGGAGAGCTGGAGGATTTCGATAATGACGGCTTGTTTTCTAATTTTATTCCAATTGTGAAGTCTAGTCCATTCGAAATATGTGCTAATGCAGAAGTGAGGTACGTTATGATTTGTGCTGGTGGTATTAATCGTAGGTTTAAGACTCCTTTCTTTATATCCATAATGAATTCTAACAAGACTTGCGTGTCGCGCAATAGTGTTTCTGCGAGGCCGTTTATTAGTATGAGGGGTTCGTCTACTCTCTCTCGAAATTTAGTAATGTTGGCTGTCTGTTGGAGTAAGTATTGAACTTGTCACGTCGCGTTTAAGAGTGTGTTATCGTTGTCTCGTATGTCATGTATAGTCTCGTTGAGAAGTTTGGTATTTGCTCTTAAAATTTGCATTTGTCCCTTGATTGCGTTTTACTTTTTTTTTTTTAAAGTCTGTTATCTTGTGTTTTGAAAAGGTCTAGTAAAATCATCGATTTTCTTTCTATCCCCGGAATCCATTAGCCCCAAGAGTGATTTGCCTATGTAACCTAATCCATCTATTTGTGCACGACGCTGTTTTGTGCTGAGCTTTTAGTTTACTGGACGTAGGTAAAGAGTTTCGGCGATGCGGTCTACCTTGTCTTGGATCTTCGCGGTGAATGTTTGACAAAATTTTTGTAAGTTGTCGGTACAAGGTTTTTTACATTGCGCAAGTATATCATATAGTGCAGCTTGGAGGTTTGCTTCGCGTCGGTAGATGTAAGATATGTTTACGTGTAATACTAACTTCCAGCTATCTCGATAAATTTGTAAATCGCCTAGGTTTTCGAAGTAAATGTCGGGGTGGTGTTGGAATTCTTTTATAGTGAAATCTATGTCGGGGGTTGTTCCTCCTGCGAGTGGTATCGTCGTTTGTAGGACAAAAAGCCTGTAAATTATAATGCCGAGGTGTAGTTGGCGTTTCATAGAGTCTTTCCTCGTGCGCGCGCGCGCGTGTGTGTGTGTGTGATAAATTTTTTGCGAACGTAGTACAGTTTATCTTCTTCGTCCGGGCTTGAGTAGAACTGAGAAGTTCGGGCAAATGGGTCTCGATTTTCTTAGTCGCTTCTTATTTCGTTGCGATCTCCTGGACAAAGATGTTGTCGGCCATCTTAGACGTGCCCCGAGACATTATGTTTGCTCTAATTGTACGTGCGAGTGATGTTTGTTTGTTTGTTCTTCGTGTGTGTTATTTTATTATCCTATTTATCCGTTTATCCCTCTAGTGTTTCCAGTGCCCCGCCCCACCGGGTTGTATCAGGATTGCCTATATGGAGGCAATTAGGGAGTATCGGGTGCACTGGCACCGATTCTCCCAGCATGCAGAATTCTGGGAGGATGACAAAGACTCATGGGGTCTGAGGGTCCTATTTGGTGAGTGTCTTATTGCATCGGGGATTGTAGATCAGCTTATTGTTTCTATTTCCGTGCGTGTAGTAATAGTCTTGCAATTGTTTTTTTTTGTGTAGAACGTCATGGGGACATCTTCGTTGGGCCTGATCCGCGGCCTCGACTGTGGTCGTTATTGGAGGCCGACTGCGCCCTACGTGGCTGGGACGACGACGCCTACCATCTTTTTCAATAAATTACCTTTCTTAGTCTTATCCTTATATGTAATTGTTAGTGTATCGTTACTTTCCTTCAAAACTGTGACCATTTCCCTATTACTGCCCTATTCTATGAAGTGTTTGTCTGAACGCGGATTGTTCGTCGCCCTCTATACTGTAATTATTATTATCGTGCGTGTTTTGAATCGTGTTAGAGCCTATCCACGCAGGTGTTAGTTTTTGACCGCTCGCGTCTTGTCGTGCAGTAGCACTTGGTCTCTGATTTTAAAAGAACTATCCACGATTTTCTTGTCGTAGTATTGGAATTAAAATTAAAATAAATTTAATATAATATTGAAATTTATATAGATCCAATAATGAATAACTTTCAATTAATAAAATTACAGAAAATATTGTTAAAAATAAACTTACTTCATAAGAAACTGACTGTGAAATTGACCCAATCGCTCCTAATATTGAATAATTAGAATTTGAAGCCCAACCAACAATTATCACAGGGTAAACACCTATTCTTAATGAACATAAAATTCCAATTTTTATTGAATATAGCAAAAAATAATTTACAAATTAAGTCCTTTTGTATAAAAATTTATTAGGTAAATATAGATAGAAACCGATCTGACTCACGTCGATCTCAACTCAAATCATGTAAGATATTAAAAGTCGAACAGACTTAAAATTTAAACTCCTGCATTTAAGTTATATCGTAATTCAACATCGAGGTCGCAATCATCTTCATAAATATAGGTAATCAAACAAAGGTGATAAACAGGACATGGAAGAAAGGGGACTTTCCGGAAGAATGGAAACAAGGAATAGTAAGTTCTGTATTCAAAAAAAAAAAAAAAAAAAAGGAGAAAGGGAAATGGTTAAGAACTATAGGGGCATAACTTAGATGGACACGGATTATAAGATATGCGTGGAAATTCTAAGGAGAAAATTAGAAGAACTAATGGAAAATGTGATATTAAACGATACGCATATGGGATTCAGGAGAAGGAGAGGAACAGTAGACGCAATAGCTGTAGTTAAAATGGTTATAGATATAGAAACCTCAAAAGAAAGAGGGAAACTATATCTGTTTTTCACGGATATGAAGAGAGCATTTGATTGATTGGAAAGGGAAGAAATTTGGAAAAGACTTTATGAAGAAGGAGTAGGCGAACAACTAAGAATACGGATACAGGAAATGCATGACAGAACTATGTGCGCTTTAGGAATGAAGAAGGAACTGATAGGAAAGTTTTTTTAACAGGAAAGGGTGTTAGACAAGGGTGCCCGTTAAGCTTGACACTTTTCAATGTCGCATTTGCAGACCTGGAAAGAAGAAATGAGCAAAGAACAGGAAGGAGGAGTCGTAATAGGTAGAAGGAAAGTTTTAACAATTTCATACGCGGGTGATGTGTTAATGGTAAATAATGCACAGGGACCTAAGAATATGATAAAGAGATTCGAGAGATACATAAAGAAGAAAGGCTTGGAGTTAAATGTGTAAAAGTCTAAGATAATGATATGCAGGAAAGCAGGAGGAAGAAGAATATAGGAAAGATTCCGTTGGAATGTAGAAGAAAGAGTAAGAGAACTGAAATATTTAGATTATAGAACGAGAGGGAGAGAACAACGAGGATAAACACCATATTAAGAAGGTAGTTAGGGAAGCGAATATGATACTAGGAGAACTATGGGGGGATTGGAGAAAGATTATTCAGAGATGACTGAAAGAAGAATGAAACTGTTTGATGCGCTAGTTAGAAGCACCGTGGCGTATGGAGCAGCGATATGGGGTTGGAGAAGGTATGAGGAAATAGAAAAATTGCAGGCGAAATACATACGATGGATAATGAAATTGGAGAGATTAACATCAACATATTGGCTGTTAAAAGAAACAGGAAGAGATGGCATAGCAATTAAAATGGGAGTAAGGGTAATGAAGTTTGAAGAGACACTAATAAACTCGGAAGAAGGATCGATACGATATGAATGTAAGAGAAGACTAATGAGAGGAAATGAAGTAACGGAAAAAGGAAAGAATGCGAATCAAATTCTTGGAAGGGAGAGGATGGTCAAACGAAGAATGGAAAAGAAGAATAAATGGGGAAGAAGTGTGGATTAACAATTAGAACAGATAAGTAATTGACATCTAAGAACAAGAAAGACAGATGAAAGTAAAAGAGTCAAAGTTAAGAGAATTAAAAGAGGTGGCAAGGAAACCAGGAGATAAGCCGAAATGCTTATGGGGGGAAATGAAAAAAGGAGAGGAGAATTAGAAAGGATAGGAAGATTCATACAGGGTAGTGAAACAAGAACATGCAAATATTGGCTAATGAAAGAAGAAAGGGTATGTAAGAAAGAGGAAGAAACAGTGAAACACGCGATTGAAACATATGCAGTAAGTTGAGAGAGTGGCAGGAATTGTGCAGAGGTAATTAGAGGAGAAGGGAAAAACTTGGCTATTCTACGGGAGATAGTGATAAAAGAAGATTATGTAACATAGAACAGATTAGGAAACACTTGTAAAATAGAAAAAATTGTTAAGAGAAAACAGGATACATTGGAAGGGTGGGACTTACACTGACACAATCATGAGAATGAAATGGAAAGATTATTTGATCGTTAAATTGTAACACGAAAGTGGCAATAAATTAAATTAAATTATTATTATTATTATTATTATTATTATTATATTTTTTCTTTTTATATTGTATTTTGATATCCTATTTGTATAGAAAGAACTAAAAAAATGTTGAGAATAGTGCGATTTATTTAGAGATAAAGAATTGAGGCGATACAATAGATACGTAACAGTTTCGGCGAATATAGTCGAGTTATTTACTGTTCTGTGTAACTGAGCACTCGGGTTGGTCACGAGAGCGCGATTGTGTATGAATTTATACGAGGTGTTGTGGGAAGAGCATGTATGTATGATGTCGCGAAAAGTAAATAGGAAGTCCATCAGCTGTTCGAGAATGTTCAAGTTGTCTTGCGATTGATGTGAAGAAGAGAAAAAGAGAAAAAGAGAAGGAATGAGAAGGAGAAAGAAAGATTGATAGAGAGAGAGAGAGAGAGAGAGAGAGAGAGAGAGGGAGTGAGAGAGCGGGAGGGAGAGAGAGATGGTTCTGCCGAGACACTATTTATATTCTATTTTTATATTTTTTCTTTTTATATTTCTATTTTTTAATTAATGGAACAATATATAATCATTTTACATATATTACAATCTATTTACTTGTCTGTCTGCCTCCTTCACTCCTCACCAATTTCTATCGACTCTGCATAATTCTTTCTATGATTCTCGCCTCCAATTGTAAAGACGACACTACATAAGAAGTCTTTGTATTTCAAACTGAATACAGTATCATTTTTATTTAATCTTAAGCCATGTATAAGCTACATATGTTTATCCGCGGCTGCATCAAACTGCAGAAGATATGAGGAAAAACTTTAAAAATTTTGTTAACGTGTTGTAACAGAGCGATGCTGCCTGCTAAACATTAGATACGCGTCCTGCTGCTAAAATCATACGTGATGGCGAATATTACGACGAGGATTATCTTATAAATTGCGAACTGGTAGCATGTGCCATCAATGATATTCTAGCTAATGCTCGTAGGAAAAAAAATGTTAAATTATATTACATTTCTATTTATATTTTAATATTCTTTTAATTTTAAATAAATCTCTTAATCATATTATTTCTCTATTTACTTATCCGTCGTCCTCCTTCTCACCTCACCAATTTCTGCTGACGCTATATAATTCTTTCTATGATTCGCGCCTTCTTCGCGCCACCACATGACGTCATCCCGTACGGCTGCTCCAGAGGATGCGAATTACACGTGATCGCGCGATACGCTGCGACGTTAAATCGGAACGCTTTAGAATACTGTTAGCTTTAGAATGAATGCTGCATAATGGTTCGGTAGATCGCTGATTCAAAAATTAATTATTATGCATTGGGGGAAAATTTCTGCTGCATATTGGTTTGGAAAAAAATCCTGGGGTCCGTCCCCTCCCTGGGTTAGGTCTGAAAAATTTTTTGGGGTGGGCCAAAGTCTGAAAAAGACTTTTCGGGGGTCATTCCCTCCCTCTAAAAAATTTCGGGGACGGTGGGTCAGGTCTCCGCGGCGGCTCGGCCCGGAGTGATCCCCTCCGCGGTTGCGGCTTCCCCCACTCCGCGGCTCGTGCGCGCGCAACCGCTCTTCCACTCCCCGCAGGCCCCGCGCCCATGTTTCTCTCCGCCGCGCTCCCCCGCGCGCCCTCACTTCCCCCCGCCCCCGCGCTCCCCTCAGAGGACCAAGGTTAGAACTGTCCGAACCTTACTACTAGTAAAAATAAGCGACACATAGGAATGTCAACTATGCAACATGGGAAGAAGGGAGACTCTATAGCATGTTCTGTCTGTATGTCCCCAATATCAACAAAGGCATGCACAAAAAGTTAGGGAAAAAGAATTCCCTGAAATATTAAATATTAGGAACATCGAGGAAGCAAAGAATATGTTTTATTTTGTATAGACAGTAAAAAAATAAGTAAACTAGCACTAATTGAAATGTAATAAGAGTATAAATAATATATAAAGTATAGATGTTAGGCTTAAGTATAATGTAACACAGATAAAAGTAAGGATGTAGATGTGAGAACCAAACAATCTCCTTTGTAATAGGCTGTGAACCTGTAGTGCAAATAAACATTATTATTATTATTATTATTATTATTATTATTAATTTCACTTGCTATTAATTTCCCTTTAATGAATACGTGCAATTTGTAAAAAAATGTATGTAAAACAAAGTGTCCAAAAATGCTACAGATTAGATTGTAATAAATAAATATGCTACACACAAATATAAAGATCTGTAGGATTAATATAAATAAATAAAACACCTGGATTATTGCTCTGTTTCTGATATTTAAAGGACTTCAGTACTACATTAATATAAACATTTAAAAGATAAACGGGAAACCGAAAGGCCGGTAGAGGGAGACTGTGTAACCAGGAGGCCGGTGAGAGGCTGATACGGTAAGTATATATATATACACATATATATATATATCGAAACCGGACTCTCGCGGTGTTGCCATTTTGCCTTCAGCACGGCTAGTACTAGAGTCGGCTGTGGTACTGGCTTACAATGGGTGAGCTCAGAGACTCAACTGTTGAGTCATTTCACTAGATTTTACTCGCGTCGACCAATGAACGTACAACTTCAGAGTAACAGTTGAGTCTGCTGAACGCACCCAATATGAATCCGATCAGTAATATTCGTGTATTATACGATGCGTATTTTACCTAGCCATCACTGTCTGGCACTTACTAAGTATAAAATTAATTTTATTTTTAACCGATCCTAAAGAAAAAAGGATCGATCCTTAATAGATCGAAATTAAAAAAGATCGGTGAAAGATCGATCTTATTTCCCTTAAAAAGATCGATTTTAGATCGATCCAACAAAAGATCGCCATCACTAATGACGGCTTGGTCTCCCTGGGTCTGGCCTGGCTCTTGGTGAGTACATGTATACTGTATATTCCTTCTCCTACAGGAATTATGCAATCAAACGGGATAAAAAGTATCCTATGTTTTATTCCCGGTCCTAAACTACAAGTATACGAAATTTCAGAAAGATCCGTTGCGTAGTTGCGACGTGATTGAGTAACAAACATCCAAACATCCAAACACACTTTCGCATTTATTATATTAGTAGGAAGTAGGAAAGTAGGATAGGATAGGTCTTTATCGCAAATAAGGAAATTTCTTTTAACTCAACAACAATAAATAATATACAACAAATTAAACCAATTTTGCTGGAATTACAAAACTTTTTTCCTTGCGAAAGCATTAATGATGAAGACAGGTTAGTATATCAAATTATATTTTATATTTTATAATGTAAGAATTGAAATTGAATTTTAGTTTTTCATACGTGTAATAATAATTATTTCTATTTTTTAGAAAGTTTTCTTTTGTTGAATTAGTTATAGGGGAATGTGGGGCAAGACGGTATAGCTAGGAAGAAACGTAGAGGAAATCAAATATATTCTTTTTGTAACATTTATTAAAGCATTTTTAGAATCAATATATTTTCATCTTCAAATTTCAGCAACAAAAAGGAGATCACAAGGACCAAAAACTGAAATAAACATCTTTTTCTTAAGTAACTAAATTTTCCCATCATGCCCCGCATACGGGGCAAGATGGGACTGCTGCTGTGGGGGCAAGACGAAACATGTTTTCTTACTGACACATTTCATAAAGAAACAAGTTTGAATGTGAAGAAATTCTATTTTCTTTTTTTAATTGACGTTAGTCTTGATTTTCCTGAAGTCCTTTTTCGTTTTTTTGAATTTGTTGTCTTTTTCTCTTCGGCTACATTTTTTAAATCAAGTAACTCTCTTTTGTATGGTGAAAAAGTTAAAATCGCTGTTTTCCCACGTCGATTACTCCTTCTCTTTTCTTTGCTTTGTATCTTGGGGATGGGTATAATGTCTCTTGGTGAAATATTGAAGGAAAAATTCAAGTTGCGACATGCTGTTATTGGAGTAGACAAATTTACAGTTTGCGAATCGTTATAGACAGAACATCCCGGAACAGGGTCTTGGTTTTCCGATGACATGTTTTCGATGCAAGAACTACTTTCATTTCCTATTAGTATTGCTTATTATTATTAGTATTAGTATCCCAATGATGGGGACGTGCCATCTTGCCCCACTCATCCAATCCCGTCTTGCCCCAATACGTATTTAATACTTCATATGCTTTTTATAAAATAACCTTAACCATTTCTTAGTGAAAACTCAGAATTGATGAAAAAGTAACTAATAAGGAAAATTAACTTACCGGTTTTAGTTAAAGAACATAAACATAAATAAAGTGACACTATTACAAACTTCCTGAACAATTATATCGTTATTAGAAAAATGTAATATTTCGTCGTAACTCGTGACACGCGTGGTCTATAACACTGCTATTTTCAGACCGATGCTCTTTTGCATCGAACTTGCTGATATGGTTACGTGTATACGGTAGTACCTTCCATTTTTTATAAACAATGCTTTCCCATCTTACCCCGCTAGTCCGTCTTGCCCCACTGCAAGAAAATACAAAGAATGAGGTGTTTGCCCTGCCAAAAAAACTGGAAGAACCTGTTAAGAAAAGAACATAAGCTAACAACAATACAAAAATTAAACAATAGGAACCAAAAATTGCAAACATCGAAGTTAAATTATAAACGTTGAGAGAAGAGACTTCGAAGCAAGGTATAGTAGATACATTTCTTACAAGGTTCAATAATACTTTTTGTTGAAATTCCAATTTCAACTTAATATTTTTTTGCAGATTAAAAAATTGTACAGCAAAATAACATATTTGAAAGATAAATGCTGTAAATGCAACGAGAAAATAATCCAAGAAGGTATTTCAAACTTACCGCAAAGTCAATAATTAGCAGTTCGAGCTTGTTTTGCAGCAGCGAAGTTAAAGGATAAGAAGGACATTAGATATTCGAATGAATGGGTGTATGAATGCATTTTACTTCGAATTAAAAGCACAAAAACATACAATCACTTAAGATCTCGCAATATCTTAACTCTTCCTTCAATTACAACATTAAATCGTTACATGAAGAATGTAAAAAGTTGTTATGGTTTCCAAAAGAGCACATTCGAAATATTACGACAGAAAACGGCAAATATGAAACCTAACGATGTGCGAGGTATGTATACATTTAATTTACAGAAATCAATTTTGTTAATATATGTATAAAATCGTTTTTTTTTTTATTATAATACATGGCTTTCTAGATATTATATATTTTAATAACCAAAAAAAACATGTTATAGGTGTGTTATTAATAGATGAAATGAAATTGTCTAAAACCTTATACTTCAATCGCATGAACTTAAAGGTTGAAGGATTTGTTGATTTAGGTGCTTACACTTCGACAGATCAAAAACAGAAAAAATGAGACCATGCATTGGTTCTCCTGTTTCAGCCTTTTAAAGGCACATGGGTTAAATCCTTAGCTTGTTTCTTGAGTGTTGGCAACACAAGTGCTTCAATTTTACACAAAATTATTATGGAGTGCATTATTCTAACAGAACGATCTGGGTTAAAAATAGATGCTGTAGTATCAGATGGAACATCATGGAATCGATCCATGTGGAAAATATTTGGAATAACCGAAGAATGTGTTAGTGTAGAACACATTCTAGACACTGAAAGACGCTTATGGTTTATTTCCGATTTTCCACATTTAATAAAATGTCTTCGGAATTATTTTTCCCAATTTGATCGATACACAGGAATTTATGTGAGTCAAAATTTGGATCACAATTTTTTTACAAGTATTTAATTTAATAATTGAAATATGTAATAACAATAATTTTATATATTTATATTATATAATAATACATTTAATGCAGCATACAGATGACATTAATTAATTTCATATTGTTACTCTTTGTTACATACAGACTCCGGATGGTGTAGTTTCTTTGAAACATTGGTATGCAATCCTTGCCATGGAACATCCTCATGGATTTAATTTAAAATCTAGCTATCATTTGGATGAATACCATATCAAACCGAAATATTACCAAAAAATGAATGTTGCAATGGCATTTCGAGTATGTAGATTTAGTGTCTGTTTGTAATTATGCGTAATTTTTTTGCATTGATAAAGACATTATTATTTCCACATTGAAATGTACTTATGTAAATTTGATTAGTTTTTCGGTGTGGTACCTACCATGCAAATGTTGAAAGAAGGAAACAGTCATTATGATTTGAATGATGCTGATGGATCAATCAAACTTTGTAAAACGAAAAGATAACCAAATTTATAAGGTAATCATATAAGTTTACAAATAACTTTATAATGTAGTGATATTCATTGTCAAATATTATATTAAATACATATATGTTTTGCAGGATATTGAAAACTTTTTAAACTTTTTAAAACTATGGGGAAAAAAAGCTAAAGGAATGCATTATAGCTTTATAACTGAGTAAACATGCTACGGTTTGAAAATTTCTTTGAAAGGTACTCTTGAATTTTGTTCGTTTTTGATTCATAAGTGTGGATTTGAGTACGTAATGACATCGAGACTAAATCAAGATAATTTGGAGGTATATTTAACTTTTTTAAAATGTTTTATTTTTCCAAAATGTGAATAAAATTTGTACTATATAATTTATAATCTTTTTTGTAGAAATTTTTTGGGATGATGCGCAATTGTTGCGGTAGCAATGATCATCCTAACTCGCAGTTATTCATTCAAATGTACAGACTGGTATCAATGTATTCCTTAATAAAACCTCCAAAAGGTTGTAACGTCTCTACGGGAGAATTAATGAACGTCCTCATAAATATTAAGGATATACCGGATGTGAAGGAAAGAGAGGAACAATGGATAGGTCAAATAGATACAATCCTGGACAGAGGAAGAAATATGGAAATGTTGGCATTTGCCCCATCAATCCTTAATGACCACGATTCACACATACAGACTACTTCAGATTATGTACTAACGTACATTGCTGGGTATGTGGCAAGAAAAGGAAATCGATTTTTCAAGAATATTACTAACAATAAAAATAAAAATGTTAGTTGTGAAGAATGTTTGAGAATTTTGGCTTTACAACCAACTGATGCAATACCGGAAAGACACAAATTAATTGAAATAAAAAGTAAAGGGTATTTAATCAATCCTTCTGTGGCTTTATTTATGTTGTTATCAAATTTAGAAAAAGCAATAATAAAGGCAACACAATATGGAGATATTAATGTTGACACATTATTTGAGATAATGGGAATAATTGATGATGAAAATAATCGTGTAATTCTCATCGGCTGTGAAGAACATAATTACGAGTTTACGAAAAATATTATCCGTTTTTATTTAGTAGCCCACACAGCACACGTCGTCCCGAGGACGTCTGTTTTAGGTCCCTTCTAGGACTGTAGGTCTGAATGTCCCGGTTGGTAACAAGACGTCCTTGGGACGTCTATAAACGACTTTGGGACGTCTATAGACGCATTTGGGACGCTTTAGGGACGTCGTGTGTGGGGAGCGGTTGATCCCCCACTCCAAGGATTGTTTGGAAGTGGGGAGACTGCGCGAGCCGACGTGCGTTGCCGTGCTGTTTGCATGTCGCGACACTTCACTTCGTGACTTCCTCACAAAAAGTCACACACGAGGCTTCTAGTCTGGCTTAGGACCACGTGTCCGTTCTCTCGTGTAATAAATCGTATTGTTCATCCACGTGCGTGGCATACGCGTCCTGCGCTTGTGCGCATTCTCCGACGTGATTAACGTCGGAACTATATACGCTCACGATCTCCTTAGGAGACTCTGGCGTTCTCTGTACATAAAATACATACATCTACATTTCCTATCAAACGAGTGGAAGTCATTACCAGCACATCCCATCTTCACGGCGTAGGGCCGACAAGAGGGATTCCGACTACACCCGTTAACCTGAACCCTACATCTGGTGACCCCGACGTTCGCTTCACCACGTGGATGCTGGAAGTACCACGAGACGCTGGTCTAGAACACGGCCAGCCCTGTTCCTGAAACAGAACCAAATCGTCAGCAATTGGCCAAGCATTTGCTGCCGTAATTGCTGTCAATCCAGTACGAGAGGATGTCCATAATCGCCTACCCTTGATGATCTCCTGTAGCATGTGCCACATGTACCAGTTGCACAGTCGAGACGATTTCCTGAGGAGCTCTTCGGCTTTCATCAGGGCGCTTGGTATCTACAGGACCGAGGTGATCAGGCAGAACTACGTCCAAGTTCCGGGTTGCAGAATCCTGTCTCCCGCACCTGGACTTGTCCCCGCTGTCAGCACGTGTTGGCTGCCGTCCTGGACAGCTATTTTTCACCGGATTGAGCTGAGAAGACAACAAAGGTATTGCGGTGAGCGAGTTGGCAATAATTATTTGTATTTCGTGGTGGTTATGAGTCTCTCTTATAATGTATAATATTCGTACCGTTCGAAATTTCGCGCGCGTGCGAGTATAAAAAACTGCGACGTTGTCGGATCAGTCGAGAATTCGTGGAATTGCGTACCGTCAAGCGCGCAGAATCGCTATCGGAACTATTGGCAACAGCGCGGCGCCCGGCGAGCATCACGCGTTCGTCCGGACTCGTCCGCGAAGGGCAACCTTGTTGTCATTCCTGAAAAAAGTCAAGACATTGTCGTCAATAATACAACACGTATTCGCGTTTGTAATCGTGTCTCTGCTATATTGCAGCTCTTATGTATATATAATTTTAGTTCATGCTATTACAGTATTGCGTAGTAATTTTAATAGTTATACGGTTTTATCTAATATTTTGTATTATAGTAATTTTAACTACTTACTTTAAAATGCCGCCCAACGACGACAATCAGGGCATTTTGGGGTATAATCAAGCCTCTAGCGATCCGCACATCGACAATTATAGGATCCCAAAAATACCAAAATTCTTTCGCGCGAATCCCGAAACTTGGTTCTTGCGGGTCGAAGCGTCTTTACGAAGCGCCCACATCACCGTCGATAGCACAAAGGCGGATTTTGTGATCGCTGAGCTTGATGACGAAATCGTTGAGTCACTTAATGACTTAATAACGCAAATTCCGCAACCGGCAGACCTTTTTCAACAAATAAAAAAGCGTATTGTAAGCACTTACGCCTCTTCGGCGGAAGAAAATTTACGGAAATTGTTAAAAGGGCAAATCTCCACAATAGGAAAGCCCTCATTGATTTTAAACAGGCTCCGCGGTTTAAACAAGGGTAAATGCAGCGACGAAATACTGCGTACAATTTTTAACGAGCATTTGCGAGCTACAACGTGCGCGATTCTAGCCGCGGGTGACATTAGCGACTTGAACAAACTTGCGGAAATGGCGGATAAAATAGCGGAAACGTCTCAAAGCGCCGAAAACACGGTCGTAGCCACCGTCGAAAAACCCGACGTGTCAAATTCCGCGCTTTCCGAAATTCGAGATCAACTAAAAGAGATTTCAAAAAGATTACAAAAAGTAGGGAATAAGTTAAATGCACGTAATTCGCGATCTAAATCTAGGTCTAACCAAAAGGGTAAACCCAATCGCGATAAGAGCAAAGGAAAATTGTGTTACTCCCACGAAAAATACCCAAATAATCCACTGCATTGCAAGCCGCATTGCCCGCAGTATGCGACGTGGAATCAGGGAAAATAGTTCGACCTTCCGTCTCGGAGACGGACGTGGAAGGTCGCACCACTTCGAAGCGTCTCCATGTACGCGATCGCGCAACCGGACAAATGTTTCTCGTTGACACAGGGGCAGATATTTCGCTGCTTCCTGCAGTTCACAAAATTCGCGGTGAGCCAACTTCGTTCAAGTTATTCGCCGCGAACGATACGCGAATTAACACGTATGGCGAGTCATTTAGATCACTCGACCTGGGACTCAGACGTCCACTGAGGTGGAATTTTACGATCGCAGACGTTCCGTACGCGATTATAGGCGCGGATTTGTTGTCACACTTCGGATTATCGGTCGACCTGCGCAAGCGTGTTCTCGTGGATTCCCTCACTGGATTACAAGTCCATGCTAGCATTAAACGGGTAGAATTTATATCGACCAGTACGATCGATCATGCATCGACGTACTCGGGCTTATTACTACAATTCCCCAAAATCACGGGAAATTCTCGTGTTGCCCCACCGACCGGTGGTGATGTTTACCACTATATAAATACTACTGGTCCTCCAGTTTCCGAACGACCGAGGCATTTAAGCCCGGACAAATTAAAAGCCGCAAAAGCGGAATTCAAAAGGCTGGTGGAAGCGGGCATTTGCAGCCCGTCTTCCAGTCCATGGTCCAGCCCGATTCATATGATCATGAAAGCGGACGGAACTTGGAGGATCGCTGGTGACTATCGGCGTACAAACGCGATTACAGTGCCGGATCGGTACCCGACCCCTCACCTGCACGATTGTGCGACGAATCTGTCGGGCAAGACAATTTTCTCCTCGCTTGACTTGCACAGAGCATATAACCAGATTCCAATGGCGCCTGAGGACGTGCCAAAGACGGCAGTCATTACGCCGTTTGGTCTCTTTGAGTTTGTATATATGACTTACGGCTTGAGAAATGCGAGTCAAACCTTCCAACGATACGTTGATAGGATGCTTGGGGACTTGGACTATGCTTTCGTTTACATAGACGATATTTTGATTGCATCTTCTTCGGAAGAGGAACATACAAAACATTTAAAAGTCGTATTTGAAAGATTAAAATCTGCTCATCTGAGATTAAACCTAAGCAAATGTGTATTCGGTGTTTCCGAAATCGAGTTTTTAGGATATCTAATTAATTCAAAGGGTATTCGTCCTACCACCAAGAAGGTGGAGGCTATCTCGAATTTCCCAAAACCTAAAACTATAATTGAGCTTAGACGATTTTTGGGCATGACTAACTTCTATAGACTCAGCATACCTCATGCTGCCAAAATTCAGGCACCTCTGAATGCGTATCTTAAAGATTCTAAAAAGAACGATAAGAGACCAATCGAGTGGACTGCAGAGTCAGAACTGGCATTTGATAACGTCAAGAAAAAGCTTGCTGAGGCTACCCTTCTGGTACACCCTCGGCAAGGTGCCGAAACGCGCATCGTAACCGATGCGTCGGACGTAGCAATGGGCGCAGCCCTTGAGCAGCAGAGTGTCTCAGGCGAGTGGGAGCCGTTGGCGTTTTTCTCCCAGAAGCTGTCGCCCGCGCAATTAAACTACAGCGCGTACGATCGCGAGTTAACCGCGATTTTTGAAGCTCTAAAGCACTTTAGATACTACGTCGAAGGCAAAAATTTCAAAATTGTAACTGACCACAAACCTCTCGTTTACGCTTTTAAACAGTCTTCTGATAAGGCATCGCCACGCCAGACACGTCAACTTTCATTTATAGCTCAATTTACTACGTTAATAGAACATATTCCGGGTCTAAACAATGTTGTGGCAGATCCATTGTCGCGAATAGAATCTCTCAGACTTCCTCTGGAGATTAATTTGAAAGAATTGGCACAGGCACAAACTCAAGACGAGGAGGTGAGTCAGTTGCAAAAGATGTCAAACCCTCCATTAAAATTAATTAAATTGCAATGGGGCCCGGCCCATACCGCGGTGTTTTGCGAGATGTCAGGTGAGGTCATCCGGCCATACATTCCTGCATCTCTGCGCGAGACAGTTTTTGGGATGTTTCACAAGCCTGCTCATCCCAGTGCGAGGATATCAGATCGTACGATCAGACAGCGGTATGTCTGGCCAAACATGCACAGAGACATTGCACTCTGGTGCAAGCAATGCATTGATTGTCAACGATCAAAAGTCACACGACATGTAAAACGTATTCCGGAACATTTCGTTGCACCGGATGGTCGATTTGACCAAATACATATAGACATAATCGGTCCTTTACCGGTTAGTGAAGGTTTCGCATACTGTCTGACAATGATTGATCGGTTTTCGCGCTGGGTTGAGGCGACTCCCGTCGTCGAGACTTCTGCGCGGACAGTCGCAAGGGCACTCTTCGATACCTGGATCTCTCGATACGGTGCACCCAAGGTGATAACCACTGATCAAGGATCACAGTTCGAGTCACGATTGTTTACTGCATTGCTGACCTTAATAGGTTCTGAACGTATACGAACTACCCCGTATCACCCGGCGTCCAACGGTATGATAGAATGTTGGCACCGAGTATTAAAGGCGGCAATTATGTGCCATGCTGGGGAGAATTGGTCCCGAGCGCTGTCCACAGTGCTCATGGGGTTGCGTTCACACGTTCGCACGGACACCGGTGCGTCTCCGGCAGAGTTTCTGTTCGGAACTGCAATTCGATTGCCGGGAGAATTCTTTCTTCCCGACGATTTGTCGCCAAATCCGCAGATATTCATCGAGGAATTCCGAGAATACATGCGTATGGTTAGGCCGGTGCCGGTAGTGCACAATTATAAACAACGAGCATTCTTTTTCAAAGAATTAAAAACGTGCTCCCACGTCTTTCTTCGCAATATGGCGAAGAAAGCGCTGGAACCTCCATATTCCGGTCCTTTCAAAATAGCAAAACGTATCTCTGACGCGGTCTATGAAATCGTTGTAAACGGTGCCGCGCGATGCGTATCAACAGACTTACTAAAACCAGCGTTCTTCATGTTGGAAGACGCGTTTGAAGGGACGCCTGACAAGGCAGGTTCTTCGAAAGACCCTTCGGTGTCATCGGACAGTCCGTCGAGACCTGCCCTGAAAACGTATTCCCGAAGGGAGGTAAAAATAGCGCAAGGCTCATAACCGCACGATACTGCAAAAGTTGCCAACCTCGCTGCATCACACATGCAAACTGTACATATTGTATATAATTTATATCTTGTATTATATTCTTTCTTCCGTTTTTATATAGGTTAAGTTCGTGCATGTGCACACTTGCACTCGGGGGGGGGGGGGAGTGTGTGGGGAGCGGTTGATCCCCCACTCCAAGGATTGTTTGGAAGTGGGGAGACTGCGCGAGCCGACGTGCGTTGCCGTGCTGTTTGCATGTCCCGACACTTCACTTCGTGACTTCCTCACGAAAAGTCACACACGAGGCTTCTAGTCTGGCTTAGGACCACGTGTCCGTTCTCTCGTGTAATAAATCGTATTGTTCATCCACGTGCGTGGTATACGCGTCCTGCGCTTGTGCGCATTCTCCGACGTGATTAACGTCGGAACTATATACGCTCACGATCTCCTTAGGAGACTCTGGCGTTCTCTGTACATAAAATACATACATCTACATTTCCTATCAAACGAGTGGAAGTCATTACCAGCACATCCCATCTTCACGGCGTAGAGCCGACAAGAGGGATTCCGACTACACCCGTTAACCTGAACCCTACACGTGTAACTACACTGGCGCCATCTATACAAAGTCCTAAAGACGTCTTTGGGACGCGTTTGGGACGTGTTAAGGGGGTAGACACGGATAATGCAGCGCACTGTATACCGACACAATCTGACCCGAAACATGGGTTTGGGAAATTACGTTGTTTGTCCTTATATGACCAGATTTTGGGCTGGGTGAGGTCTCATACGAAAGAGGAAGGTTCAATGCAGCCCGCTCTGGTCATGGCTCAACGAGATTGTGTTGATATCTGATAATATGAGTGTCCAAAGTAGAGAAAAAATCGACAAAATACCCTAGCAGATTCCAAGTATTTGTAAATCACTAAAAGAGTTTTATGACTCAAACGATGACCAGAGCGGGCTACATTGAAGTTTCCTCTTTCGAATGAGATCTCACCCAGCCCAAAATCTGGTCATATAAGGACAAACAACGTAATTTCGTGATTGCATTCCCAAATACGAGTTCCGCCATATTGGTGATAATGCAGAGCAAGTTACGTGACAAATTTAGTTCAGCTAGTGGATACGAGATGGCGCCTATTCGGGAGGACTGCCAACGTAAAATCATAGCAAAACTGAAGCTTTAACTGGATACACGTCAAAGAGGAGATATAATAAGAGGCGTCACTCCGGGCGGAACATTTGAAGTCCTTACTTGACTTTGGCATTTAAACTGGTTGTCTATTCGAGCGGGATATTTAAATCAACTAAATTTACCTTAACGCAGTTGGCTGATTATTGTCGAAGTTTACCGATCCATGCCGAATGGACATTTAAATTGGTTGTCTAGTAATTTCCCCAGTTTATTTCTGTCCTTGTCGAGTGACGCCTCTTATTACATCTCCTCTTTGTACACGTGCCACAGTAAAAGCATGATGCAGTCAATGTATGCATTTTCGGACAATTGTAGGTTAGGTTATATGCAGTCAGAGTTGGGCAAAATGTAATCTAATTACAAATTACAATTAAAATGTAATTGTGTAATTGATTACATATTTTTCTGTAATCATTAATATTTAGGTAGTTGAGAAAATTGTGGTCAATTACTTAAATTAACAATCACAGAAAGTAATGTAATCAATTACACAGTTAGGCACACATTGACTAGGAACTACTAGGAACTGTATACATTTACTAAATTAACGCGTTTACCGTAACACATATGTACATACATCACTTGAAATCGCTGTTGAATTTATGTTGTAATTGAGGCAGTGAGAGCAACAACGGTCTAACCCACATCAAAAAAGAATTTTCCTATTTTATATGATTAGTAGAGTCTATTAGAATACGTTATTGCTACTAACTCAATTGCGAAAAAAATGTGGGTTAGTCCGTTGTTGCTCTCACTGCCTCAATTATATGACAAAATACCAGAGATGGGCATTATTTAAATAAAACATTATTTAGAATTATTAATTATTAAGAAAGAATTAATTTAATCATAAGGAATTCAATCGTCGGCCATAAATAATTTTTTTCGATCATACTATAAATTTATTGTTTATTAAAAAAAAACTACGCAATTATAAATTACAAATAAAAAAAATTGGTGAGTCCTCTTCCTCCTCTTCCTCCTTTTCCTCTCCTTCCTCCTCTCCCACCTCTTTCTCCACCATATTTTAATTTTTTCAGCTCTTTTTTGAGCTCGCTGTTCTGAAATGTGAAAAATAAACATAAATCTTATGTTAATTACTGCAATAATGTCTAGACGTTTTCACACTTTCATGAGAATGTAAAGGTGGGATTCCACTGAGGCAACGTGTCGCATGCGATGATTGCGATAGTGATTGCATGTGTTGCATGCGAAAGAAAGATGCGATGATGTTGTCGGTTGCCGGTTGCCAAAAAGTTGCCTCAGTGGAATCCCATCTTAAGAAATGTTTGCGCGAAATCGCCTACGTATCTACATACCTGATTTTTATAAAAATAGGCCAGTTCCCTCCAGTTGTTGACCTGCCTGCTGTTTGGACTCTGTCGCGGGGACGGAGTCCGCCTTTCCCTTGCCCTTCTGCTACTGGCGGACGGACTCCGCCCCGCGACGGAGCCCGTTCTCTTTCGTTCTCGAGATTGCTGTCTGCATTGCTTGCCATCTAAAAACGAATCGAAGAAACAATGAAACTATTGAACGTAATTAAAATGGATTTGAAAGTGCAGTAGAAGAGCCAGAGTTGGCCAAAATGTGATCTAATTATAAATTACAAATTACGATTACAATGTAATTGTGTAATTGATTACACATTATTTTCTGTAATTGTTAATTTAGGTAGTTGACCACAATTTTGTCAACTATCTATATTAACGGTTGCAGAAAATAATGTGTAATCAATTATTACACAATCACATTTTAATCGTAATTTATAATTTCTAATTAGAGTACATTTTGCCCAACTCTGAGAAGAGTACACGTTTATCAAGTTGGTACATTTGGGACTTGGGTACAATATGGGCTTTCTTTAGCCAAGATTTAGCGCAGGAGGGGAATCTTCATGTTTCTAAATGCTGGAATGTTCCAAGTTCGAAAGTGTTGAAATTCAAACATTTGTAATTATGAGGTTATCAAGTTTCAAAATATCTGTATTTTCAAATGTCCAACATTTGTGATTTTTAAATTACCGATTTTTCCACTTCTGATGTTTAGAAACTGTTTAATTTTCATTATTTATCTTCAGTTTCAACTAAAGGAAGCCTATATTGCACCCGAATGTATATAGCTTTTCTAGACATTTCGCGGGTAAATTATAACATAACTTTCTTATTCTACGCGAGGATGAATACACGAATCTCTGAGCGTGAAGCTGCGTATCGACTAGAGTGGCTCTAATTTTAGATTTTTTAATTTTCTTCGGGGCACCCTCCAGAATGGTTCCAAATAATTAAAAAAAAATTCCTGTAAAGTTTCAGCTCGATCGGATAAGGGGAAAGGGTACCCCTGGGCCCTTAAACATTTAAATCATTATTTAACAGCTCGCGAAGTCGATTTTATATAACATCTTCCAAGTTATTGATTAAATAAAAAAATATGTCAAACAAAAGTTGTAGATCATGTAGTATCATGTTGATATAATATGTAAAAAAGACGTGAAATGTAATAAACGAAAAATTTGGACTTAGACCACTTTCATAATAACCGGCACATATGTATGCACTATATATATAGTGAAAAAGATAGGAATTGTAAGCGTGACGGTACTTACGATCTTTACTGTTCCGCAGTCGCTTGTATTTCTGACGATCGAGCCTTTGCTAGCGTCAAGGGCCAGCGTTACCAGAAAACAATCGCCGGCGACGGTTCACGCACACATTACCACCACTCCTGTAGGTGATCATATAACACAACTTGCGAATTCTTTCCTGAAACCGCTGGACAGGGCCCGAACTGTCTTTCTCACTCACTCAATATTTTGTATTTCACTTGCACCAAGGACCGAGCGACACGTCTCGGCCCGTGTAAAGGTTCAAATGCGCAAAGATGATACGTCAAAAGTATATGCACAGGATAATCAAAAATCTTTTCCTGTGCACATTTCTGCACCAAAAAGTATTCCCGGAAGTAGGTACTCTATGTAAATGTATCAGCGTACACCAATCCTAATGAGAAAGAGAGGAACAGAATACGCATATATTCGTCCTTTTCCTACTATCTTTTGTTCTGCTTCTCAGCATCTGTAACTAATGCTGCGACAACGCTAGCTGATCAGTTTTCTGCAGTTTGTACTACGGTGAAGACGCAGAAAGCAATCGGGCTTTTATTTACTGCGCAGATATTGATACATATGGAATATTCATAATTTGTGAATTGTTCCATTCCTGCGTGGTTCGTTACTGTAGTGTTGATAAGTGTGTGTGACCATTCCATTGCCATGGAATCAAAAAAGGAAGCCGCAAATGCAAGGAACAATCGCTATTTGAAGGGTGCCGCGAAAGCGAAACAGCCCAAGTTATCTGCAAAGCGTTTATCAAAAAATAAAAAGCGTCGAGAAATGTAAGTTATGTTTTATGGTACAGATTTGTATGCAGTTACAGTTTGTGATGTAGTACTAGCAGCACGGTATTTTGTTGTATATAATACAGTATTATTCATATTCTTCAAATATGTATATCAACAGCTATCTTTGGCACTTTACGTACACATATTCGATGCTATGCGCACCGCGACGCATGTCATTACTTTACCCTCTTGCCCCACTCATTCTTTTCCAATTCGTATGTTCATCATTATTTAATTAATTTGTGACGTCCCACTATTTTTCGCGCGGTCCTAATTAATGTCTTCCCTACTATCTATAAAATAGCAACTTCTAACCCTTTCCCCAACCTCCGGGTTGTTTGGACGATGTACCTTAGCGGTCCCCATCTCCAGATGATCAAATTTCAAATCCCCTTCCTCTCTTCGGCCTTCGAGGCGCGAACTCCTTCCACGTTTAAACCTTAGACAAGTGCCTCACTAAAAACTCGCTCATCTCGAGATCATGTCTCACCCCCCCCCCCCCTCCTTTTACGACAAACGTATTCAAACCTCCACTTTTCAAACCCCAATCAAAACCCTCCAAACCCATCCAACGGGTGGAGTACCCCTTTTCAAAGCCCCGAAAGAGCCGCCGAAATACGCAATAACGACACATATTTTACGCATGAATCATCAATACGCGCCGATTACATAACACATATTTTAAGCATGAGTCATCGCGCATACCGCAAATTCCCCGCATACCTGACATTCCATCGCTTTGTATAAATACCAGCGCCGCATGGACCACACACAGTCAGTTAGTTTGGGAACATCCGCTAAGCCAGACTCTTTATTCTAAAGTACATTGTATAATATTAGACTTTCGCTGCAGTGCAACGTCCCCAATAGGGTTACCAAACCTTCTACATCACTGTAAGCACTTATCATTTTATCTTATTGTAAAACACTAACGTTATCGTTTTTTATTATTTTCATTTACTTATGCTTATCTACACTTATATCATTTGATTTTGCTCACGCTTATTGCTTTATGTTATTTCCTTTTGCTTATGTTATTTGCTTTATATTATCTTCTTTGCTTACGCTTATCGCTTTATATCGTTTCATTGCTTATACTACGGCCTAATTATATTATTGCTTAAGCTTATTGCCTTATGTTAACTTGTTTATAACCAATTCTAACACTTCTTATGCTTATCTTATCTTATGCTTAATATTATTATCATTGATCATCGTTATATAAATGTTTTGTGCTAATGCTTAATGTCCAACGCATTGTTATAATACGTCTACCGCCATTGCTTCAGTAGTGCATGGCTTATTCGCACGCGTTCCAATAAATAACGCTTTTGTTTTACCCGACGTTTGAATTCTTGTAATTATCCTTCGAATACCTAGAATCGTTACGAGCCATAGCAACAGCTGATCTCTCTTCGCGAACACCGGGAGTTCTTATCAGTGTTTACAAGCTTACTTTCGCTTAGGGTCCCGCATGCCCAATGCTACACCTATTGAAAGGAACTACGACGCGTGTCTTTTTATTGCAATGCAGTAGTTAAGCCAATTATAGAGCCATAAATACAAACCACAAGAGTTCTAACGGGTGTCACTCTGGTGAGCGATAACTCCCTAACCTTCCCTGGTCGATTTATGCTGCGAAGCTGGCCTTCGTGCTGAACGCCTTCTACCCCTCAGAGCTGCGAAGCTGGCCTTCGTGCCTGAGCTCCTAAACTCCCCAGAGCTGCGAAGCTGGCCTACGTGCCTGAATACCATCCACCCCTCAGAGCTGCGAAGCTGGCCTTCGTGCCTGAGCTCCTAAACTCCCCAGAGCTGCGAAGCTGGCCTTCGTGCCTGACCTCCTAAACTCCCCAGAGCTGCGAAGCTGGCCTTCGTGCCTGAGCTCCTAAACTCCCCAGAGCTGCGAACCTGGCCTTCGTGCCTGAATACCATCCACCCCTCAGAGCTGCGAACCTGGCCTTTGTGCCTGAGCTCCTAAACACCCCTCAGAGCTGCGAAGCTGGCCATCGTCCCTGAGCTCCTAAACTCCCCAGAGCTGCGAAGCTGGCCTTTGTGCTCAACCTCCCAATATTCCCCAACTTTGTCACAGCCCTAACTTCCGCCACCCAGGACGTGACAAATTAATAATCCGATGTATACCGTGTTTGGATTCATTTTCATGTGAAAAATGTCAGCAGCACGTTCCTGCAACTTTCGTGCCGATGAGACGAAATGTAGAAATTTTAAATTTCGTTATGTATGTTATACAAACTATATGCGATTTGTTAGTATCAAATGTACAAACCAGTGTTCGCGTTTTGTTCGATGTGCTTCCTTTATAATGCAGTTGTGATTATTTCAACCTTTGTACGTAGTTTTGAATGGATAAAAAATGTAATTCAGATTTTATTTCTGTGATGTAAAAGATATTTAAAATTAGCAACAGTCATCGATGTTTTGCGATTCGATGCTGAGCATATGTAGTTACTTGTTGAATACGAAATATGTACACATTGCTTCTTCTTTTGTGGATTTTTTACCGCAATATGTACGTCCATACGTGTACCTATAGTGAAATTGTCTCATTGAAAAACTCAGTCTTCAGGTGAAGTCAGACGGCGAGTCGGCTTGGCGAGCGCGAGTCTGCCGCTTACATAGTAACCCCGATTGTTAGATTAGAATGCGTCAGTATCAGCTATATATTAAAAGTGAGTTTTAATTTCCAACGAACAGAATTAAAATATAATCATAAAAATGATGGAATTTTTCAATAACTTTCGTTGGAAAAGCTCTAGATATCCAGGAACCTCATGGAACCTGGAAATTTTTGTGCTATTTGTTCTATTTGCTTTATAAAGTACATATTCAAAAGTTATAGCGGCAAATATTTGCAACTCTACATAATTTTTATACATAATTAAAATAATTCTATCTCCAAAAATGATGATGTTAGGAGCTAAAATGTATAATTCATTCTAAATAATGTGGTCGTAAATAATTTTTCTCTACAAAACACAGTTCATATTCGCTTTGTGCATTCTAAGAAACCCCTAATTTTTTAATTAATATGTTAGCAGATTGCCTGTTCAGCGGCCATTTTTTATTCGACGATTTATTGCAATAAATTCTTATTCGAATATACTTTTATTCGTTATTCTCGAATAACTTATTATTCGAAAAAATTTATTCGATATTTTATTCGAATAACGTCCAACTCTGATTGTAAGCAATTGTAGCTACCGACACACACGCGAAAGTTGATTTTTCCTCTTGGGGTTGTAAGGCCCAAGAGACTCCGTGGTACGCGGTGCCGGTGGCTTTATCACTCGCCAAACTAATTTTGAATGATTATTTAATTGACGCGACGAGAAAGAAACTTGCTGATCCGTCTGATGATCACACAATAGCACGAATGTAAATTGTTCGATAGTCTTAGTCACGAATGCTTGACTAGACTAATTACTCAAGTCCGTATGATGACTTGAGTAAGAAATCCGTTTGATTGATAGTCGTAGTCACGAATGTTTGACCAGACTAATTACTCAAGTCCGTATGATGACTTGAGTAAAAGAACCGTTTTGATTGATAGTCGTAGTCACGAATGCTTGACCAGACTAATTACTCAAGTCCGCATGATGACTTGAGTAAAAGAACCGTTTGATTGATAGTCGTAGTCACGAATGCTTGACCAGACTAATCAAAACTATGTAAGCTACCGACACACACGCGAAAGTTGATCTTTCCTCTTGGGGTTGTAAGGCCCAGGAGACTCCGTGGTACGCGGTGCCGATGCTTGACTAGACCACGTAGCGTCGTCTGATCGTTAATTTTATCAGTGAGAAATGTCGAACGAGTTCTAATACGAGATGAATGCGTTCGCTCGAGAGACGATTGAATTCTGCCTCGTCCAGCCCTTCGACGTCGAAGGTAGACACGACATCAGAATTTCGGGCGGTGCCAAAATACCGATTGGTTAGTTTTTCCTCGAAGAGGAGGAACCATCCTTCCGTGATTTCGGTGGTGGAGGAGGAAACCTCTCCTTCTTGGTGACGTAGCAGAGGAAAAAACCAGACATCTGGCTAGCAAACCTAGCTACGTTGTTCGGTCGGAGTGTTTAGCCAGGGTCACGGTTTACGACCGTATTGTTCCGTGAGTCAGCGGTGAACGACGGTAGGTACCGGTCCAAGGTCACCGTGTACCCCCGCTGACAGAGCAATTTAACGGATTATCTCAGGGTGAAAGCAGTTGAAATTATCAGAAAAAACGGCACGATGTCGATTGCCTCTTAGTCATCTGGCAGGCAAATGGTTCCCAACGAACGCTTCGAGAACAAACAATTGCCCACGGTAAAAGACGTTGAATTTTCACCTCGCCCTGAGCCCGCTTTTGCCTCGTAAGACGGAACACAATGGCTCTGACTTCCGATGCGTGCTACGCTCTCAAACGCTCGTCGATGACCCTGACGTCATCGACCTTGCTTGTGCGTCGAAACGACATTGTATAACCTTATGCATCCTCCTGGGCCTCGCCTTCCAAGACGGCGAGCGATACCCAGTGCTGTTTCAATATTCTCGCATTGGGCGTTATGAGTTCCTTACACAATTGTGAACAGTTTGAAAAACTGCTTGCAGAAAATTTTTCAATCAATGGAGTGAGTCTGATTTCTGTTACCGGCACGGCTAAGTAAGGGTTTACTTCACGAAAGACACACGGCACGTGTTTACCGGACGCTTCGTTTCTTCGTTATTTTACAACGTTCCATAAAGCGAAATACCACCCTGCAGTCCCTCGTTGAATTTTAAGAGATACAACGTTACAAATATGATAATGATTTGGGATATAATTCCAAATGGCCCCATTGTTAACTTTTTTACAAATTATTTTTTTGAACTGCATACTCGTAGTCCTAAAACAGCCTGTAGACGGTCGATATTATTGTGCAATATTGAATATTCAATATTATTGAATATTATTGAATATTATTGAATATTCAATATTGCACAATAATATCGACCGTCTACAGGCCGCTGAACCGGGATCCGTCCGCCCCCCCCTTACCTCCGCGTACCCCTCAGGTGACTAAATGGCACGCGTATTTAGCTGAAATTCAAAGCCAATTTTCTCGAAAACGAAGCGTGATATTAAAAAATTGTATTCTATATGTATTTTCGTCTTATTTTTGTCCATAGAATCATCCCCTAGAGTATTGACTATCAATAGAGTAACAGGTTCATTCATTCTGTGTAATAGTGTTTCTGGTTCAAATCTGCAAATTCACATGGGCTCGCTACCACGATTTTCGTGGATTGACATTCGGATACGTTTACTACACGTGTACACGTGTTGTATGTAAATACACGTGAAATAGGGACCTCTAATTGAAATGTGCTGCTCTTTGTAAGACAAATGAAATGTGCTACTTTTCGTAACGCACGTCGATATCGGGTAATCAAATATGTAGCATTCCATTTAAAAAACTGAAGGTCACCTGCGGTTCACGGAAAATATCGCGAACACCAAAAGTTGACATATCGTATTATGTTGGGTATTAAAAATAGTAAAAGTTTTCCTGTTTCAGATTTTTTTAAATACTTACCATTTGCGAGAACCCTATATAACAACATCAGGTATAGCCACTTGGCCGCTGCTAGTACCGCGCGGCTTAGCTAGTCCAGCCGGTATTGGGCGACGCAGCGTCACATTCAATTAATCTTCATGCGACCAATTTTAAAGTGTCCACGTTTCTGAAAACGTGTCTGCAAAGAGCACAAGTAGGGCTGTATCCTCATTTTTTTTCAAATTTTTAAATAGCGCCCTGCTAATATAAAATTGCATTTGTTTAAAACAATTGTAGAATAAATGGTCTAAAATTTGTTTTTTTTTAAGTGACATAATTTTTATTAGGTACTCTTACTTCCCCAGTGTAAGCACCCAAAAGCTCATTCTTACCTTTCTCTTAGTTCAACAGTTATAATTGAATGAAAACAAGTCAATTTCCACAATCTTGAAAATTTTGAAAAATCCTTTGAAATACGTTTATATATCACTAAAGACTCCAACACATGCAAGTTTCACAAAAATCCTAAATGGTACTCCGAAGTGTCCGATTTCGCGATGACCCAGGATTGAAATGCGAAAAGTATTCTTTTCACACGCGGTCAAGTGCACGCGTGCCTGCATACACACACAGCCGTGTATTGCAGCGCAACATGTCTGCCTTTGGCTGCCTTTGCTTGCGAGTAGCGGAGACGGTTGAGCAGATGTGTGCGTGTGAAACGAAAACGGGCCAAATGTGCATTTCCTTTGGTTTGCGTAGCGAGGGAATCACGTTGTCTAACCCCGGGTCTCCACCAAGGCCAACACGAACAAAAACAGTGTTCGCGAACGCTTTCGTCTGTTCTAGTCGTGTCTACTCCGCCGCAAACATGAACATATTTGCGGCGGTGTGGACACGAAAAGAACAGAGGAAAACGTTCACGAACAATGTTTTTGTTCGTGTTCGCCTTGGTGGAGACGCGGGGTAAGAGGAACATTTGTATCACGTTTCGTTCCTCTCCGTATCGCCAAGATATATTATAATGATGTTCACAGCAATGCAATAATAATAATAATATTTTCATAAATAAAGCATCGTAACATTTGTGATGTGTCTGTAATGATTAATTACACCAAACACGGTATAATTTGGATAATACATATTTAGTGGTAATAAGTTTCGGCCGCAGAGAAGGATAGCGAATGAAAAAGATGGAGACAATCGGCAGTCCTTTTTCCACTTGCTCTCTTCTCCTACGTTCGAGACTGTCGACAAACTTCTAAAAATGTAGGATCTACAATAAAATCTCGATTAGAGTTCAAAATTGTGACTGTGTAACATTAGTGTTAATTTCTATCACCCCTAGTTGAGCTGGTCCCCCTTGGAACCAGTGAAGTGAGTAATATGGTTCATGCGCCGATCGTGAAACCCGATTCGAAATCGAAAATCAGTGAGGGACAACACCGATGCAAACGAGGTTCACAATTAAAAGTATTTTATTTTTGGTTCTTTTTATAAATTTCTTACCAACATATTTGTGAGGATTTTCTGATTAAAATGACACCAAACACGATATGGTTTGGATAATTATATAAATATAAACGATTCGTATCCACGATAAGTAAAGGTTGTCCGATTTATGTCGTATTTGGTATCATTTTAATCAGAAGATTCTAACAAACATGATGGTAGAAGTTTCATGTAAATGCAACCAAAAATACAAAAGTTTTAATCTTAAATTTGGATTGCGTTAGTATTGTCTCACACGTACACGGGTATTTAAACTTGCTTCGTTCCGAGGCTTTCGTTTACATCGAGATTTTACTGTATATCTTCTTTTACTATGCTTGCTTTTCTTTTCTGCTGTATGTTTTTCTTATTTCTATGTATGTACCACGTGTTACTGATTATTGACTCGTTACATGCAGACAACGATTGAAGACCGCAGCGTGCCTCACGGTAATTCAGGGTACCGTGGCGGAAGCAAGTACCTCCTACGAAACACATCCAAACACATCTGCTGCGGATGATATTCCTACGGGCAGAATACACGAAGAAAACGTAGGAAGTTTTGAAGACTCTCCAATTATCGAAGGAATTGTAGAAGAAGTACATTTCGATACGGACGCAGAAGATATTGAAGAAGAAATACATTTCAATGCGGACGAAAAGGAAATTGTAGAAGAAATAGATTTCGACACAGACAGGGATGAAATACATTCCGTAAGAGACATCAACGAAGAAACGAATGAAGATGTTGGAAATGATGCCGATTACTGGGTGGTGGAGAATGCAGAACCAGAACAGCCGGAAAATCCAATTTCAGAAGGAATAGACTTCGTTGATTTTCCGTATGTTTTCGAACATTTTGAAATAATTAGATGTCAACGGAATGGACTAGAAAATGTGTATTATGTAGAGTGCAAAATGTGCAAATACACAGAGCACATATCCTGTCTTCGGAAGAGTGATGCCACTATGGATATCAACCGCGCCGCTGTTGCCGCAACAATGATGACGGGCGGCGGATATAATCAACTGGAGGACATACTGACTGCCGTGAACGTGTCCTGTATGACGAAAAGGATCTACGAGAACTGTCAGAAGGACTGTTCGCGAATGAGATACCGCGATGAGAAAGAGTTTGCCGGGGAGGTTATGTTCGGAAGTCACAATGCACTTGTTTAAGTAAAAATGGTTTTGTCTTTATTATGAAAATAAACACTCGTTGAGTGTGTGTCACAAAATGAGTGGTGAGCAGAGCAATGAATCAGATAATGGTGAAAATTTAGGGTGATGATGAGAACCCACGCACACCGACCGCCACGTGGCCGAGCCTCGACCAAGATTCACAATCGATACGCGTGATGGGGATGAGAATTGAGCGTTGTTTGAATTGAGAGAATGATTGAGATAAGTGATAGATCGATAATGAGCGCGATGCACTTGAGCAATTCACCAGTTACGTGGAATGATGTTTGATTGAGAATTGCACGTCTTCCACAGTACGCTGTATGAACAAGATTGAATTCAAGATGTCTGATCGATTTCCGTTAGTCGTCTTCTCCAAAAATCTCTAGAGGGTCGATCGACGTGGGGAAATTTGATTGGAAGAGAGTTTTGTCGCTGACACATGATTGGCGTATCGATTGTGGATCGGGCTTGGCGCTCCGCTGCCCACGAGGTGCTGCGGTGAGGTGGGTGTGGCGGAGATCTGAACTACATGAATCTCAAACAAGGACCTAATCGATGCCCTCGAAGTGGCCGCACAACGCGAAATGGAAGATGCTGGAAAAGAAGAAAAAGCATTAGCTATAGCAAGAGGCGACGTATATCCAGAATCTAATGTACCGTTTATCCCAGTTGTCGCAGATGGTAGCTGGATAAAAAGGTCATACCGCGGAGGAGATTACAATTCTCTTTCTGGCGTAGGAGCCATCGTGGGATACCACACGAAGAAAGTGCTGTACATCAGCGTGAAGAATAAATTCTGCATGACTTGCCAAATAGCAGGTACGAAGAAGGAAGAATCGCGCGAGCATCGTTGCTTCAAGAACTGGGGTCGTAATCAGAGTTCAACTGGCATGGAGAGTGTTGATATTGTCGAAAGCTTCAATTGCAGCATAGATATGCACGGCCTAGTATACTCTATATTAGTTGCCGATGGCGATAGCAGTGTGTACAAGAAGATATTGGACAATGATCCATATAAAAAGTACATGGTGCAGGTACGAAAAATAGAATGCACCAATCACTTGCCACGCAATTTCAGTAACAAAATAAACGAAATCGCAATAAAAGGCTGCGAAAAAGACCTAAGAGTTGTCGTAAAGAATAATGCTCTCCGCCTGCGTACTGGTATAAAGAAAGCTGCAGAATACCGATTGCAAGAAGGAATGACACTCGAGGAACGAATAAGAAATTTGAAGCAAGACTTGACAAATGTACCGAGTCACGTTTTCGGTCAACACAAGGAGTGTCAGAAGTTAGCATACTTCTGTAAGAAATACTCTGATCCCAACAGAGAGGACTACGTACCACGGCTGAGAGAAGCTGGTATATATCAAAGTATCGAAGAAGCGATGCAGCCACTTTTCCCTAAAGCTGACAGTTTGCTGCACGGTCTAAATAACAATGCTGTTGAAAGTTTTAATAATATTGTTGCGAGCACCCTATGTAGAAGAGTCATGGCCCGCTGGTGCTCGCGACGAAGACAAGAGACAGCGAGAAGAAGGCGATCGGATCGATCGCCTGTCAAGCTGTCATTCGAGAGTCAGCCGCCATACAAGCAGACGTATCGATATTGTATTCCTAACTGATTATATTCGTTACCTGTTCTGATATTATTCTTATTACCCCGTATTTAATGTTCTGTTATCGTTGCTGTTCGGTAAATTTGTATTATGTCGAACGTAAAACGTAACAATGGTGTCAGAAGTGGGATGCCCACTAGAAGTGGGATGCCCACTCGTGCGTCCGCGGCCTCCGCGAACCCTTCTCCTGCAGCGACGGGTGGTGCCTCTCTACAGGAGATGTTCACCTCTCTTCAATTAAGTATCGCGGGACAGATGAGGGAGCTGCGAAGGGATAACGAGGCCCGCTGGCAGAGGGAGGACCGTCGCAGGGAGGAAAAGGAAGCCACCGACCGAAAAACACAGGCGGCTTTCGAGGCCCGGTTGTCAGAAATGGAAAATCGCATCCAGGTCGTAGTCTCCTTATTACAAAATATTCGCGGATCGGTTGACAGCGGCGCGAGTCCTCGGGGTAGAGAGACAGTCGCCAATGTAAATAATAATGTAAATAATGATGTAAACAGTGATGTACATAGTGCTGTAAATAGTGGTGTAAATAATGTCCCCTCGGCGAATGTCTCTGCCTCCGTCGGTATGCCCGCCGCTGCCCCCTTTTCAGGACCGCACGTACTCAGCTTGGGGTATGCGGTGAAACCGGCAATTTTCGATGGAAAAATGTCGTGGGAGGAGTACAAGGTACAGTTCCAGACTATCGCGCGCGCTAATGGGTGGAATGACGAAAAAAAGACTGCGGCCTTGATCGCTTCCCTCGGGGGGTCGGCGAGGAGCGTCCTCACGACGCTCTCCGCTACCCAATGCGAGAACTTCGCGGAATTGGTTTCCGCGCTCGAATTTCGCTACGGGGCGAAGAATCTGTCAAATTTGAACTATGTACTCTTCCAGAGTCATAGGCAGCGAAGAGATGAGAGCATCTCCTCGCTCGCCACGAAAATAGAGCGATTAGCGCAGTCCGCTTTCGCCGATTGCCCGGCGGAAACCCGCGACAAAGTTGCCGCGTCTCAGTTTGTAACAGCATTGTCGAGCTCTGTCATACAGCGGGAACTGCGACTTGGCGGGTTCACCTCCCTAAGAGCCGCCGTAACCAGAGCTCTGGAGATGGAGGCCATCGAGACGATGTCTTGCGATCTCGCGACAAAGTCCCGTGATCGCGACGCGGAAAAACGGAGAACTAAATCTTCCCACACTTTTGAGAGCCCGAAGAAGAAGGGGAGGTTCGAGGGGTCGGACGATCGCTCAGACGACAACACGAAGAAAACTTGCTGGCAATGTGGAGGGGCCGGTCATCTTCGCAAGAACTGCTACCAGTTGAGGGATTGAGGAATACGACAGGGGTTACTGAAGGCGCGACGGAGGGAGTTCGAGAGCGAATACCGTCGCTGCGATTGCTGAGCCGCGACGAAGGGAGTTCGATGGCGAACATCGTCGCGGGATAGCTGTGCAGAAAGTCGTGACGGAGGGAGTTCGAGGGCGAATACCGTCGCGACGCCGTGACGAAGGGAGTTCGAGGGCGAACATCGTCGCGGGATGGCTGTATAGGGAGTCGTGACGGAGGGAGTTCGAGGGCGAATACCGTCGCGACGCCGTGACGAAGGGAGTTCGAGGGCGAACATCGTCGCGGGATGGCTGTATAGGGAGTCGTGACGGAGGGAGTTCGAGGGCGAATACCGTCGCGACGCCGCGACGAAGGGAGTTCGATAGCGAACATCGTCGCGGGATAGCTGAATAGGAAGTCGCGACGGAGGGAGTTCGAGGGCGAATACCGTCGCGAAGCTGCGACGAAGGGAGTTCGGTAGCGAACATCGTCGCAGGATAACCGAATTGGAAGCCGCGACGGAGGGAGTTCGAGAGCGAATACCGTCGCGGAGAGAGAGAGGGAGTCGAGGATGCTGAGTTCGGGAGTTCCAGCCTGGAGAACGAGTGTGGTTGCTACCACGAAGAGTACCCGAAGCTACAAGCGGCTGGGAAGGACCCTACACGGTGGTAAACCAGATCAACGACGTCGTCTACAGAATTCAACGCTCGCCAAGGAGGAAGTACAAGGTGGTCCACGTACGACGCCTTGCGAAATATGAGGGACAATTGCAAGAGGAATGAAGACTTCCGAGAGAAGACTCAAGAAAGAAGATTAGTTTAAGCTAATCCGGTGGACTGGGCTGCGGAGGTTGCCTTCGTAGTCCGGTCCCGCTCTTGAGTTTGTTACAGGTGCACAATACCCCACGACGAGGGACAAGGTGTCGGGGGACTGCTACCGCGGCTTGGATGCGGTCCCGAATTCCCCGAATGTGCCACAATAGCGTGGCGGTCCGCAGCGGGGTGCGGACATACGTGGAACCACCCCGCTACCCTCCTGGCTGGGATCCTGCCCGCGTCCCCGGTACAGTGTATACCAAGGGGTCCCTTCCTACGAGGTGGACAGCAAACGGGAAATGGTGTCCCCAATCACCGGACGGACGTGCGACGCAGTCGCACGGATCGGTCGGAGGGGGCATCGCGGAGACGGGACCGCTGACGAGCTGCACCGAGACGGTCCCCTGGAGCAGCACCAGATGCCACGAAGAGGAATGGGGCCAACAAGAAGCCAAGGATTGGAGAACTGGAGGCGACAAGAAGAAAAGTGAAGACGAGCTGACAGTTCTGGGCGATTGATCGAGGAACGGGCCGATAGCATGCTCATGAATTGTGACCCCCTGCTTTCGGTCCCCGTCTCGTCTTTCCGTCTTCCCGATTCTGTCCGGCTCCACCAGATTCTCGTGGAGAAAGAGAGAAAGTAATGTCCGTCCATTGTTTACCAGTGAACCCGGAACGGGAAATCATCGGAGCAGCGGAGGGTTTCACGTGTCCAGAGCCACCAGAGGATGAGAACTTCGGGCAGGGCCGAAGGAGGATACAACACCGCAACCTGCCGCGACCGTCGGAGGACGTTCGAGGGAACGAGGAATGCAGCGAATCGACGAGGGATGT
Organism: Andrena hattorfiana; assembly: GCA_944738655.2. Taxonomy (NCBI): domain Eukaryota; kingdom Metazoa; phylum Arthropoda; class Insecta; order Hymenoptera; family Andrenidae; genus Andrena; species Andrena hattorfiana. The sequence goes on from OX122892.1 coordinate 20,873,252, forward strand.
TCCGGAAGCACGTTGGAGATCAGGACGACGAACGGCGGAGCTGTCGCAGGATTCTTGACTTGAACCCCGACGGCTGAAAAGTCGAAGAGTCCCGACCGTCAGAAGAACCGGACCTCTCCGCCTGTCTCTGCCCAAGAACAAGATGCGCCATCGAAGAAGAGGAAAGCCGTGCAAGAAAGAAATACACAAGTACGAAGACGCAAGTGGAGGGCAGAGACATGGAGATACGGATCCACGTACCCACGCCTTGCCCAGGGTTTTTGGGTGGTTTTCCCCTCGGGCGTGAAGACGAATGTCGAGGTGACGGCCTGAAGAGGCCACCCAGCATTCTCCACTCTTCTGGACCAGGGTACGACTGCAGACGACGAAGAAGCTGCAGCGGTCGGGACGACCGCTCCTCGAGAGGGGGGAGCAGTGTTGCGAGCACCCTATGTAGAAGAGTCATGGCCCGCTGGTGCTCGCGACGAAGACAAGAGACAGCGAGAAGAAGGCGATCGGATCGATCGCCTGTCAAGCTGTCATTCGAGAGTCAGCCGCCATACAAGCAGACGTATCGATATTGTATTCCTAACTGATTATATTCGTTACCTGTTCTGATATTATTCTTATTACCCCGTATTTAATGTTCTGTTATCGTTGCTGTTCGGTAAATTTGTATTATGTCGAACGTAAAACGTAACAATATCATTGCTAAATTCATCGGAGGCAAGAGGATAAACTTTGGACGAGGGGGCTCGTATCAGGGTAGAGTCACCGCTGCAGTCGTCCAATATAACACAAAAGAGGCGTTTAGCAGATTGAGTACGGCAATGAATAAAGAGCCGCCAACCATGGTAAGAAAGCTGGAAGGACGTCGGAATCATGCAGCAGAAAAAGCAAGGGAATATAAAAAAGAAGCGAAAGCATTCTCCTTCCGAAATAAAAAACAATCGTGCGACCAGGATTACGGCCCCAACGCAGAAAAACCAGATATGGAAGAGACAGTATACTCTTCCGAGTGTAAAAGGCACGCGGATATTCTCCTTCACTGGCAAACGAGGCGAGACAAGATCGAAGTGTAAACTCGCGATCAGGCGAATAGCGAAAAGTGGATTGGTTATAGGAAATAATTATTAACTGCATCCAATTTCGGCAAGGTATGTCGATTACGAAAGTCTACACCACGGGCAAATATTGTGAAGAGTATACTATACCCGAACATTCCAAAGTTATCTTCTCTCAAATACGGAAGGAAAAATGAGGCAAACGCCTTGAAACAAATGGAAGAAGAATTAGGAATCCATATTCTACCGTGTGGCCTCTTCATCGATGACACAGTGCCTCACTTAGGTGCAACTCCTGACGGCCTCGTGGACCATGATAAAATCGTCGAAGTAAAGTGTTCCGAATCGGCGAAGGATTTATCGTCTGATGAAGCAATAAAGAAAATTCATCGTATAGGGCGTATTTTCGAGGGTGATGAAATGAATACAAATCTAGAGACGCGGTAGCGTCTCGACGCCAAGTACATGAATGACACCTTGTATATGTCGACTGTCGCTACCGCTATCATTTACTCGTCGCCCGGCTATTCCAACCTAACCTGACACTTATTTTCATTAATATCTCATCACGCCTATGATATTTTCTAAATTTAATGGAATTTTTCTTATGTAAACCGCGTGTAAGCTTTCGAATGCGACCAAATTCAATAAAGTCGGTCCACGCATGACAGAGATATCGTAATATCGTCTCATGCATCTGTCGAAAACGGTAAGATTTTTCTTCTGATTCTCCTTCTTATTCTCCAACCAAATTTTGTCGACATAATACGTATACGCGTTACACACACACCTTCAGCTAAAACGAAACTAACACATGTTTCGTTTGTCGATTCGTCGACTCTTGGGACCATTCGGCAGGGATCGTCGTCCGTCATTGTACATATATATACCTATGTATACTATTTTGATTATAACCTACCAAGTGTCAATCCATCATAACCTGCCAAGTGTCAAATAATGTAAGTGGTTCAAATTTGAAATGTCAGGAGTTTTTACACTAAATAGGAGACTGAATTATTGTCTCAATTAACAAGGTAAGTCGCCAAATTTTTTTAACAGATTTCTTATGTAGAGTCGCAGACTTGAAAGTTGTCCGGAGAAGGTTCGACAGAGAAGCATCTTCTTTCGCACAAGTTTCTAGAAATTTATACAATGCATGTACAAAATAATATATTGTTTTTATACCAGCAAACTATTTTTACATTAGAGTTTTTATGTAAAGCTGATTAGAAATGAAGGGGACGAACGGGCTTGGACAGAAATGAAGTAGACGCACAGGCTTGGATTAGAAATGAAGGGGACGCACAAGCTTGGATAGAAATGAAGGGGATGCACAGGCTTGGAAGTTGTCCGGAGAAGGTCTGGGTTAGATCTCTGTCCCTGATATAGAGACAGAGAAGCATTTTGTTTCGCACAAGTTTCTGGAAATTCGTCAAATAAGGTAAATCGACAAAATTTGTCAAATTAGCATAGCATTAATTAAGAATTAAGAAAATTATGGCGGACTGCTTGCAACGTAGAGCAAGTCACATTAATGAAGAAAGTACGCTGATAACACATCTCCCTTGAGGGGACTTTTATTTCCGGTTTGCAAAAAGCGTGACGTGTGAGTGAACGGTGTGAGAGAAAGGAGTGTAAAAGGTGCTAGTAGGGCGAGTAGGGAGTGAGAAGTGGGCGCGGAAGGAGAAGGGAGAGCGGGGAGAGAAAGGGTGAGGAAAAGGGGAGCGAGGGAAAAGAGGAAAACAGGGAGGAAGCGCGCGAGTGTTGAGGTTAGGGTAAAGAGGAAAGAATTGAGCGGGAGAGGAAAAGGCGGGAGAGTAGAGAAAGAGAGGAAGGTAGCGACATCGGGTGGCGAGGACAGGGAATAAGGAGATAGCGGAGACAGTGGATAAAGAAGGGAGGGAAGGCAGAGAAAATAGAAAAGAGGGCGAGGAAGACAGGATGGCAGGGAAAGAGGGGGATAAGGGAGAAACAAAGGGGAGAGAAAAGACAGTAGATGAGACGAAGGGAGAAGAAAAGGAAGAAGAGGCGAAAAAGAGAGGTAGAAAAACGAACGTAGAAAGACTGGCCAGGGAAAGGAGCATGAGTGGAGGAAGTACAGGGGAAATTGCAGAGATGTGGAAGAGAAAGAGAGAGAAAGAGGAAGAGAGGTAAGGGAAATGGGGAGAAGAAGATGCATTCCAAAAGAGTAGGAAAATAGGAAGATCACCGGAGGAGAAAAGGGTAGAGGGAGGGTTAGAGAGGCTAATAAGGGAAATGAGGGAAGAGATGAGAAAAAACCTAATGGAAGTAAAAGAGCAAGGGAGAGAGGCAGGGAAGATATGGCGAAACTAAGAGGGAACATGGAAGAATGGGAGGAGAAGTGGAGGAAACGAAAGAAGGAGATGGGAAATAGAATGGAAAGGGTGGAAAAAAGATTAGAGGAGGTGGAGAGAGAGGAGGAAAAGATAAAGGAGATGGAGGAGAGGTTAAAAAATTTGGAGATGAGGAGGGAAAGGGAGGAGGGAAAAGGAGAAGAAGGAAGGAGAGGAGAAGGGATGGAGAAGGGGACAGGACGGGAGGAATGGGAAACAAGGGTACAGGGGATGGAAAGGAAACTAGAAATGAAAGAGAGAGAAGAGAAAAGGAAGAACATTATAATTAAAGGGGTAGGGAGGGAGGGAACGGCGATGAAGAGGGCAAAGGAAGTGCTGGAGGTAGTAGGAGTGCAGGGAAAAATAGAGGGAGTGAGGGAGCTGGGAGGAAGAAGACAAGGGAGGGAGGAAGTGATGCTGGAGGTGAGAATGGAGAGTTTGGAGGTGAAGAGGGAAGTAATGAGGAACAATGGAAAGCTAAAAGGGAGAAAGGAAAGGATAGGAGACGATCTGACATGGAAGGAAAGAAAGATGCAGTGGCTCATAAAAGAGATAGGAGAAGAGGAGGAAAGAAAAGGGAATAGGGTGAGAGTAAGCTACGGGAAAATAGTGATAGAGGGGAAAACATGGTTCTGGGACGAGCAGGGGGAGGTACTAAGAGACTGGAGAGGGAAGGAGAGGGGAAGGGCAGAGGGGGGAACAAGGGGGGAGAAGAGGAAGGGGGTAAGGAGGAGGCGGGAAGGAAAGAAAGGAGTCAGAGGAGCGAAGGGACAAAAAACTAAGGGTGGAGGGGGAGGAAAGGGGAGGGATAGAAAGGCAGGAAGAAAAGAAAGACTGGAGGATAACATTCTGGAACGTAGCGGGGATGGCAAACAAGGAGGAGGAATTTTGGAAGGAGATAGGAGAATGGGAAGTAATAGTATTGATGGAGACATGGATAGAGGAGAAGGGATGGAGCAGGATTAAGCACAGACTGCCGTCGGGATATAAGAGGAGGACACAGTGGGCAAAGAGAAGGAATAGGAGGGGGAGAGCGATGGGAGGCATGGTGATAGGGGTGAGGGAAGAGATGAGAGGAGGACAGGAGCAAGGTCAAGAAGAAGAAGAAGGGATAATGGTGGAACGAATACAGGCGGGGAAGAAGGAATGGACGGTGGTGGCTGTATATGTGAACGGGGACATGGAGAGGAAACTGGAAAAGATTAGAGGATGGATGGAGGGGCAGAAGGAGGGAGAGAGGGTGATAATAGGGGGCGACTTCAATGCGAGGACAGGGAGGTTGGGAGGTAGGTTGGAGAGAGGGGAGGAAGAGGAAGGAGGGGGAAGAAAGTCGAAAGATAGGAAGGTAAATGGGGACGGGAGAAAGTTAATAAAGCTAATAGAAGAGACAAGGTGGGAAATTATGAACGAGAGCACAGAAGGGGACGAAGGGGGGGAATATACCTACACGGGGGGAAGAGGAAGAACGGTGATTGACTATGTGTTGGGGGATGAGAGGACGAGAATGGGGGTAGAAAGGATGGAGATAGGGGACAGGGTGGAATCGGACCATCACCCGATGGTGGTGACGATGAGGGAGGGAGGAGTGGGGGAGAGAAGGGGGAAAACGTGGGAAAAGAAGGTAGGAGGGGGGCGGTGGTCGGGAAGGATGAAGGAGGAGTTTAAGAGGGGGATGGAAGGAGTGGGCATAGAAGGGGAAGGGATACAGGAGGCGGTGAGTAAGATGGTAGGAAGGATTAAGGAGGTGATGAGGAAAGGGGAGGAGGCAGGAGATAATGAGACAAGGCGGAAGGGGGAGGTGGGACAGGGAAAGCAAGGAGATGAAGAGGCAGGTGAGAAGGGAGTTAAGGAAATGGAGAAAGGGGGAGGGGACGAGGGAGGGGTACAAGAAGAGAAGGAGGGAGTACAAAGAGTTGTGCGAGAGGAAAAAAGAGGAAGAGAGGGAGAGGCTGATAAGGGAAGTAGCGGAAGCGAAAACCGAAAACAAAGTGTGGGAGATAGTAAACGGGAAGGAAAAGAAGGAAGCGGGTGGACGACAAGATAAAGAAAGAAGAGTGGAAGGAGTACTTCATGGGGCTGCTAGGAGGAGTGGAAAATAGGGTAAGGATGGGAGGGGAGGGGAATAGGAGGAAGGCAGAGGAAGAGGAAATCAGCAAAGAGGAAATAAGAAGGGTAGTGAGGAGACTGAAGGAGGGAAAGGCGATGGGAGGGGATGAGATCCCAAACGAGGCTTGGAAGTACGGCGGGGAGAAAGGGGTAGAGGTAGCATGGGAGATATGTAGGAGAGTATGGGAGGGAGAAGGATAATAGCACCGCTGGTGAAGAAAGGAGGGGGGACAAGCGTGAAGGATTACAGGGGAGTAACTCTCATGCCGACCTTGTACAAGGTATATGCTGCGGTGCTGAGAGAGAGGCTGGAGCAGGAGGTGGAAGGGAAGGGAATGATCCCGGAAAATCAGGCGGGGTTCAGGAGAGGGAGAGGGACAATAGACCACATCTATGTGCTAAACCACATGATAGGGAAGCAGACCAGAAGGAGCAAGGGCAAACTGGTGGCGCTGTTTGTGGACTTGAGGGCAGCGTTCGACACGGTGGACAGGAGGAAATTATGGGAGGCGATGGAGAAGAGAGGGGTGAGGGAGGGGCTGAGGGAGAGAGTGAAAGAAATATACAGAGAAACAATCAGCAAGGTGAAGGTGGGAGGGGAGACAGGGGAGAATTTCTGGACATTGAAAGGCCTGAGGCAAGGGTGCCCGCTGAGCCCAATATTGTTTAACCTTTTAATAGCGGATGTGGAGGAGGAATTAAGGAAAGGGAATTGGGGTGGGATGAGAATAGGAGGTAGGAGGATATGCTCTCTGGCATATGCCGATGACCTGGTGCTGCTGGCAGGGAAAGAGGAAGAGATGGAGTGGATGATCAGGCGACTGGAAAGGTACTTGGAGGGAAAGAACCTAGAGGTAAACGTGGGGAAAACAAAAGTAGTAAGGTTCAGAAAAGGGGGAGGGAGAGAAAGAAAGGTGGAGTGGAGATGGAAAGGGAAGGAGATAGAGGAGGTAAAAGAGTTCAAGTACCTAGGATATGTTTTTAAGAAAAACGGGGGTCAAGAAGCACACATCAGAGACAGGGTGAAAAAGGCGGGGGTAGTGATGCGACAGGTCTGGGGAATTGGAAAAAGGAAATTTGGAAAGGATTGGGGACGAAGAATGTGGTTGTTCGACGCGCTGGTGTGGACGGTGTTGGGATACGGAGCGGAGGTGTGGGGGTGGAAAGAGAGGGAGGAGGTAGAGATGGTTCAGGAAAGGTACGTAAGGTGGTCGTTAGGGGTGGAATGGAAGACCCCGGGATGTATGGTGAGGGAGGAGACGAAGAGGGAAAAACTGAGGACGTGGGCGGGGGGAAGAGCGTGGAGGTACGAAGAAAAGCTGGGAAGGGGAGAGGGGGGGGAGTTGGCCAGACTATGCTTGGACGAGGTAAGGGAGAGGGAGAAGGAGGAGGGAGGGGAGATTTCGGGGTGGGAAAGAGAGATGGAGAGAGGGGGGGTGAGGGAGAGGAAGGGGTAAGGGAACGAGGAGGGTACGAAGAAATGGAGAAAGTAGACAGCAGAAAGCAGGCAGAGGAGAGAAGGGAAAAAATACAGGAGTCCAGATATAACAGGTGGTACAGGGAAATAGTGGCAAGGGGAACCCCCAAATACCTGGAAGCGGGATGGAGTGAAGAGAGATATAGGAGGGTAGCGAGGTTCCGGCTAGGGAACGAAATGAGGGGGGGGAGGTATTGGGAGAAGGAGGATGAGAGGAGATGCAGGATATGTGGGGGGAAGAAGAGACGTGGGAACACGTACTGGAGAGATGCGCAAGGGAGGAGGAAGGAGAGGAGAGGGGAATAGGGGACAAAATAAAAGAAATACTGGACGAAGGAGGTAAGGGAGAAGGCTGGATGAAGAGGTTAGAGGGGAGGAGAGGGGAGAGGGATGGAGGAGCGGGGGGAAAGGGGGAGAGAGGGAGGGATGAGGGAACTAGCGAGCGAAAGGAGGAATGGAATGAAAGAGAGGAAATGTAAGTCGAGGGCGAAGGAAAGGGGCGGAGGTGAAAGCGGAAAAGGCGTAGGTTTAAGAGGCAAATGCGATAGGATAAGTCTAGGATAAGAATAGAGTAACCGCAGCGGCGGAGACGGGGAAGCGGTGGGCGAGAGAGCGGAGAGGGAGAGCAAACAAGGAGAGAGGGAGGAAAGTAGAATAAGAATATAGGATAAGAATAGATAAGGATAGGTTAAGTTTAATTTGTAAATGAGACTTGTAACCCTAAGGGGAAACAATAAAGCACATACAATACACATCTTCCTTGATACTTTTCAATCCTTTGTAAAAGACATTCCTATTACTTTAATATATAAATAAAATCCACAGTAGTTGCTACGCTATTCATTAACTTCACCAGTTTTCAATTAACAATATTTCAATTCCCCAATAAACACACTAAACCAACACCAATAAAAATATTGAATCTCTTTGTTCATTTTCGCTAAATTACCATTAGCATCTTTTATATTTTCTTGCAACAAGACTTTCTACCATACGCTCTCACCTCGTTCGGACACATTTTGTAGTCTACACTTACTATAGCAAAATGCCACTCTATTTCTATATAAGTTCGTAAGTTGTAACTTAAATAAATAACTAAAATGTGGATTTTATATATTTACAGATAATCGAAGCAGAAGATGATGCAGTGTGATCTACGTCAGAGAAAAAAATTTATGACAGTATTAAGAATCAGAAAACTAGTAATTATTAATAAATATGTATTAAAACGTGTTCATAGTAACGGTTTGCGAATATTCTCCGGCCAGTTATTGTTTTCTATAAATCCTACACTGTTAATAAATTTTTAAACAAAGTATTTTTCGATGAATATTAACATAACGCACTTTTTATTTTTTGGCATGGGATATGTTGTAATATTTGTTTAGAAAACAATAAGACCCTGTATAATATGAATGCTTACATTTTATTCCTATATATTCATATTAATTTCCTACTATTTTTAGTCTTGTCGCGTGTAGGAAACATTTAAGTAGGATTTGTACATATATTTAACGAAATTTATAAATTTGTCAGCTATAAAGCAGACATTCATCGTGTAATTTTAATCACGGTAATTCGTAATCACAAAAAATAGAAGATAATAATAAATATAATATTAAAAATTATCTGAAGTATGCAAATTATCTTTGTAAAAAGAAGTGACATCCCCATAAAAAACTTCAAAAAAGTAAAAAAATTACGCCAAGTACATGAAATCAAATATATCACAAAAATAGAAGATAATAATAATAGTGACAAAATAAAAAAAGATGTGAAATCAAAATGAGCTGCAAGTACATAAAGGTGCTTTCCAACTGCGCTTAAGATGACACAACTACATATACACAGCTAAAATGCTGTGTTCATACATTCTATTACTCATATCGCGGACATTTTAATTAACCCATCAAAAAGAATCCCATTTAAAAACATTGTCGTAAATTAATAGCTTTACAAAATTAATGATATACAAAAATTGCGCCAATTATAACAATGGCTATTTATACAAAGAAAAAATGTATTAGATAATATTAGCAGATATATTTTTATACAAATAAATATTTTAATACGAATAAATATTTTGTTCAAAATACTTGGCGCTGCGCCCCGAATTGGTGTTGCTAAACTGAATAAATATGTATAAATTGCATTAATCTTTTTCTTTCTTTCTTGTGCGTGCCTTCGTGAATGTGTGTATGTGTGCGTGTGCATATGCTACGTATGATATTAGAGTTAAATATATGTAGAATAAATCTGACTGCGTTTCTAATATGTATATGTATATGTTCATGTATTTTCGATTGTAACGTAGTTATTGTAAATTATTAATACTAAGACAATTAACATTTTTTCGGTTTCGCAGCGCCAAGTATTTTGAATAAAATATTTATTCGTATTAAAATATTTATTTGTATAAAAATATATCTGCTTAATATTATCTAATACATTTTTTTCTTTGTATAAATAGTCATTGTTATAATTGGCGCAATTTTTGTATATCATTAATTTTGTAAAGCTATTAATTTACGACAATGTTTTTAAATGGAATTCTTTTTGATGGGTTAATTAAAATGTCCGCGATATGAGTAATAGAATGTATGAACACAGCATTTTAGCTGTGTATATGTAGTTGTGTCATCTTAAGCGCAGTTAGAGAGCACCTTTATGTACTTGCAGCTCATTTTGATTCAGCTCATCTTTTTTTATTTTGTCATTATTATTATTATCTTCTATTTTTGTGATCATCATTACTATTATCAAGTGCAAGGACAATTGCACATAACGAAAAGGCAACGGGCTTATTTTTGTTTACGGACGCCGAAAGGAATGAAGTTTACAACAGTATCGAGAGATGATCGATTCTGGGCAACAGAGATGGAGGAAAAACTCTGGAAGTTCTATGAGGACTGCATGTTGCCAGAAATTATAGATAGTAGATACAATCGACAACAGCCGATTAGAGAACCTCCGTACATAAAAAAAAAGGGAGCAGGTACGAGTACACAAGAAAGTACACAAAACGATGGATGACAACATCGCAATAGCACCGGCGAGTGCATCCAGTGCATATGAAGAGTTGTCGAATAAGCAATTGTAATCAAAAGTGACTATTGCACCGGCGCATTCAGCGCATATGAAGAGCTGTCGAATAAGCAATTGCTATTCAAGGTCACTATTGCACCGGCGAGTGCATCCAGCGCCAATGAAGATCTGTCGAATAATCAATTGCTATTCAAGGTCACTATTGCACCGGCGAGTGCATCCAGCGCATATCAAGAGCTGTCGAATAAGCAATGTTCCAAAATGTAAGTAAGAAAATATGTAGAAAATACATACGGAGAGTGAATAGGACCGTCTATGACGGGGGTGGTGATGGGCCTTTTCACACTCTCCTAATAATAAGTACCTGTATTCTTTCATATCATGTGGAAATGACACGTGTAAAAACGTAAGTATGACACATACTTTTGTTATGCAAATAATTGAATTAATTGTAAATCATCATGAATATTTCTCTCATATATATGAAATTGCTTTACATATTTCCAGTAACCAGTATCAAATGTGAAAATCATGCTCTATGAAGCGAGGAAAGGAAGGCAGTCTTCTCCGCAAGCATAAAGATAAGTAAATAACATACATACATTTACATTTTTACTGCATTCAGATCAATTACAACTCGTTCTAACTTTTTATTGCAGGTTCTATGAAAACTAATATTAATCGAAAGGGGTCAGTGCCATTACAAAAAAATATTTATGGGAAATAGCAAATAATAATAATGGATTCTTCAGGAAGTGTAAGTATCAGTTTTTACATTCAAGTCGTATAAACACAAAAAGTAATTTTTATTAAATTTATTTATTTTTGCAGATCAAACCAGAGTGTACATATGTACACTGGGCTCAGGAATATCGTTGCAACTACCACAAATGCAGGGTGGAGGAGGTAGCCCTTCCATGACGCCGATCGGGCTAGGAGGAGCGAATTTTCTGTCACTTGGAGGAGCGGATTTTCTGTCCTCGAAGTGACAGAAAATATAACCTATATGCTATACCCTATTTCCTAAAGATACTGTTGCGGCGTAATAATAATGTTTCGGAAGAATGATAAAAAGATCACAAATCTAGCGTAAAAGAACGAAATAGCTAACTAAACATTTATTGTCATATAGCATATACATAGGTTATATTTTCTGTCACTTCGAGGAGGGGACCACATATTATTATGTGTACACAGGCATCCAGCCTGCACATTGTCACTAGCCTAATTCAACATCCAACACAATCTTATATATAGTGTTTGTTCATAACTGCTTTCTGCTGTAATAAGTGTATTTCATGTTCTGTTTCAGTGCTTTGCTAATAAAAAATGTGTAACCTAACAAACTTCATTTTCTGGAGACATCCCCTTATCTATTTTTCCTTTTCACTTATAATTCCTTACTGCCATCGTAGCATAAGTACATTTCAAGTAATTAAAATGTACAATGAATTTTCTACATTTGCAGTACTAGCAGACCTTCTGTTTAAATATTTACAAGTAGGTACAGCGCAACAGCTGAGAGTTTCTTTCCTTATTCAGAATAGATTACGGAAATAACAAACAGCTCCCTCTCGCGTTAGCAGGCAGCCGCGTATCTATGGGTATTACAGAAAAAAACCTGCTGTAATACCGACCGGCCAAATCGGCCAGGTCACGTGACGTGTCTACCCCCTTAAATACGTCTTTGGGGCGGTCTTGGGACGCTTTTAGGACGTGGTGTGCTATGTGCTATATAGGCGCCATCCATAGAACGTCGTCTATACTATGAGGTGCATTTCAGTCTCAAGGGGTATTTCAGCGAAAGTGTATTACCGACTTGAAGACTGAACGAAACGCCCTCTGCTTATGGACAGTGTCCAATTCAAGAACTACTCTAAAATGGATTGAAATGTTGAAAGTGGAGCGAGAGTTTGAAACAGGCGGCAGGTGTAGAGGTGTACGAATTTCTTTCCGAAAATTTATGCGGGGAGTGAGGAGTCATATGGGTCCGAATATGGTACATCCTAAGAGTTTGTATTTTATCGGGTCTAAATTGGGCTAAATGCATTGGGACGGTGTTGAAGACGGTTATTGACACAATTAAAATAAAATGAAATTTGATAAAAATGTATTTCCATTTATTTCATTACAATACACTACAAATTATATCATCCACTGCATTACACTGTGTGTGTTTACAAATATTGAAAAACTACAATACTACAATATTATAATTCTATTTGTGATAAATTATAAATGAAATTATTATATTACTATAATATACACAGAATACACAGATCGCATACGCACTTAAACTATATGTACAATACATAAAATATTTAAATATAACATATGTTAGAGTACTTAATACACATATCGGATTTTATAAAATATACAGCAGAGATAGAGTAGTAGATACACCACACAGTGGCAGACAAACGTACACATATACACTCTTTAAAATCGCATAACTTTTTACAAAAATTGAACTAAACGAGTTCGGTTTTTTTTACAAATTAGAAAGATCGGTTTACTATAATAGGTATATCGTGGATTCGCCGTTTTGAAAAAATTGGAATTTTCGAAATAACAAAAAAGAAAACGGTTTTTCAAACTTTTTATGTGTGATTTATGTAACATATACGCATACTGAAAATTTCACCTAAATCGGTTAACGTTGCTCTGAGCTACAAACGCTTAAAGATCGCAGAATAAGGTCGAAATCGCTGATACATGCCGAGGTCAGAGATTCTGTCATGTTAAGGGGTCATTCTGGTTGGCGCGCCGCTAAATTCAATGATTTTCAGGAATTTATTGCGAAGACAGGAATTATAGTAATGGAATAAAACTTTTTCCTATCGATTAAACTACATTTCTACAGCAAATAAAACAAGCTTTTATTAAAATGTACTGAAAGAAGAAAAATAATTTTGTTACCGGCCTAAATGACTACCTTAGATGAATTCCCACATATGACCAACAACAAATGCGTGGTGCGTAAATATTTATATTAAAGGACATTTCAATATTTATATTAAAGGACATTTCAATATTTATATTAAAGGACATTTCAATATTTACGTCCCACGCATTTGTTGTTGGTCATATGTGGGAATTCTTCTAAGGTAGTCATTTAGGCCGGTAACAAAATTATTTTTCTTCTTTTAGTACATTTTAATAAAAGCTTGTTTTAAAATTTTTTTTTATTTCAATTTATTTTATGCTTTTTAGTGTTCCAGAATTTTGATTACACAAGCATTTTGTATTCCTTATGTAAAAGTAGTCCGATCTGTATGACATTTGGTATGATTGTAATCGGGAGCACACCAGGAATCCATTGGTGTCATTTCCATATCGACACGATGAAGAATGAAGAATAACGAAATTCTTAATACGCTGAAATGAATATTTTACCCTCGACCGTGGGGAGCCGACCTCGAATCGCTGCGGTCGACCGAGGATTCATACCTGTTTCAGAAATAAAATAATTCTTTATACTTTATCGTATCGATATGGAAGTGGCGCCGCCGATGGATTCCTTATGTTTTTCCGATGAAAATCATATCAAATGTCATGTGAATCTAATTATTTTTAACGAAGGAAATCAATTTATTATGAAGATTCCCTAATTATGATCCGATTTGTGTCATTTTTGGACCATTTTCAACGGGAAAACATAAGGAATCGATGCACACCACTTTCGCCAAGATCCGATGAGAAGTGTAAAATTTTCGATTTGTCACTTCTTAGGGGACAACATTGTACGGTCCCTGGTCTCGAAGGTCGAAGTCCTCGAAACCCTACGAGGCACGGCTTATCGGCGGCATTGCCTTTGAAGACTCTAGCGAGAGGATAACCAGTTACCTGCTTTCCTGATTCCATAATCAGGTCGGAGACATGAAAATCTTGTATTGTCATCGAAACTACGTATGTGTGCCGAATTTCAAGTCGATCGGACATGTGGAGGTGGGTCAAAATTAGCTTACAAGATTTCATCCTCAGAAACAAACAAACTAACGAACAAACTCACAAGTGATGTTAAATAAAAGCTTGTAATAAAATATAAAAGCTTGTAATAAAATATAAAAGCTTGTAATAAAATATAAAAGTAATAAAATTATTTCCTTTAAAATGGTTTTGGAGGCGATTTTGATGACATGTTTAAAAATTCATGCCTCGCTCGTGCAGGTGATTTCAGCAGTTGGACTTATCTGAAACCAAAAATACAAACAGATTCTGGATCAGTATGACTGTCACTATGGTCCGAACTAGAATAACTGATTTATCCTTAAAATTAACAAATTGGCGGGCCAAATACAAGAATCAATGTATTTCGGCTGTGTTTTCTGTGCTATTTTCGATTTTAAAAGTAGGTTGGACTCAACAGAAATACTTGGTTGTAGTCCCGGCCAGAGGCATAGGTGTGCAGAATAAGCAGTTCAATTTATAAAGCAATCGGTTCGATAGATTTTGAGATTTTATCTGCACCATGTGAAAAAATGACGTTCCGAGAAAAACGCGTTCAAAGTTTTCATCTATGGTGGTCGAGCCTCTGCGCTCCCTACAAAATGCCTATGTAGAAGCTAAAATAATTGGAATTTTTCAATGAAAAGTTGACAGTACATTCTTGAGGATATGTAGTTTCGAAAAATGTTAAAATAATCGATTTTTTCAAACCGTCTAACCAGAATGACCCTTTAAGGGGGTAAACACGGGTAATGCAGAGCGCTGTATACCGACACAATCTGGCCCGAAACATGGGTTTGGGAAATTACGTTGTTTGTCCTTATATGAGCAGATTTTGGGCTGGGCAAGGTCTCATTCGAAAGAGGAAGGTTCAGTGCAGCGCGCTCTGGTCATGGTTCGACGACATTGTGTTGATATCTAATAATATGAGCGTTCAAAGTAGAGCAAAAGTCGACAAAATATACTCGCAAGAATCCAAGTCTCTTTTAAGTTACTAAAAGTGTTTTGTGACTAAAATGATGATCAGAGCGCGCTGCATTGAACCTTCCTCTTTCGAATGAGACCTCACCCAGCCAAAAATCTGCTCATATAAGGACAAACAACGTAATTTCGTAACTGCATTCCTAAAGTACGAGTTCCGCCATATTGGAGATAATACAGAGCAAGTCACGTGACAAATTTAGTTGAGCTAGTGGATACGAGATGGCGCCTACTCGGGAGGACTGCCAACGTGGAATCATAGCAAAACTGAAGCGTTAGCTGGATATATGTGCCACAGTAAAAGCGTGATGCAGTCAATGTATGCATTTTCGGACGATTGTAGGTTAGGTTATATGCATTTTAGGCATATATTAATCAGGAACTGCTGGGAATTGTATACATTTACTAAATTAATGGTTTTACCGTGACACATACATCACTTGAAATCGCTGTCGAATTTATCTTATAATTATATGATCACATTATTTAAAATAAGAAAAGAGAAATTGGAACTTTTTTACTAATACTGGAAATATTGATTTACTGATATCATATTTTCAGAATGTGGAAGTTCTGGCAATTATTTGCAATTATTGCTCTTATTATTATTCTTCCGACTATTGTATGTAACATGTAACAAGGAAAAGTCTCCAAATCGGTCAACAGTTGACTCCCTGATTTTTTTTGTAATTCTTTACGGTCCTATGCAGAGATGGGCATTATTTAAATAAAAGAATATACTTCCAAATGGCCCCAGTGGCCGATCGACACGAGGTTTCGGGGAGGGTGTGTGTACCCTAAATCTAAAATTCTGTTTAGCTTCGGATATTTAGTTTCCTTTGATTATTCGAAGGCCTTTCATCTTGAGCTTCGAATACTATTTCATCTGTCATCCTATTTTTATCCTAAGATCGTATGCAGATATATTGGCCGGTCGATTCGTTTTCGTGAACAGCGATCGAGGAGAAATCAGTCACCACCATCTGACGATCGTGGATTTGTCAGTTGGAGTTCTGTGGGCACCGAAGGGTATATCTGAATACGATCTTAGAAGCTCGAATAACCGACGAGAACCTTTGTGGTCCGAGCCGCGCGAAATCACCGTTGCTTGGTGATGTGTCATCGATTACAGTAAAGTCTCGTTACGGTCTCGGCAAAGAGGAGATATAATAAGAGGCGTCACTCGACAAGGACAGAAATAAACTGGGGAAATCACTAGACAACCAATTTAAATCAGCCAACTGCGGTAAGGTAGATTTAGTTGATTTGAATATCCCGCTCGAATAGACAACCAATTTAAATGCCAAGGTCAAGTAAGGACTTCAAACGTTCCGCCTGGAGTGACGTCTCTTATTGTATCTCCTCTTTGGTCTCGGTTTGGTGTACACGATACGGACTTCTCGCTATCCCCACCACTTCTGTTTCAGTCTTGTCCGGCGAAGGCGAGAGCGAGATGAAACGAAAGCGAGCGAAGGCACTGAAAGCGAGTCAGGACAGTACGAGCAGACGACGCGTTGATATTTTGTCTCGCTCCGTCTTTCGGACACCTGACACTCCGTCCTTTGTGCGCGCGAGAGGCGTGCGCGATGGTCACAAGCGCTTACGGCGGCACGGGAACCCCTTCGCAAATCTTGAGGCAGGCCCGGCTGAAATCTTTTTTGCGCTCTAGGCGAACTTGTCAAATTGCGCCCTTTATTCTAATACATTTATTTGAGATTATTTATGACTTTATTCTGAAAAATAGGTAACTGCTAGGGCGTAAGGTTGACAAGAGGTGCAAAATGGTCTTTTCATTGTTGGCATTGTTAAAAATAAATTTGTAAATGAAATACTACAAATTGTACTACAACGGTTTTATACTACGATTAAAAATTAAGACTAAGGACATCAATGTACTCAAATAAATGTATTATAATAAAGGGCGCAATTTGACAAGTTCGTTTAGGGCGTAAAAAAGACTTGAGCCGGGCCTGCGTCAAAATTTTGCGAAGCGGTTCCCATGCTCACGGTAACTCGTAAGCGCTTGCGACCATCGCGTGTGCCCGCCGCACACGCAAAGCATTCCATCTCGCTCCCCCCTTCGGCCAGAAAGAAGCGAGAAACTCACACTTGGAATTAGGACTCCGTTCACGATACGGGCTCACCGCCGGTCCCGAACAGCGAGCGGCTAACGAGATTTTACTAGAAACAGAATTTGTTTATTTTTCATCGTATCGATATGACAGTGCCACAAATGGATTCCTGGCATTCTCCCGATTAAATTGACAGAAAATAATTTAAATCGGACTATTTTTAACGAAACGGGCTTTCAATCGTGCAAACAATGTTTCACGTAATTTCCTTCAAAATATGGTCGGAATATTATAATTTTTGGGGCCAATTTGATCGAGAAAACATGAGGAATTGATGGACGTCACTTTTGCAAAGATCTGATTAAAAATGCAGAACTGCAAATTTGTCACTGCTTAGTGCGCAACATTGTATGGCCCTGCTAGTTTCGAGCGTCGAAACCCACGAAACTCAGCGAGTCGCATGATTGCCAGCGTGAAGGACAAGAGGAGACTTTCCATGGCGAAGGAAAGTCAGCCTTCTATAGAACTCAAATCACGAAAGACTTTGCTGACAATCTTTATATTCACATCAAATAAATACTTTAATTGTAAAATTTAGACGACGAACTATTGTTGAATTTCGCCAGTTCTTTCATATGCATTACTTGGTTGGGAATTCCTGATCCCAAAGTTTCATGCATTTCCCTATTAGAAATGTTGCTTCAAGTCTTGATTCAAGTCATCATTGCTTTTTCTCGTACATAGAACATATATATTGTTGCGAGCACCCTATATAGAGGATATGATAAACGTAACAATATGTTCGCGAGTAGGGGTCACGAATGACGCGACTTTGATTTCCCAAATAAATTCACATTTATCAGGGCCCTCGCCCGAACCGCTTGACAAGGAGACTGAATGACGTAACCCGAGTGCGAGTGAAATAGCGGCGCACCAGCGAGAGACCCTCGGTCGACGGCGACTTGAGTCATCGAGTATTGAATATGAAAATGTTCATATTTCTCATTACACCTTGATAAGAGTGTTACCACCGATGGATTGGTGAGTTTATGTCCACGAAAATGAGTCGAGACGCGAAGCAATTCAGTCTATTTTTTCTTATGAATACATGATTAGGACACACACTACGTTCACTAAAACTGGACCGAATTGCTCCATGTTTGGCATCATTTTCATCGAGAAACCCTAGAAACTCCATTGGTAATACTTTCATCAACAGTTATCAAAAACATAAACATTTTATCTGGTCCGTCGATTTTATTACTCTCGGCTGTCAACGGGTGGTCTACTCGGGCCCGAAGGTCCTCGCTCGCAGCGAGAAAGCAAAACAGTGGGGTGGGTAGGTCTTTCCCGATAATCCGAGCCTAACCATTTGCGTACTTCACACTATCGTTTATTAGCATTTATACGAGGTGATTCGCTAGCTAGAATCGTCAAATGCGATGCTCGCCAACAATCATGTGTCTCGCTGAGTTTTGTGGGCTTCGACGCTCGAAACCAGCGGGGCTATACAATGTTGCACACTAAGCAGTGGCGAATCTAAAGTTCTGCAATTTCTAATCAGATCTTTGCGAATGTGACGTCAATCGATTCCTTATGTTTTCTCGATCAAATTGGCCCCAAAAATGATATAATTCGGACCATAATTAAGGAAATTAATAAACAATAAATGTAGAACGGCTACTTCATTCTTTTGCTCTACATTTGTGAACTTTTTATCATCCTTCGGAAGCATTATTATTACGCCGTAACAGTATCTTCAGGAAATCGGGTATAGCATATTGGGCATATTTTCTGTCACTTCGAGAATCCGACCACATAATAATCACGCGCATCCAGCCTGCGCATTTTTCAGCAGCGGATTTCACGAACGGATTTTCTCTCCTCGAAGTGACAGAAAATATAACCTAATTGCTATACTCGATTTCCTAAAGATGCTGTTGCGGCGTAATAATAATGTTTTGGAAGGATGCTAAAATGTTCACAAATGTTTCGTAAAAGAATGAAATAGCTACTAAACATTTGTTGTCATATAGCATATACTTAGGTTATATTTTCTGTCACTTCGAGGAGCCGACCATATAATAATCACGCGCATCCAGCCTGCGCATTTTCACTAGTCCAATTCAACATCCAACACAATTTTATATATAATGTTTGTTCATAACTGCTTTCTGCATAGGACGTGTAATAAGTGTATTTCATGTTCTGTTTCGTTGCTTTGCTAATAAAAAAATGTCTAACCTAACAAACTTCATTTTCTGGGGATATCCCGTCATTTATTTTCCGTTTTCACTCATATTTCCTTACTGCTAACGTAGAATATTGTAGCATAAGCACATTTTAAGTAATTAAAATGTACAAGGAATTTTCTACGTTTGCAGTACCAGCCGACTTTCCGTTTAAATTTTTATAAGTATAACGCAACAGCTGAGAATTTCTTTCCTTATTCAGAATAGAATACGGAAAAAGCAAACAGCTCCCTATCGCGTCACCAGGCAGCCGCGTATCTATGGGTATTACCATTTCTGTGCAGAAAAAACCTGCTGTAATACCGACCTGCCAAATCGGCCAGGTCACGTGACGTGTCTACCCCCTTAACACTCATCGTCGTGGGTAATATATACATATATACATATATATATATATATATAGCTAATGTTGAACGTGTTCTGCGGCTTGGAAAATACTTATACCACTTATACACATATGCGGTTTACCATGGATATACTTTGTTGATCGTAGCAGAATGTTGCCCCAGCTTTGATGTCTGGGGAAGGCGGCGACTCCTCTATCAATGTTGCGCTTCTTCCAGGCTCGTGAACGATGCTTTACTGCGGAATGTTTAGCGCAATTCATTGGGAGAGGCGGCCAGGGTCAGCATTCATCGACAGTCGGCCCGCACTGCTTTTTTTTTCCGTGGGGAAAATGCATTACGCACACCCGGCGAGATGTTGTGTGCCGGGTAGTGTGGGACTCCTTGCAGGTGTCAGACCCCCAAGTTTACCACTAAAAACCACCACGATCCCCCTCAATCATCTAAATTTTGGAAAGGTATGACCAGTGAACCAACAAGAAAACTTCGAAATCTGAATGTTGTTGTCATCATAAAGACATCATAAAGACATAGTGTACATATACCAGAAACATTGGAAAAGTATTTTATTTGCATGTCGGAAGAGTGGAGTGAAGAAGGGGGGAAATTTTAACGTTATCTGAAGTTTCTAATTTCACACATTTACACGCTATTTCTGCTACATTGAAAATTTGACGAGGACCTAAGTTGTTGTTGTTGTTGCGTGGCGTTTCGAAAATTCCTAATTCGGAAGAGTTACACGGATTGTCATAAAAATCTAGTAATTGTAAAAATTTTCTGCCAATTATTTTCTGCTCGTTTTCGGATACGATAATATTTTCTAACATAATAATGCTGCCATCATTGAGACGGCAGCAATTATTAAGGTGCCGGATCTGTAAAATAAAATTACTAAATCTAATACGTTTAAATTGGCTTGCATTATTAATACCTTCAATTAATGGACCACGAAAATGTTCCTTTTGGAAAATCGGATATACAGACTGATTATTTACTGCTTCTATACTAAAATGATACTTCTCTAGGTGCCGTTTCACGATCTATTGCAATGGTTTCTCACTCTTCCTAATACATTTTTTAATACTTTGCAAAAAGTTTTCAAACGGAAAGCAACTAAAATCATCAAGAGGTCCGTGATTTTTTACATCGTCTACCAAGTGTAAGAGTTTATGAACGTTATGTGAGACGTGTTTTGATCCATATAATGATTCGAAGGTTTCAACAAAATACTCTAATAATTCTACTGCATAATCAAGATGAATAAAATATTCTTTGTGCGACAAGATGCCAAATGCGGCGTAAAGTGTAAGAAAATTGAAATACCTATCGTCATCTATATTTTTTAATAAAACTACTGGCCCGGTGTACAATAGAAATTGACGGAATTCAGTTGCTTTCCACAGTTTTAAAATATCCAAGCTTCGAGGTTTTCTCATAAATTCCCTTGGCATGCTGGTAGATATGTTTATTAATGACAGTGATATTTTGAATTGCGATTTTATTGATATTTTGGTACTGGGTTTGCCACAACACCACAGAGAGAGCAACCTTTTTACTACGCCCAGACAAATCAGGTGCATGTAATCTAACGGAAACGAATTAATCATGTTGATGCCAGGAATTTTTTCTACAATCGAAGTTCCAGTATGGTGGTGTTCGTCAGTTTTGGATCTGAAATCAACATCTGTCCTTAAACAGAGATTTTTTGCGACAGGAAAGCATGTTCTCTTGTCTATACTCTTACCTACGATGTGGCATTTAGTGCAAGAGAAATAGCCGGCATGGCCTTTGGTATATTTAAGAAAGGACTTGGCAGGTACATCACATATATATGATTGTATTTTTAAGTGATAAAAATTGTCGTTAATCGAAATTCCGTTACTAATTAAATCAATGGCCTCTTTGGCGAAAGCTTCTAGAAATACGTTGGCTTCATTAGGCTTTTTATACCCACGATATGTGCCAATCATACCTACTTCATTGTATCCTGCAATGCAGCCTAAAATGGGGTAAACTTGACTCTTGGAACTTTTACTAAGCGGTAAACCGTCTACATTGATATTAATATAAATTGTGTTGTCTTCGATGCGGAATAAATCTACAGACTGTACGAGTTTTAAAATGGTGGATTCTAAACCAAAATGGTAATAAATGGTCGGGAAGAGAATAGCGTAACGGAAGAGAATGGATATAGAACTTACGTGTAATAAAACCGGTACTTGTATATCTTTGAATGTTAAAGAAATACAACATTTTGTAAAACTAAATGTATACATCGTTTAAAATGTCACGAACAGTCGGTGTTTCTTTGCTTTCGTGTATCCAGCGACTTGGCAACTTCTCTATAGGATACAGCAACTCGCCCCTTGCTTCAAGCGGCCTTCTAGAAATCACTGTTGGCCACATGTACCCGAAAACAGTACATATATTCAAGTGGACGGTGAGCAAAGTCGGCCGAGTGTCTAGCGGCGTGACATTGGCCGCCTCCAGGTTTCCCGTTTCGGAGGGGAAACATTGCCGACTCTATGGAAACATCCACCTGCGTATTCATTTGGAGTTTTGTCACCTGGTTATCATCATCAGGTGACACTCGTATCATGTATGGGATTCGCAATCCATTGCTAATATATTTTCATAAACATTTAATGAAGATATATACAGTGACTCCCGAAAGTGTTCGGACACACTTTAAAACAGAATAACCCCTTCGAAGTTGGGTCAAACAACTTGAATTTTTTTTTTGAGAAGCTAGAAGGATTAGCTTACTCGTTGAGGTGTTTCGGCGTTTTGGAAAAATTGCAATTGATCGGAATAGCAAAGAAAATAGTGTATTGAAAACGTAAAAATTTAGCTAAAAAAGCTACAATTTGTAGCTCATAGCTACGTTAACCGATTTCGAGGAAATTTTCAGCATGCATGCAACTTACTTAAATCTACAAACAGGATTTTTACATTTTCAATATGGACTCGGATAAAAAGTTGAAAAAGCGACCTTCACTATTTTCTTCGCTATTCCGATCAATTGCAATTTTTCCAAAACGCCGAAACACCTCAACGAGTAAGCTAATCCTTCTAGCTTCTCAAAAAAAAAATTCAAGTCGTTTGACCCAACTTCGAAGGGGTTATTCTATTTTAAAGTGTGTCCGAACACTTTCGGGAGTCACTGTATATATCTTCGTTAAATGTTTATGAAAATATATTAGCAATGGATTGCGAATCCCATACATGATACGAGTATCACCTGATGATGATAACCAGGTGACAAAACTCCAAATGAATACGCAGGTGGATGTTTCCATAGAGTCGGCAATGTTTCCCCTCCGAAACGGGAAACCTGGAGGCGGCCAATGTCACGCCGCTAGACACTCGGCCGACTTTGCTCACCGTCCACTTGAATATATGTACAGTTTTCGGGTACATGTGGCCAACAGTGATTTCTAGAAGGCCGCTTGAAGCAAGGGGCGAGTTGCTGTATCCTACAGAAATGTTGCCAAGTCTCTAGATACACGTTGGCGGCGATTTGTTGCCCGGTCTACACAGACGTACCTTAAAGGTGTTACCCGTGGTGCAAACAAGTCAGAGAAAATCAGTAAATTTGCGGGCGCAATATCTCGAAAACTTGTTGAAATAAAGTGTGTACGTTACAGGTTATTCAATTTATCTTGAATCGCACTGTCAAGTGATTTCTAAAAAAATATATCGTTCTATTTAAAAAACGAACTTGACCATCGTATCCTTTAAATTAATAATCTACAAAAAAATCGTCTGCTGAGCTAATAAATTTGCCCCATCGAACCATTGAAATTCCATATATGTAAACGTTTTTTTTCTATCTCAAATACGTTAATAAATATCCAGCTGTTTACTGTTCTCGCTGACATCCTGTACATATGTATATATGTATATAAAGGTGGAATTTGACGGCGTGTGGGTCGGCGAGCCCGAGCGAATCGTGCAATGACCGATCAGACGCTCGCAAATTTTGCCGAGCCACGCGCCGTCTGATTCCACCTTTATGGGTCCTACATTTAGAAGTGCGTGCTCGACACCCCAGAACCACGGGGCCATAAAGGACAAGGATAGCACTAGCCATTATGAGAACGGGAAAATGGGAAATTCTTCATCGGATCTGCACGAAAGTCACATCTGAGAATCGTCTCCTTGTACTTTCACGATGAAAATGATACAAAACCGGACATAATTTGAACTATATTTATTAGCGATATTACATGTCCGCTTGTTTCGGGTAACAAATCGATCAAGACGCTACATTCGCGTTTACATAGCCAAAAATTCCTAAGGCCGACTGGTTAAAACTATTATTAATTAAAACTGCAAAATGTCAACACTGAGTGTCACTCTCGCGGTTAAATTTGGTTGGCAGCAACGACGCTAACGCTCTCAATACCATAAAAAAATCGTTTAAAAAAGTGTTCTCGCGTATACGCTTCCCAACGTTCTCGAACATTCTTTTGCGTTCTGAAACAATGGCACCCGCGTGCACGTTCGCGATTTTGCCCATTTTATCCGCCGGATTAGCACTTTTCAAATGCCACTTCAGAAATTTATACCCTCCTGTATGCGTGAGAGCAGGGTGTTAATAATTCTTCAGTTAGACAGTCACAAACGAAGTTACAGTCTATTATAATCAAGAAGAAAGACACGCGGTAATATACACGTTGCACTTGACGCGTTGAGCTTCGGGCCGTACGCAGCCGTGCAAACTCTCTACCGCCCGTAAACGTATCGTTGCTGTGACCGTATACTTACACCCTCGCGTAAAGGATAAGGTACGGATAAACACGTGTAAGGCGCGTCGCAGAATACCCTTGAAAGGGTCGATTGCAATGGTTTGATGCGCAATGAATGACCGCGTGCCGTAAGAAACGTACGGACAGTATTTTGGCTGTGCACGGCTTTTCACGCGCATTTGAGCGCGTTGCAAATGTTTAACCCCACCTTTATAAACCTAAACGCTTTTCCCACACGTTTGTAAAATTGTGTATCGTATTCCCTTACCTGCATTTCGCGTACACGTTGCTCTTGTCCGTTTGCCATCGACTGATCACGAACGTGAACGCGCGTCGTTGATCAGCTACTTCGCCGGTAATCTAGATCCCCATGATACTGTTGCGAGCACCGGGTATAGGCCCGTGCGTAGCCTGCTGGTGCTCGTAGCTGAAGACAGAAGAGGGTCAACCCCCTTCGAGAACAACGACGAGAAGACTGTTTTGTACCGAACGCCGTAGCGTTCGGACGTGCGGGTTATACTGTCACTACTCTGTATTTCGAAATATAGTTGTGTCGTGTATATTCCCGCGTATCATTTTATCCCTTTGCGTCGGGGTGGTCGACGATGGAAACGCCCCGGCGCAACAATGGTGTCAGAAGTGGGATCCGTAGCCACGGATCCCGAAGAAACGCAAGGAGCTGTCGCGTGCGATACGCGAGGAGCCGTTGCGTGCGAGACGCAAGGAGCTGTTGCGTGCGATACGCAAGGAGCCGTTGCGTACGATCCAGCCAGCGGTAACAACGAGGGACAGCCACAGGAGCGGCGGTGACGGCGGCCGAGGCCCGCCGACATCGAGGGACACACGCGGGGGCGACGACGGCGGTCGAGGTGCGCCGACGTCGAGGGACAACCATAGGAGCAACGTCGACGGCGGTCGAGGCCCGCCGACATCGGAGCGGTTTCGAGGCTTCAGCGAGGAAGCTAAGGGGGAGCAGAATCAGGAGGTCATTTCTGGGTCGGCTCTGGAAGCTTGGGAAGCCGACCTACAAAAAGGAAGCCAAATTCTGGTTGTATCGTTCTCATTGGGTAACGTAAAATGTAATACAAGCGTACGTCAAATAGAAATGACTACGCACTGAAGTTGGCTCTTTCGCGGGTTACGTGCAAGATTGACGTTTTGATATTATTATTATTATTATTATTACTATTATTCATAAACGGGTTAGAACCCATTATATAGCAACGATACATAACATTTTGCGTGTGTATAGAACGAATAAAAATAAATCTACATATATGAATAATATATAAACTTATACTTAACTATGGGGAAAAAAATGGATAAATAGAGATGAAGAATGAGTAATGAGAAATGAAAAATGTACAATGAAAATGGGAATGAAGATAGGAATGAAAATGAGAACGAAAAAAAGAGTGAAAATGCGAGTGAAAATGGGAATGAAAATGAAAATGAGAACGAAGATGAAATAGAAAGACATAGAAAAATAGAATAAAATAAAAAATGAAAAGTGAGGGGTGGAAGTAAAAATGTATACGATACTATTTAGTTTAGTTTTGTCGCGTTAACGGATTACCAGCTATTTCGATCGTTCGCTCCTAGCATTCTGTATAATTTCCTTTTTAATACGGCCACAGATTCATGAAAAAAATCAACTGCATCAGCATATAAGTTTGCTTGTTGTAGTAGCCGGTTAATCGGATCGGAAGATCCATATTTCGTTTTGTACACGATATGATAGAACAAGGGTTTTTCCCTGAGCGATCTGGGTGGAGCATATAGTTTTATGAGTTCCAGCAGAGATGGACAATCAACTTGGCCATTTAGTATTCGAAATAGAAAAGACAGGCCTGCGACCAGTCTGCGTGTTCGTAGCGGTGTTATATTAATCTTATCCATAATGAGGGTGTAATCATGTTCTAAAAAAGACATCGGTTGGCCCAACTTGTAAGCTGTGTATCTCAAAAATCTATGCTGTACTTTTTCTAGGATTTGTTGGTATTTTAGATGTGTTGGAGATCAAATTATGGATGCATATTCCATGTGGGGCCTAACCAACGTAACATATAGTAATCTGAAGGTGGCAACATTCTTGAAGTCGCAAGCTGATCGTTTTATGAAACCCAGGGTTCTGGCAGCCGTATTGGCAACATTCGTACAATGCTTAGAGAAATCCAGTCCGGGTGAAATACAAACGCCAAGGTCAATAGCTTCGTTTGCAACCAGGAGTGGGGTGTCGTTAAGTTTATACGAATAGATCGTAGGATGATTATTGACGAGTGCTCTCATAACATAGCATTTGGAGATATTTAGGGTCATCCTGTTGTGTTTACACCACTCGTTTAGGCCATTAAGGTCGTGCTGCATTTCCTGACAATCATTAAAGTCTAATATTGTTTTAAAAATCTTAAGATCATCCGCGAATAATAGGAATTTGCTACACAAAAAGACGTCAGATAAATCATTTATAAATATATTAAACAGTAGTGGACCCAAGTGAGATCCCTGCGGTACACCCGAGGAAATAGCAATAGGGGACGACCTAGCATCTCGGACGCGAACAATTTGACGTCTGTCAGATAGATAACTATCACACCATGCAAGAATGTTCCCAACACATCCATATTTAAACAGTTTAGACAAAAGTATTCTGTGATCTACTGTATCAAAGGCTTTCCTAAAATCAGTATATATTGTATCAACTTGTAACTTGCGTTCTAGTGACCTAGATATGTAAATACAAAAAACTGATAAGTTGCTAATGGTCGATCACCCAGGTATAAACCCGTGTTGTTCATTACAAATTATGTTTGAAAAAATTGAACTAAGTTTTTCGGTAACGATGTTCTCAAACAGTTTAGGTATAACGCTATTGACGTTTTGACTTCTCCTGAGATGGGGAGAACAGTTTTCCGTGAGGACGGTCTGAGTCGTCGAACGCCAACCAGATACAACGTTCAACAATGCCGATTCAACTTGTAGGTGCAAGAAGAATCGAGGGACTCGTCGGATTCGGGGAATTGTCATCTCAAGAGGCCATGTTAGGACGCTGAAGAGGGAGCGTCGGAGGATTGGTGGTGGAGGTGCGACTCCGGCGGAGGCACAGGGACGTCCGGGAGTGCACGGACCACACCATGGGTGGGTGCACGGCTCTGGGTGGCGGCCAGGGATCCATGCAGTTGTGTTGCTGGCAAGCGGCGTCCCCAGGAGCGCGGCACCACCGAAGCAACGTGGAGGCGCCTGGAGTGCGCGAAGTTGCTGAGCTGCGACGAAGGGAGTTCGAGGGCGAACATCGTCGCAGGATGGCCGAGTGCGAAGTCGCGACGGAGGGAGTTCGAGGGCGAATACCGTCGCAGGATCGCCAAACCCCCGAGAGAGGAGCCCCGAAGAGTGGAGTCGTTAGTCGAGATAGGCCGTTCGTCGACTTAGAGAAGTCTCTTGCTCGCGAAATGTTTCTTGCGGTCGTCAAGGTCCCCGCAAAGAAAGGCTAAGGATGGAAAGGAAAAGTCCAAAGATCAGGTTTAAGCTAACCAGTGGACTGGGCTGCGGAGGCTACCTTCGTAGCCCGGCCCCCTTTCTTGAGTTGTTTCAGGGAGCCGAGTCCGAGATGCTACGACGTCGGAGCGATGGAGCCGCCGTGGGACGTTCCTGGGAGCGGAGTTGAAGGGACGTCGCGAGACAGGAAGCAGAGGCACCCCGTCGAGGGAGGATTGGAGGTTCGCGGTGCTGCGCCTGGTTGCTGGGCCGGGGTTGTTGCTGCAGCTGCAGGGTGGCAGCGACGTCGTGGGACAAGGAGCTGGAACGTTTCGTCGAGGAACGCGCCCGGAGTTCGCGTGGATTTCGTTGCGGGACCCACAGGAGAGGACACTCGCCGAGGGAACTCGCCAACGCAACGCAGGGGAATCGTCGTTGGACGATTCGCGGGCCCTGGAATTGGAGACGTCGAGGACACCCGGAAAAGGACGAGAGCGACGTAGGAGTTCCAGACGACGTTGTGAAGGGGATCCACGCAGCAGCCGTCCCGTTGTACCCGCGCCCTGCTCAGGGTTTTTCCGTGGTTTTCCCCTGAGCGAGAAGGCAAATGCCGAGGCGGATGTCTGAAGAAGCCACGGGGCGCGCACGACCACTTCTTCAGGCAGGGGTACGGAGATTCCGAAGAGGTGTCAACGCGGTCGGGACGCCTGCTTTTCCAGAGGGGGAAGCAGTGTTGCGAGCACCGGGTATAGGCCCGTGCGTAGCCTGCTGGTGCTCGTAGCTGAAGACAGAAGAGGGTCAACCCCCTTCGAGAACAACGACGAGAAGACTGTTTTGTACCGAACGCCGTAGCGTTCGGTCGTGCGGGTTATACTGTCACTACTCTGTATTTCGAAATATAGTTGTGTCGTGTATATTCCCGCGTATCATTTTATCCCTTTGCGTCGGGATGGTCGACGATGGAAACGCCCCGGCGCAACAATACATATGTAGGGTAGACCGAGGCGAATCGGACCAAAATAAGAGTTCAGTCTGTTGCAATTAACTTTCGGTACCGAAAATCACTGCCGGCCGCCATTCAATTTCTGCACGACACACTTTATTCTCAAAGATACACTTTTCAATCGGCTCGGTCTGATCGCTAACCGCTTTCTGCCGATTCTCCTTCCGGCCGTTACGTACATCGGTTCTCTCTCTCTCTCTCTCTCTCTCTCTCGCTCCTCACGTGCCACTGAGGCAAACCCGCGAAATTCGTACTACAAGTAGAGCTGTTCAAGTATTTTTTTCAAACGGCCCGAAAGCACCGGGCGGATTGGAAAGAAGCGAGCGGGCCGAATGAACTTCGAGCAGATCGAAAACTATTTGTCCGATTTATTTAAAACTTGATACACATAATCTTAATGGTATTATCTAAAATTTAGCATATCATTTTATTTTATGCGGTAACCCATTCATATGTAATAAATGTTTTAACTTTGCCTTGTTAGGTAAAAAATTAATAGCGATATTCACCTTGCTCTCATTTGTACAATAATTCTTTTTCTTCTCAAATCCGTATGCTAATTGTCTTGTTCCTTTCCGCGTCACCTTGTCCGCGCAGATTTGGCTGCAGGTACAGGCAAAACGGTTTTTCGACCCTACGGCGTAGGACCTATGCGGATATATACTACTACCAATAAAATAATAAAACGTTTCGTACCGACCGTAGCAAAGTATAATGACTTGCCACGTTTACTTCTTTAAGGACCTCTACTGAATTATGCGTGTCTTGTATTTTTTTCGTCAAAGTTATTAAACAGGACCTTCCGTTGGAAAAAGAATTTCAAACAACGAGACGCGTATTTTCGTCGTAATTGCCAGCATATGAAATGAGACAAATTCAATGAAATGAATTTTGCCGTACTTGCTCCGTTTTCACACAGATCGTTCATTCACCCTCGGCGTGAGCTGTTTACGTTCAATATTAATTACGTCTTTGTCCCATAATATTTCTGCCACTTCCTTTCTCCCAATACCCGAAACGCGTTCTTTTTAACGGGCTAACAATTTTACGGTCCCAGGTTTATCTAACATGATTCTAGTGTTCATTAATAAAATATCTACAATGTAGCATACGGATTTGAGAAGAAAAAAAATTATTGTACAAATGAGAGCAAGGTGAATATCACTATTAATTTTTTACCTAGCAAGGCAAACTTAAAACATTTATTATATACGAATTATCGCGGTAATATACGGGTTATCGCATAAAATAAAATGATGTGCTACATTTTAGATACCATTAAGAATATGTGTACCAAGTTTCAAATAAATCGGATAAATAGTTTTCGATCTGATCGAAGTTCATTCGGCCCGCTCGCTTCTTTCCAAGCCTCCCGATTCTTTCGGGCCGCTTGAAAAAAAATCAAGTACTTGGTTCTATCCGAGCCGCTCGGTTCTTTCGAGTACCTGGCTCGGCTTGGAAACCGAGCCCCGGATTGATTCGGATTTCAAGCTACCCGAATATTCAAGTACTCGAACAGCTCTAACTACAATTCTATATTTCTTACATCGCGATAGAAATGAGCATTTCGATCGTTCATGCTACCTCATCCCTCTCCCCGCACCTACCACAATGGCCTTTAAACTGTTATAAAATATGCAACAAATCTTTAGTCGTACAATGAGAAACATTATGTTGCAAAGCCTACAGTGCTAGCAAAAAAGACAATTTGGGGTTATTTGCTTGATCCGGCAAATCCTCTCAGTGCTACATATAATAAACGCAGGGTCCCACTAGTGCAACGTCGCGCCACGCACGGGTCTGATTTCCAAGTTTCTCGGTTTTTCGAGCAGTTTGAAGCACTTGAAAGGGTTGATTTGTACGACGAGGTGCGCGTCAAAAGCATTCGTGTGCGCCCTATGCAGGGATTTCAACGTGCTGAAAGGTGGTTCTCGGCCTCAAGAGCAAAAATCGAATGGCGGAGAAATATGGACACCAATGGAGTCCTGGCGTTCTCCCGATTAAAATTATACCAAATGTCATGTAAATCGTGCGTGCGAGATCAAGTCTGGCCATCGGCGTTCTTTTAATTCGATTGGAAAAAGTCGAAGTTTTGGAGTCGAAGTAAAAGAACGTCTACCTGTACCGTCGTTAACCGCCAACTCGCGGGACAATACGGTCATAAACCGCAACCCTGGCGAAACGCTCTGGCCGATCAGCCTGATTAATTTTTGGGTACTAGATATGGCATTTTCCTCCTCTAGTAGCTAATCCCTCTACGTTCGGCAGGCAATAAACCGTGCTCCGCTACAACATAATTATATTATACTGATGTTCTGAGCACTGACCATGACGTAAAATTAATCTTATGGTCCGTACGATGACCAAAAGAAGATGTTCTTATGTTAGATCGAAGAATGTTTCTCCGGCAATGGGGTAGGAAACGAAATAACTCTGAACAAGTACCAGTACGCCTCGCGGTGAGATACAGGGACAAAAGGGGTAGTCCCTCCTTCTACGGCTCCCTTATCTCTCGAGTATAAACGCGCGCTCAAATTTTAAAACAAAAGCACGCGTTAACGTATTCCGTGCGAGAGAAGGTGAACCTTGGGGAGGAGGTATTTGCTGTGTAGAGGGCCTCATCCAGAGAGTGGCCGTTTGTGACGAATACAATCCCGATTGGTTAGGGAGCAGCTTACATTAGAACCAAGCAACGCCGAAAACGCGCAGAAAAAACGGGCGCGAAAAATCACCGGAATAAAAGTAACCGTATCCACGCGCGAAAAATACTTACCTGTGGGAGTCTGGGTGCCAGATGTGTAGCTTGGCTATAGCCCGACTCACCGAGTACTTCGGGAGAAAAACCCGACAGTATGCCGAAAATCATAAAGTCCTTTTACCTGAGAACCGAGACACGATAGCGGCGAAAGTCGAAATCCCTGAAAAACGGCACGATGTCGATTGCCCCTTATCGACATATCTGGTAGGCAAATGTTTCCCAACGAACGCTTCGAGAGCAAGCGATTGCCTAGTCGCAAAGAAACGAAGAAATTTCGCTTCAAATATACCACATTTCCAGCTGTAAATCGCCTGCACCGCCAGGACTGTTCAGCTTACGCACCCCCTTTCGAAGCCAGATACAGCGTAAATCCCCACCGTAAAACCCTCGAAAGTAGGACAGCATGGGCCCATCCGCCCTTCACTATACTTATACCTATTAAAAATCACGTTGACTGGAACAGTTTGTACATACTACTAATATGCAGAGTTGTGCAGAATTACAATTGAATTACTCCATGAATTATAATTACAAAATAATTCAATTACATCGTATTCAATTACATTGCAATTCGTAATTCAGATCTTGCATTCAATTCAAGTACATCGTAACTCGTAATTGCAATGTATTTGCAATTGTAATTGCACAGTACAATGTAATTGAATTATAATTACGAATTAAGAGGTAACCAAATTGAGAGCTATTAAGAGGTGGGAAAGAAATATGTAGGTAAATGTTTCGAATAGAAAAAAATTACTATGATATAAATTTATAATATATAAAGAGAAATAAACTCTTCTGTTACATTTTTTCCACTTTTTTTCTCACTTCTTCAGAGTTTTGAGCTGTAATTTAATCACATTGTATTTCAATTACATTGTAATTCAATCACACGCACAATTACAGTAATTAGGAATTTAATTATTTGGGAAGTTTGAATTATGTATATGCACAAAACCCTTATGTTAGAAAAAGTAATAATATTTAATTAAAAAGGAATACTGGTCATAACGCATGTTTCTCAACGATCGCCGTTAAAAAGTATCGAGGCAATTTTGAGGTACATATAACTTACAGCGACAAAGTTTTTTCTTAATATACAAAGAAGATTTTCAACAATTTTCACACTGATTAATAAGTAATTGTAGAAGATATGCCGATATATATGAATCTCGCGCGCCACCAACAGCCGCGTCTAATGCGCTACATAGCAGATTTAGCACTCGCGTTGACTGTTGGTGGCGCGCGAAATTTATATATATCGACATATCTTCTACAATTATTTATTAATCAGTGTGAAAATTGGTGAAAATCTTCCTTGTATATTAAGGAAAAACTTTGTCACTGCAAGTTATATGTACCTCAAAATTGCCTCGATACTTTTTAACGGCGAACGTTGAAAAACATGGGTTATTTCCAGTATTACTTTTTAATTAAATATTAGTACTTTTTTTAACATAATGGTTTTGTGCATACATTTCACGGCTTCGCTAGAGTTACCTGAAGTTATGTTTTAAGTCTCATAACGATCCCTTAATATTTACTCAAGTTATCGCAATTTATGTTTAAAGAAATAATGATTTTTGACGATGAAAAATTCTTCGTTTAAAATTTTTACCTCGAATAGTAATGATTGGATAAACAAACTGTAAATAGAAAAAAGATGTGTCGTGACGAGCTTTACAACAATATATTTTTTAAAATTCAGTTTAATGACATTTAATTTTTCAATCTTTCTTAGCGTTTGGACAATAATTTTTCCCATTTTCCAGCGCTAGTCCCCTTATTGCATCTAACCCTTCGATTAACAATTACTTCCGCGATACAGTCCACAGTGTATTTGGACGCTAAATGAGGTGTGATATTCCCTGGACAGTTTAAACTTTTGCCCACAAAAAAAAAACGGGTTTTCAGCCCACTGTGCGCCGCACGCAAAGACGCCTAGACCTGACCTGTGATTTTTCCAATGTTAGCGGGCTCGCGCCGCCGACAACCCTCACGATTTCCTGTCTCTGCTTATTGTCACCCCCCTGTGACTCAGGTCGTTGCCAACACGTGCAACGCAGATTTGCGGAAAAGACGGTCGGTCACTGCGAGGTGAAAGTTTTAAGACTCAACCCCCTGAAACACAAACTCCCCTTAATTTCACGTGAACAACGTCATATTCGATTTTGAACAGAATCCCAGACATCGAATTAAAAAAAACGATCAATTTGGCGCGGCATTAGGCACTCTAAAGGCCGCAATACACGCTCATTCTTGCCCGTTCGATTTACAGACTTGCATACAGTCAAAAGTTGTAATGCAACACGGAACGCGTGTGGCAATTGTCGGGCATGAACGCAATCACCGCGAGGTTGATTTATCTGGGTCCCGATTTGCCGCAAATCAAAATTAACGGGAAGTGCGGGCCACCGGCAGACAGATTTAAAATTATTGACACGTGTAATTTGCTGAGAGGATTTATCGAATCGTACAAAGAAAATCAATGCATTTGGAAAATTAATTCTAAAGATTGTTTGGATAAAAATTAAAAAAAATGTTTATAATATCTTAATAAATAAATTGCAGGAATTAGATCAGGATACGAATAAAGATGCAGTAGTAATTCTGTTCTTTTTAGTAACGGCACTCTCTTCTCTGACTACTACTGTACTCGAGATCATTGCTTTTTATTAGCGTTTCTTTCCGGGTTTAAAAAAGAGAAAAAAGACACGAGATTGGTGCCTCGTATACCTACACTTTTATACATCTTTTGGCTGTTTAAAATCATGGAAGATGATTTAAAGTCTTTTCAATTTTCAGCGTCGTCATCCGAATACATCCTTGTTGCCTTGTCCCAAGGCTAGCGGCTTTTCCACTGGGCAGAAAAAAGAGAACCAAGGGTTTTTTTAATCCTTACGAGTGTCGCTATCGCCCTTTCTACGACCAGAAATTTGAAAAAAAATCTACAGAATGGCAGACGGTTAAAGATAAAATACGTTTTCTCCTGCAGTTTTTGTAACTTTTAGGTGCCCCAAAAAAATCGATGTTTAGAAAATAATGACCTGATTTTTGTAGTGGCGGTAGCGACACTCATAAGGATTAAAAAACCTTTGGTTCAATTTTTTCTGCTTTTCTGCTTTAAAGAGCTTCTCTGGCAAGTCTTCAGAGGAATATCCGTCGGCAGGATAAGGGTTGTGCCGCGTAGTGGGGAGTGGCAAGGTTTCCTTGGAGCCTACAGGTAGCAAGGAAACTGCAGCAGTTATCGCAGAACCATCGCAGGGGACGCACTCTATTTCTCGCTATTTTCCATATATTTTTCACAAATTTTTCTCATTTTATTGTTAGTCTGTAGTTTATTCCTATTTTGTTCTTATTATTTTACATAGTTTTAGTAATTTTATATTATTCTTATAGTGTGTTTTATCGTATTTTATAGTGTAATTTATCGTGTGTTTATCTTATTTGTATTGTATTTTTATAGTGTAATTTATCGTTTATCGTGTTTTTATAGTGTAATTTATCGTTTATCGTGTTTTTATAGTGTAATTTATCGTGTTTTAATCGTATTTTTAGTGTTTTTTCATCTTGTTTTCCTATTATTCGTATTGTGTGTTTTTTTTAGTATTAGTCAACGCGTTTAAAGTTACTTGTCTCAAGTGCGTTTCTTTGGCGGTTGGTTTTAGACCACATTCATATATTCTCCAGGTAAGTTCTATATCTCTATATTTCTGAAACCAGTGTTGCATTTTGTTTTTTCTACATTACAGTCAGTTTATTTCTATTTTCTTTATTACTTTAATAGTAGTAAATAGGTTTATTTTTCGCCTTTCGGCCTTTTGTGTCGAAATAGTATTTCTTGTTTCTTTGTAAATTTCTCCGATTCTCATCCTTAAGCGTTTACTTATTTCCTTTCTCTTCATGATGTTCTGCAGTTTTACTCTATCCACCTTGTCAAATGCAGCACTTAGGTCCGCGAAAAAGGTATACAGCTTCCCCCCTTTCTTCTGTATTTCTCTGTTATCTGTTGTCGACCCACCGCTCCTGAATCCTGCCTGCGTTTCTGGTATTAAGTGGTTCTTTTCCAATTCCTCTTTTAATCTTTTTTCTAGGACCATAGCATATATTTTGTACGCTGTGTTTAGGATCGTTATCCCCCGGTAGTTGCTTACCTTTTCTCTACCTCCTTTTTTGAATATTGATGAAATCACCCCTTCTTTCCACCTCTCCGGGAATCCTTCTCCCTTCCACACTTTATTGAAAATTTCTGTGATCCTTTTTACTATTTTCACGTTACTGTAAATCCAGGCTTCATTTTCTCTTCCCCTGGTGCTTTCTTCTTTTTTAATTTCCTGATTTGTTCTTTTACTTCTGCTTCTGTTATTTCGTCTTCCTCTTCCTCTTTCTTCTCTCCTTCCGTGTTGTCTATTTCTTCCAACTCTCCTACTTCTTTTTTACAGTCGACGCCTTCTAGTAATGTTTTAAAATGATCCTTCCATTCTTTTAAATCTATTTTATTGGAGATTCCTATTCTTTTGTTTGTTTGTTTATTTATATATTCCCATATTTGATTTTCTCCCTTTAATTGCATTATCTCATTTTCTGTATTTTCTTGTAATTCCCTTCTCCTTTCTTCGCACACTTCTTTGTACTCCCCTCTTTTCTTCTAGTAGTCTTCTTTGTCTCCTTTGCCCCTTCTCCAGTTCCTCAGTGCTTTTCTGACTTCTCTTTTCTTTTTTGTACAATTCGAATTCCACCACTTAAAGCTGCCCAATTTCCATTTTTTTATTTTTACTTCTTCTTTCCGTACTGCATTGTTTATTTTTCCTACCGTTTCTTCTACCATTTCATTCACCTCTGTCCTATTGAAGCTTATTTTGTTTAATTCCATTTGAAACTCTCTTTTTCCTTCCTCTGTCCAGACTCTTCTCTCTCTCTCTCTCCGTACTTTAATAATGACTGACAAATTGAAATTGAATAAGTACTATATGCATGCTAACAAGATCACTTTTATCGTTCCGTTCAGGAAGCCAGAACATCATTAGATGCTAGTTCTTCACATTTAACATCTGCAATCCATTTTTTTAGTACCCCACTAGTGATGTTTAACCTGGAACTAGTTCACAATCATTTTCACATTCAAAATCTTTTGTCCGTATCTTCTTATTACCAATATACTCATATGTTTTATCTGGCACAAGTTCGCAATCTTCTTCCAATATCACCGAAAGTAATGTAGAATTTTCTCCGAATTTAGAAGAAATTCAGAATTTTGCCTCCTTCGA
This sequence comes from Andrena hattorfiana, assembly GCA_944738655.2. NCBI lineage: Eukaryota > Metazoa > Arthropoda > Insecta > Hymenoptera > Andrenidae > Andrena > Andrena hattorfiana. The sequence continues at coordinate 20,910,127 of OX122892.1, forward strand.
AAATTCACAGACTTCTGAAGAATTTTCAACAGATTTGAGTAATCCTAATTCAGCTTCTTCATTGGCAGAGTGGGCTGTAACACATAAAATTTCACATCAAGCAATAAATTATTTACTCCACATTTCAAAAAGATAAGTTTCCAGCACTTTACATGTCAGAACCTTTTTAAAAACAGCCAGAATTTTGGATTAAAAAATAGCATTTTAAAACTCATTAAATCTATAGGTACATCCCCGTATAATTCTTCAAAATTAGGAAATTCCCTTTCAGAAGAATGCAATTAAGGTCCTTCTCAACTTTTTAATGTCGCAGAAATAGCATATAAATGTGTGAACTTAGAATATGCTCATTCAATGTTTATACCGTCCTTATGACGATAATATTAATGATTCAGATTTCGATTTTTTCTGGTCACAATTTCGCTATACCTTTCAAGCTAAGAATACACGCTAGCAAATTTCTAAACATGTTTTGTTTCACGAATACTTGTGTATACAGGATTAGAAATGGCTCATACTGGTTGGCGTATCGTCGAATTCACTGGCGATGAAACAGTGTCCGAGGTACCCTCGGATTGGGTGGAAGGACGTATTTGTTATTGGCCACCGTACAAACCAAGCCGCATAACAGTGGCAATAAAAAATTGCGAGCTGCACGAAGAATCTTGGGAGAAGCTCCCCGTATCGGTTTTTCCCGGTGGAATCTATTGTACGTTGAAATTATTATTATATTCACTTATTAATTATAGTACTAATTAGTGACTAATTATTATACCCATTAATTACTAATGTGTTCATTCAGATGATTATGCCACGGCGAGGGCAAAGGCGAGGAAAGCGGAGGAAACTAGCGATTTACAGTCGGACGCAGGTAACGAAAAGAGGAAAATCATCCCGAAGAGATATTCCAGCAGTGAGGAGCCTGAGTCTGGGCCTGACCACGCGCCCCTGATGTCGACACCTCCACAAATGAAGCGCATCAGAAGTCAAGAAAGGTTGCCGTTACCCCCCGCTCCGAAAATGAGGAGACCCGTGATACGATCAGGTGTGTAAATATGCTACATAAAAATTACGACCTAATACAATCTTGTAATTCCCTTTACGCTACTTTACGCTCAGTTTCATCATATTATTTCTGTTGACGTTATCTTCTGTCCCAGGCGTTTTGTGTCAAAAATCGTGTTGTTTCACAGATTCCCTTGTTAAAAATGCCTCTTCTTCCGTAATACTTTATGTACAAATTCCATCTTGCAGCGATGTGGTTGCCAGCATCTGCCCTTGTGAAATAGTAACAATACATTTTTCACATTTTCCTTACACTTTATTTGCAGTAACTGCGTTTTGGATGTGTCCACAATTCAGCTTCCTTACCTCGAGAATTATTATGTTCGCTTTCGTACTAGGCCGTTCCTTCGACGCAACCCCGCAGGTTCTCGCTTTGTAAATACGCTTGCACAGCAAGGTCTAAAGATTTCGAGCTGCCGTAATTTTCACGGCCGATTACCTTGTCCTTAGAGGGATTCTTTATCGTAAGCAGTCCCGACAACGCTTGGGGGTTATGTTTGCACGTCTTTGTACTTGAAACAGTACTTGTGTAATTCCTAATACTACTCTAATTCTTGGGTACCGAATTCAATGCAGTAGAAACTTTCCACACAAATCCGATGTCATCTTTGCACGTGCTAGCACTAGAAAATGTATGACAAGTCTGTCTTGGCAAATGTACTCGAAGACACACTCACGCAACCAAATACGCACTATTTATATACGTCATAAGTCATAACTCGCCCCTGTTTGTTTCCACTTGAGGTACCCCTGATTAAAGCACTGACGAGCAGTGATGGGTAAATCACTAGAAAGCAACATAATTTACGTTACGTGACATACGTCAACGTGTATAAAATGTCCAGTGGACCTGCCCTGGCAATATAATAAGAGTCTAATAAACCTTAAAAAAAGATGTGGGACCTTCCCATCTACGCTCTATATTGCCGAGGCAGGTCCACTGACATTTTATAAAGGACATTTTAATATTATACACGTATGTCAGGTGACGTAAATTACGTTGCTTTCTAGTGATTTACCCATCACTGCTGACGAGTGACGACTATCGAGGGCGCGAGATTTAAAATATATAAAAATGCAAAATGCAAATGCACCATAAAAATGCAAAAAAAACTTCGTCTAATGGGGGAATCGATCGCAGGACCGTCGGATTCGCAATCCACGCATCAACCCACTTCGCCGCCGCAGTTTCTGTAAAACCTTTATATCCATAGTATGTAAATAGGTACGTAACTTTAATTGTTAATATCTTTAAAACCGCCAAGTAACTACGGCTAATATTCCATATATATCATTAGGGACCTGCATGCTATCATCTTACAAAAGCTCGTTAAAATCCAAGCCGACCACTTGGGGTCCTTCCCTTGCGAGCCTCGCCCATTCCGCGACCTGCGATACGGTTTCTACTTCTGTATATAATGTTTAAACATGGAATAAAGACGATTATTATTATTATTATTATTAGATAATTGGAAAGTTACAGTGAAAAAAAATAAGATGTAATAAATAATTTTCAGATAACATAGATGCAGGCCCCAGTGGCAGCAGCAGCAACAATAGCAACAGCGACGCTAATGATGGCGATTTGAAAACTCTACTAGATAAAGCCAATACAATAATATCCCAAAACAATTTACTGCGGACGTTGCTGCTAGAAACTATGGAGCGGGTGAAAACCCTTGAGAATAAAATGGAAAAGACAACAGCACCAGCGCCGACAGAAAAACCGTCGTTTTTCATCAAATTTTCATATTTGGAATTTCCATTAAATTCGGCGGAAAAGCTGAAAGAATTGGAGGAAATTTTAAGACAAGAGACCAATTTCCAAGATGCTGTAAGTAAAATATCATCATAGATATGACGACAAAATTGATACTTTGATACAAAATTGTACTTAATTCGTTAATGTTTGATAATTTTTTAATTATAGGTGAACGAATTCGCAAATTTTTGAGGTTCGGACACTTACGATTTCATAAAAATGGCGTTAGGATATTTAGCGTTGATAATGTAATAATAGCAATGATAAAAAAAATATATACGTGTCGAATTGAGAACCTCATCCTTTTTTTGTATGTTAATAAAAACAACTGTAGTCAAATTTTAAATAAATAAATATAGTAAATAGAAATGAATTTTTATTAATTTTGATTTCACTTTGACAACCCTTTGTTTCATCAAATTTTTATTATAATTAATCGGTATCCATAACCATCTTAAATACGCCCTACTTGCGGTTTTTAAAGAACTGCATTTGACCTAATTTATCGATAAATAGGTCTTAATTACGTCTTTTGAACGCCTGTTTCAGTCCTAATTCAGGCCTGTTTAAGACGTCCCAAAGACGTCCCAAAGACGTCTTCCCAACGCCTGTTCAGTCCTAACCCATGCGCTTAAAAGACATACCAGGGACCACTTTTTTGATAACATTCGTCGTTCAGGGGACGTATATAAGCCGTTCGTGGGAAATTCAGGACGTCCGCTACGGCTGGGACGCCTTTAGGACGGCTGTGTGCTGTGTGGGAGACGTACCAGGGATCACTTTTTTGGTAACATCCGTCGTTCAGGGGACGTATATAAGCCGTTCGTGGGACATTCGGGACGTCCCCGGGACGTCCGGTACGGCTGGGACGAACGTCCCAGGGACGTTTTGGGGACGATTGTGTGCTGTGTGTGAACTCGTATGTTCTTTCTAGTCAAGCAGGCAAACAAAAATGATGACAGTGAATGAGAAAAAACAAAAGAGAGAAGAAAAACTTCAAAATTTGTTGCATCAAATGAGCCAGATATTACAAATGTGAATCCTCAAGTTGAAGAAACAAATGCAGTTAAAACTGTAATACAAATGAAACCAAAGAGAACAAGGCTAATGGCTAATAAGACTAAAAACAAGCAATAAAAACAACTTGGTTATTATTTCATATATTTTATATTTTGTTATAATTATTAAAATGTTCATTTTACAAAATAAAACATATATAATTTTACTTTTTGATATAATATATGTCGTCTTCATTTCAATTTCTGCCTTATATAATAATACAATAATTCATATACTGCATCCAATTGAAGGGCGTCCGTAGACTTTTTTCCAGGAGGGGGCAACTGTGGGGTGACGGTGATGAAAAATATAGTAGTGAAAAAAAGGGTAGCCCGCTTGCTTTTTAAAACTCATTTTGAACTCGTTTAATTAAAAATTAAATCAAATTTAAAAATATTCACTTTTTTAGTATAAACTTAATAAAGATCAATTTTAAAAAAAAGCGGTTTATAAAGCTAGGGAAGGGCAACTGCCCCTTTTGCACCCTCCTCCAGATGTTCATGATCCAATTATATAATAAAAATCCACATATATACATAATTTATAATTTATTAGCCTGATACCTCATATGGTTCTGTTTATATTGCATAAATAGCAATTAGATTTTAAAATATTGTATAAATAAAAGTATTAAAATATCTATTACATATTACAATCAAATTTAAACTGCCCTCGCTTAATAAATATCTCATTTTTTTTAGAATTCATCAACAATTTTTAAAAATTCATTTAATTCCTCGATATTAACGATTACAAGAAATTTTGAAAGAGAATGAATTTTATCATCTATATAAATATTAACCTGCCCATTTTGCAAAAAGCAATTCTTTTTCTTACAATATAATCACACAATATAAATACGGTCAGTAGAGTAGTGGATAATTCTTCTACCGTGCAACATGCTGCTGGCACATCTGCAGGTTGTAGTTCGTCCGCTCCTGTTAATTTAATCCCCGATAGATTCAGTGATAGGCGCGATATAAATGTAGAAGACGCCGGTCCTTCTACTTCCACGTCACGCGTTTCTAATCTCCGCGATACCGTTTCATTGTCCTGTGCTACTTCCTCCGAGCCATCTTTTCGCCAACGGTTAGCGTCTTGTTTCGTAGACAACAATTTGACACACGTTCAAGGAAATAATATATTATCTCTCCTTCGAACACATTCCTGTTTCTCCCAGTTGCCTCAGGATGTTAGAACACTTGTATCTACGCCACGTAATCCTGCTGTCACATTCGTCGTGCCACCAGGAGAATACATTCATTTCGATCTGGAAGCAGAAATTATTAAAAGTCTCCCTAACACTTTGTCGGTATCATTTGTTACACAGTTAGAATTAGATTTTCATACCGATGGATGTAGTTTGGACAAATCAAGTTCCATTCATATCTGGCCCGTCCAATGTAGGATTTCAAATATTCCTCAGATAAAACCGATAGTGGTAGGCATCTATAAAGGTCCCCAAAAACCACACGACCCCAATATTTTCTTTGAGAAATTTATTGCATACGTCGGGGCCATCATGTCCAACGGAGGCATAAATTTTCATTCCATTAAGTTGCCCGTACGACTGAGATGTTTCATAGCCGATGCCCCAGCTCGAGCATTTGTATTAAATCATCGTGGGCATATGTCTTTCCATCCCTGTTCCAAATGTACGGTTTCTGGTACCCTGAACGGTAGGCATTACGCTTTCAATGGGATACATCATTCTCCTCGAACCGATGAGGATTACATTAGGCAGTTAGAAACATCACAAGAAACATCACAGAAACATCACAAGCTAGGTACAAGCCCATTGTCATTGCTACAGATAGGAATGGTTTCGCAAGTTCCATTCGAGTACATGCATCTTGTATGTTTGGGCGTAGTAAAGAAACTGTTGTCTGCGTGGGTACATGGAGAATATTCCCCTTTCTCAAAATTGCGCCGCCCACACATTTCTATACTGTCTACGAGACTGAAGAGTCTTAACAGATATTGCCCCTCAGACTTTGCCAGACGTCCCAGAGCTATTGAACTATGCTCTAAATATAAAGCGACCGAATTTCGTCAGTTCCTTCTGTATACAGGGCCAGTTATACTGAATGGTGTACTGGAGAAAACCGTATACAAGCATTTCTTATTCTTACATGCAGCCATACGGGTTTTAGTTTCAGAATCTCCATCGAGCCTACACTTGAGATTCGCAAAGTCAGCTCTGGAGAAATTTGTTCTTCGTAACGAAGAACTTTATGGCCCAACTTTTAATAGTTATAACGTCCATGGTCTTTATCACCTAACCAACGATGTCAGATGTCTTGGTAATTTAGATTCATGTTCTGCTTTTCCATATGAAAACAACATGTCCATTTTTAAAAAGTATCTGCGAAAGCCAAGTCTTCCTCTCCAACAATTTTCCAATAGGATGAGGGAGATACAATTTCATGGCACAAACATTCATTATAATGTCGATTTTTCTATTCGCGTATCTAGACCACTTAGTAACGACCCCAATTGTTCTCAGTACCACAAGATAGAGTTCAATAACATATCTCTGGGCATCAATGTACGCGATAATTGTTGCATCTCAGTCGACGGCTCGATCTGCTTAATTTTCAATATTAGCATGGACTCCGATAACTCCTATCATTTAGGTATTAAAAAATTTCTAGAGGTCGATGATTTTTATGATATCGGCATAAAGTCTTCCGTTCTTGGTGTATATAAATGCGCCAGATTGAGCCCTGAAATTCTAAACATCTCCCCCAATCAGGTTCGCGCTAAATGTTATAGAATTCCTTTTTACGGTAGTACGCCCATTGGCAATAATGGCGACCCCATCCCCTTACAAACCCGTAGTTATGTCGTTGCCGTTATTACACACAGCGAGAAGCCGTAGTATTCAAATTCTTCAATATTTATTTTCGTTAGAAGTATCTCCGCTGTCAGTCCCTCTCCCTTGGTGGGTCACCATGGTGGTTTTAGTGGGTGCAAGCCCCACATAATCTTACCCCTCCCACGGGGGGTGAGGTATCCGTTAGCGATTTCCACCATGTAAAAAAAAAAGTTCACTTTCTAGCTTCGTCTCTTCACTTTGGTAAGTTACGACTATTTTCTGGTGAGTGACGTGCTATAATATTTATATTTTCTTCTTTTGTATTGCTCTTCATAAATACAACCATATGTACACGTATCCTTGTTAATCTCTGGTGAAGGGTTATTTTATCGTTTGGTTCGAATGTTTCTGTATGGGTCATTTTTTCACGTTTTCTACTGTTGAAGCCTTTGTCGCGTTACACTCGAATTATTGAGTAGTACGTTACATAGGTTCATCTTGAGGTTTAGTACAATTAAGATACATACAAATATAATCTGGAAAAGGTGACAATTGTTGGTGGATAAAATATTGCATGTAAAATGGAAGAAACATTTAACACACACGCCTTTGCTACGTATCGTAATATGTACTTTTTTTCCTTACAGGCTGGCTTGAACAGGCGAGAGAAACGTGTGATCGTGAGACCAACACGATACCAAACCACTTCTTCGGAGGAGGAAACTCCGAAGCAGCGAAGGACGTTAACCGCGCCGTTACCAACCATCGACCAGGACATCCAGGATTTGTCGATGATCATGCAGGAAGACGGTCCAACAACGTCAAACGGTGTTCCTACTGTTAACCAGGATAATATGTTTCAGGATACGTATGCCGCCAATGTTCCTGTCTTCGAAGAAATCACAGATTCTGGGACATCGTCTGCACGCGCCACTGTGATCCACAGTGAGCCGTTGCAGCATAATACAGCGCCGACCCAACCCCCTGATAATAGGTAAATTTACATGTTTCTTTTTTTTTGCTATAAAAATATCACTGTAAGGATATTTTTCAATAAAGTAAGGCAATTTTCTTATAAATGTTAATGTTCACAGAAGCATGGAAGATCTCGCTGGGCGGAATCGGATCGAGGCAGAGCTAATGTAAGTATCGCGTGTATCGTGTTTTTTAATACGTTACGTCTCCATCCGTTCTGTTTGCAGAAGAATGAATAATCTCTTGATGAGTATTCAGAAATCCGTGCAGACCACCCATAATACTGGTCGGCCCATTAAGCCAGCAGTCCTCCCCTTGTCCTCAGTCCAGGAGGTGGACTGCTTTGAGGACATCGATGACGACACCTATTCCAAAGTCGTAAGTGAAAACGAAATTATTCTTTTATTTACTTTTATATATAATATATACTTACATCAATCTTTACTCGCTTTGTTTAGGTAACGTATTTCGAATACATGGGCGGATTTGATTTGAAGGGAGCGGTCAAGTGCTGCTTCAAGGAAGCACTGCCGGACGACTTAACGTCGTCCTTCACTTGGTTTGGCCGCGAAGGACACAGATCACTCTTCGACACCCGTATCGCGATGGCGATTTTTGGTACGAAGCAATAAGTACTTTTCATCTTTTTACGTAGAATTATTGTTACTATTACTGTATGTTCCATTGATGCTGACGTGCTTTGCATACATTACTTTTTCAGGCGGTGTGTGTCGCAATCGCAAGTTCGACAAGCCCACTCGATCTGACTTCCAATTGCGGATGCAAGCGGAACTGAAGGCGGCAAAGGAGAGGGTACGCAGTAGGAAGTGTGGTCCACGAACGAAGCCCTCATCATCCCAGGATCATAGAAGGCCCCGCAGTTTCTAGAACGAACACCAACAGGAAGAAGAAACAGATGACCTATGAAGGTCTGTTTTCACGTGACAGTAAAAGTCATGATTTACTGTCACGTGAAAACAAAACTTAACTGCAGTTATTTTTCAGAAATATGCCTATTAAAAGTAGAGGCGTGTCTCCTTTTACAGAGGCGAAGAAACCAAACGGTACTTTTCAGTGCCCATTTTAATTGATTATAACGGGAACTACCTCTCGACGTTCGCAATGAACATCAATCGGCACTTTTCAGCGCCACTAATTTAAAACGTACATACCATTTTACTTCAGTATAACTAAAAGTAAAATATACCTCTCGTCGTTCATTCTTTTAATTCTAAATTAATATTGTACTTGTTTTCAGAACTAACACAAGCGGGAATATGGTGATTCTGCAAAAAAAAAAATAGTCGAAAATATAGGATAAAAGTTTTTGATATCGCCCTTCGTTATCGAGAAAATTGACTTATTTTTGCATGTAGAATCACCACTGCTTACAGAGTAAAGATTGAAAGTTTCTCTTCTGTTTTATAGGTGCATCAAATGTATATATTATTAATAAAAACAAACCATACCTTTAAAAACAAATAGAACCATTATTATTTAATGAACTACAGAATCTGCTCGCAGGTTATATGAGCAGAATCCACTGCTCCATTTCACTGATGCCTATCAATTCTCCACGCATACTAGAAAGGTTAGGGATACACCTACAGCAATAACGGTACATTTGTGTTGGTGCGTAGGTCCATGTGAAGTCATGGGTAGGGCATTGTTTCATAATTGTGGCCTACAGATGGCGCTCTTGGATGTGTCAGGCGGGCGGCAGAATCTGCCGCCGATCTGCCGTGGATCTGCCGGCAGACCCTGCCACGCCGACTCTGCCGGCAGATCCGTAGCCGAATGCGGACGAAGACTGCACTGCAGCTGCCGGCAGATCCTGCCGCCAGATCTGGTTATCAGGGTATAGTTTATAACAAAAATACAACGATTTTTTTATTCTTAATAATTTTTCTTATTTTGTATCATTCCGTCACTATTTCCTAGCCTTCCATTAATTGTATTAACACATTACTTTACATTTTTTGGTAAAAATAGTAGTGTTCTGATAGAAATTTCGCCCACTGTATTGTTGAGCGCGTTTTGAAATGCATAACAAAACTATACAATAGTTCCATTTAAAAAAGTTACTTTGATATTGAAATCTCTGTAAATAATATGTAACTTAAATGCAAATCCTAATATTCTATTGTAAGCTGTGCGTCGACCGTACGGGATACAATGTGTGTATCCCTAAAGCCGGATCCAGACTTGAATGAGTATACGCTGAGCAAGGCTGAACGCGCACGAATATTCTGATATGGACGGGTGAAACGGTAGCCAGGGCCGCATGCTTCTACGTCAGAAAGGGTGAACGTGAATGCATATGCTAGTGTGGACGTGTTAGTCCGGGAGCCAGTGGACATTTTTAGTGTCACATCGCGACGAGGTTTTTCTATCATTTTTCTAATTACCCTTATGTTGAAAGCCCATTGGCGTTGCTAAACTGAATAAATATGTATAAATTGCATTAATCTTTTTCTCTCTTTCTTGTGCGTGCGTTCGTGAATGTGTACATGTTTGCGTGTGCATATGCTACGTATGATATTAGAATTAAATATATGTAGAATAAATCTGACTGCGTTTCTAATACGTGTATGTATATGTTTATGTATTTTAGATTGTAAGGGAGTTATTGTAAATTATTAATATTACGTCAATTAACATTTTTTCGGTTTCGCAGCGCCAAGTATTTTGAATAAAATATTTATTCATATTAAAATATTTATTTGTATAAAAATATATCTGCTTGATATTATTTAATACATTTTTTTCTTTGTATAAATAGCCATTGTTATAATTTGCGCAATTTTGGTATATCATTAATTTTGTAAAGCTATTAATTTAAGACAATATTTTTAAATGGGATTCTTTTTGTTGGGTTAATTAAAATGTCCGCGATGTGAGTAATGGAATGTATGAACACAGCCTTTTAGCTGTGTATATGTAGTTGTGTCATCTTAAGCGCAGTTAGAGAGCACCTTTATGTACTTGCAGCTCATTTTGATTTTACATCTTTTTTTATTTTATAATTATTATTATTTTATATTTTTTGAGATTTATTTGATTTCATGTACTTGGTGTAATTTTTTTACTTTTTGGAAGTTTTTTAATGGGGATCTCACTTGTTTTTACAAAGATAATTTGCATAGAGAATGACTTCAGATAATTTTTAATATTATATTTATTATTATCTTCTATTTTTTGTAATTTATTTGATAATATTCATTTCCGTCCTCGACTTTTTCATGTACTACTATAAAAATAAATATATTAAATATTAAAATATAAATAAAGAATATTAAATTTTATAAAATAACTTTTTTATTTATTTTATACATACACATGAAAATATGGTTATTTCATTTTCTCATGCAGCAGGGTTACTCTCTTTTTCAGCTGTTGAAATAATTCTCTTCGTCTGCATCGTTAACTGAAATAGGACACATTTAGTAATTATTTATAAATTATCACATGTGTCATATGTATGTCAAGATCATTGTATGAATAATTGCGTATGTAAACCCCTACCTGCAAATTTGTGCGTACATAGTCTGACGTAGATCACACTGCATCATCTTCTGCTTCGATTATCTGTAAATATATAAAAGCCACATTTTAGTTATATACAACTTAACGTAGAACTTACTTATATATAAATAGAGTGGCCTTTTGCTATAGCGAGTGTAGAGATTACATAATGTGTCCGAAGGAGGTGAGAGCGTATGGCAGAAAGTCTTGTTGCAGGAAATTTAAATGCTAATGGTAATAATTCAGCAAAAATGAACGAAGAGACCCAATATCTTTAACGCATAATTTATTGGTGTTGGAATAAAATTAATTTAGTATGTTTATTGGTGAATTGAAATATTGTTAATGGGAATCTAAAAAATGAATGAATTAATGAATAGCGTGGCAACTACCGTGGATTTTATTAAAGTATTGCGAATGTCTTTCACAAAAGATTGAAAAGCATCAAGGGAGATGTGTTTTCAGCGTACTTTCTCCACTAATGTGACTTGCTCTACATTGCAAGCAGTCCACCATAATTTTCTTAATAATTCTTTGTTGGAAGCCACAGCGCCGCTAAACAACTTTTATATTTGGCGCTAGAAATATAGAGTGCGCGACGCACCACTAGAATATTCTAGAAGGGCACCGGCCCAGATCGAACACGAACGTGATCTTCACTTCCGGGCTTGTACTGTAAGACTGATAACCGATAAGACTGAAAATCTCGTGTAGTGAACTATTCTGTGAAAAATCCGTAAAACACTGAGCAATCGTATATTTTATTTTAATGCTTATACAAGCAAGTGTTATTATACAGTGGGTAACCCAGTGTTCAGAATATATTTACTTTATTTTTCCTTTGCTAAAAGTGATTTTGTTATCGACCCGAAGACGAGGACGTGTCCTCAGAAAACATATATCCCAACATTCTTAATGCTATGTCTTTTGACAAATTTTGTCGATTTACCTTATTTGACAAATTTCCAGAAACTTGTGCGAAACAAGATGCTCTGTCTATCTATCTAATCTTCTCCGGACAACCTCCAAGCCTGTGCATCCCCTTCATTTTTATCCAAATCCTGTGCGTCCCATTCATTTCTATAATATAAGCTTTACATAAAAACTCTAAATTGCTGGTATAAAAATATTTGGCAATTTAAATGCAATGCAATTTGTTGCTACAACATATTATTTTGTACATGCATGGTACAAATTTCCAGAAACTTATGCAAAAGAAGATGCTTCTCTGTCGAACCTTCTCCGGACAACTTCCAAGTCTGCGACTCTACATAAGATATCTATTTAAAAAAATTTGGCGATTTACCTTGTTAATTGAGACAATAATTCAGTCTCCTATTTAGTGTCAAAACTCGTGACATTTCAAATTCGGACAACTTATTTTATTTGACACTTAGCACTTGGTAGGTTATAATAATATAATTCAATAGTATACAGGGTGTCCCAAAAATGTCGGAGTTCCTTGGAAGGGGTAACTCAGGGGGTGATTTGAAACAACTTTTTCCTTAGCGAAAATATTGTCCGAAGCTTCGTTAAGGAGATATTAACAAAAAACCCCGACCAATCAGAGCGCGCGCCTTCCGTCCGAGCTCCCGCGGTAGCGTTGGCTACGCGGTAGGCGACTGCGCTTGTACTACGAACGTACGAACAAGCAAGTCGGCATGCATCGAAGGAAACTGCGTTACACATTTTTTTTTTTAAAGCAGAATCTTAAATAAGAATTATTTGAAGTGAGAGGACAAGAAGTACGTAAATTTCGTTTTTAAATAAGGCATAAACGAAAAGGTAATGTAGCAGAAAATGTACGACATGTGATCGTAATTCGTTATTGAGGTAAAGATCCGTAGTTTAATAACGGCCAATACAACTAAATTTAAACAATAATATTAGGTGTACGAATAAATTCTTTGCGACTGGATTTACATAATCAGTACAAAGCTACTGAATTTCTATCGCGGTGGTATTCATAAGCTGCCAGAAAAATGGCAAAAGGTAATTAACAATAATGGAAATTATTTCGATGATTGAGTTGTTTTCATATTTTTTAAATCGAACTGTTATTGTACCCTAAAATCGGAAAGAATTTATTTCTACACCTAATGATCACCAATAAATTAAATAAAACTCACCCATTCGGACATTCCTTTCCTTCCTATTCGGAAACCTGTGTCACTGGGTCACTGTACCGATCCTGGTCATCGGTGGACGAAAAGATTTATGGTAGGGTAGCGCCCAGTGCTCAGCTGATCGCAGGTATTCGCAGGACACCACCCGAAGGTAAGGGTCGCAACGTCAAGTGCGTCCGGGTTAATGTACCGAATATTCACTTCACTGCACTGATACTAACACTGATCATTTCATTTATTTTTCACGGAACGTGTTGTTCCTACGTTATAAAAATTGGTGGCCCCGAAAGGGGCCGATTACTGTTAATTGAGCAGTTGCTCGATGTGGCCACCCTCAGCGTCTATGCACGCCTCCGCACGTATAACCAGCTGCCTTTGGACGGCTCGCAACGTTTGTGGCGTTATGTTTGCGACCGCAGCATGAATGCGCACGACTATGTCTTCCAGTGAATCCACTGGCTGACGGTACACCTCATCCTGAAATGATTGTTGTACAACAAATACAAAACGTAAGTAAAAAAAGAATACCTATAAAAAATTAAGAGCACTAATGAAATTACCTTCAGGTAGCCCCAGAAGAAAAAATCCAGCGGGGTCATATCCGGTGACCGTGGGGGCCACGCAACAGGACCGTCGCGGCCGATCCACCTGTCCTGGAAGGTTTCATTAAGGTAGTCGCGGGCAATTGTGGCGTAGTGAGGTCCAGCCCCGTCTTGCTGATAAACCATGTTCTGTCGGACCTCATTTGGAATATGGGCCATAAGACCCGGCAGAACATGCTCTAAAAAGACTTTATACGCTGGACCGTCCATCCTGTCTGGCAGCATGTACGGCCCAACGATAAATTCGCCACAAATGCCCGCCCATACATTAATTGACCAACGGACTTGTGCTGCGCGTGTCCGAAGCGCTAGCGGATTCTCGTCGCTCCACACATGCCGATTGCGGGAATTGAAGCAGCCTTCCCTCTTGAAGATTGCTTCGTCCGTCCACAATATGTATTTGCAGAACGACGGATTCCGCTGCACTTCTCCCAACAGCCACACTGAATACTCAAACCGCTGGTCGGCATCTCCGGGGTGCAAATGTTGCACCCGTACAATTGCTGCAGTTATCTTGTACTGTGACTTACTCTAGGCGGCGGCTCAAGTCGCGCACGCTGACGGTCGGGTCCTCGTCGATGGCTTCCAGGACGTTCTCTTGTACCGCAAGGTTCCGCGCGGCTCGGGGTCTACCCACGTCGCTGCCTCGCGGCATCATCGACCCCGTCGAGTATAATCTAGACGCCAAACGTCTAATCGTTCCCTCGCTCGGGGTTTCGATGCGCGGGTACTCCAGTGCCAACGCTCGCACGGTAGCACTTGCGTCCCCGTCGTTCCGCGCGTACACCCAGAACATCGCGTAATACTCTTCGGCTGAGTACATTTCTGGGCCGAGATTACTAGCTGACTGACAGGATTTTTTCCCAAGCAACTTCCTCTACCCCCAAGTAGTTTCTCTCGTTCCATTATGAGTTTACTCCCACCAGGACAAGAGGCTTTAGGTAAAAAGAAGCCAGCACATTTTCGAAACACACGTGTTTTTCAGAAGTGCAACGATCGAGCCATCCTACACTTTCACAAAAGCCCGCTCTCCGTCCTTCTACTGCCAATGTACCCATTGCTTCGAGATAGAAAACAGACACCACGTGTATCGGTTCGAAAGGGTCCGAAGGGAAGAGAAGCAGAAAGTCTTCGAGTTGCTGTAAAGAAGAAAATGCACACCATTCCTGTTTCCCCTTTCCGATACCCTGAATTCACGTCTGCTACGAGGCGGAACCAATTAAGTCATAAATTATCCGAAACTGTAGGAAACCGTTCTCTACCGCCGACTGGCGGGACAATACGGTCATAAACCGCGACCCTGGCGAAATGCTCTGGCTGATCAGCCTGATTAATTTTGGAGAACTAGAAATTACAGAGTATTATCCAACATCAATACGTCTCGCGGAGAGACACAGGAAAAGAAGGGGTAGTCCGCTGACTGCGCGTAGTCCCGCCTGCTTCGTCCTACCCTCAAATTAAAGACGGATCCCTTATCTCTCGAGTATAAACACGCGCTCGAATTTCAAAACAAAAGCACGCGTCGACGTATTCGGTGCGAGAGACTGTGGGCTTGAAGTCCGAT
This sequence comes from Andrena hattorfiana, assembly GCA_944738655.2. Taxonomy (NCBI): domain Eukaryota; kingdom Metazoa; phylum Arthropoda; class Insecta; order Hymenoptera; family Andrenidae; genus Andrena; species Andrena hattorfiana. The sequence continues at coordinate 20,925,623 of OX122892.1, forward strand.
TGGCCACAAACTAACCTATCGGGCCTGCTTATCTCTCGTGTCTAAACACGCGCTCGAATTTCAAAACAAAAGCACGCGTCGACGTATTCCATGCGAGAGAAGGTGGGCCTTGGGGAGGAGATATTGCTGTGAAGAGGGCCTCTTCAGGACAGTGGCCATTTGGGAAGGATGCAGGCCCGACAGGTTAGTTTGTGAAAGTGTAGGATGGCTCGATCGTTGCACTTCTGAAAAACACGTGTGTTTCGAAAATGTGCTGGCTTCTTTTTACCTAAAGCCTCTTGTCCTGGTGGGAGTAAACTCATAATGGAACGAGAGAAACTACTTGGGGGTAGAGGAAGTTGCTTGGGAAAAAATCCTGTCAGTCAGCTAGTAATCTCGGCCCAGAAATGTACTCAGCCGAAGAGTATTACGCGATGTTCTGGGTGTACGCGCGGAACGACGGGGACGCAAGTGCTACCGTGCGAGCGTTGGCACTGGAGTACCCGCGCATCGAAACCCCGAGCGAGGGAACGATTAGACGTTTGGCGTCTAGATTATACTCGACGGGGTCGATGATGCCGCGAGGCAGCGACGTGGGTAGACCCCGAGCCGCGCGGAACCTTGCGGTACAAGAGAACGTCCTGGAAGCCATCGACGAGGACCCGACCGTCAGCGTGCGCGACTTGAGCCGCCGCCTAGAGTAAGTCACAGTACAAGATAACTGCAGCAATTGTACGGGTGCAACATTTGCACCCCGGAGATGCCGACCAGCGGTTTGAGTATTCAGTGTGGCTGTTGGGAGAAGTGCAGCGGAATCCGTCGTTCTGCAAATACATATTGTGGACGGACGAAGCAATCTTCAAGAGGGAAGGCTGCTTCAATTCCCGCAATCGGCATGTGTGGAGCGACGAGAATCCGCTAGCGCTTCGGACACGCGCAGCACAAGTCCGTTGGTCAATTAATGTATGGGCGGGCATTTGTGGCGAATTTATCGTTGGGCCGTACATGCTGCCAGACAGGATGGACGGTCCAGCGTATAAAGTCTTTTTAGAGCATGTTCTGCCGGGTCTTATGGCCCATATTCCAAATGAGGTCCGACAGAACATGGTTTATCAGCAAGACGGGGCTGGACCTCACTACGCCACAATTGCCCGCGACTACCTTAATGAAACCTTCCAGGACAGGTGGATCGGCCGCGACGGTCCTGTTGCGTGGCCCCCACGGTCACCGGATATGACCCCGCTGGATTTTTTCTTCTGGGGCTACCTGAAGGTAATTTCATTAGTGCTCTTAATTTTTTATAGGTATTCTTTTTTTACTTACGTTTTGTATTTGTTGTACAACAATCATTTCAGGATGAGGTGTACCGTCAGCCAGTGGATTCACTGGAAGACATAGTCGTGCGCATTCATGCTGCGGTCGCAAACATAACGCCACAAACGTTGCGAGCCGTCCAAAGGCAGCTGGTTATACGTGCGGAGGCGTGCATAGACGCTGAGGGTGGCCACATCGAGCAACTGCTCAATTAACAGTAATCGGCCCCTTTCGGGGCCACCAATTTTTATAACGTAGGAACAACACGTTCCGTGAAAAATAAATGAAATGATCAGTGTTAGTATCAGTGCAGTGAAGTGAATATTCGGTACATTAACCCGGACGCACTTGACGTTGCGACCCTTACCTTCGGGTGGTGTCCTGCGAATACCTGCGATCAGCTGAGCACTGGGCGCTACCCTACCATAAATCTTTTCGTCCACCGATGACCAGGATCGGTACAGTGACCCAGTGACACAGGTTTCCGAATAGGAAGGAAAGGAATGTCCGAATGGGTGAGTTTTATTTAATTTATTGGTGATCATTAGGTGTAGAAATAAATTCTTTCCGATTTTAGGGTACAATAACAGTTCGATTTAAAAAATATGAAAACAACTCAATCATCGAAATAATTTCCATTATTGTTAATTACCTTTTGCCATTTTTCTGGCAGCTTATGAATACCACCGCGATAGAAATTCAGTAGCTTTGTACTGATTATGTAAATCCAGTCGCAAAGAATTTATTCGTACACCTAATATTATTGTTTAAATTTAGTTGTATTGGCCGTTATTAAACTACGGATCTTTACCTCAATAACGAATTACGATCACATGTCGTACATTTTCTGCTACATTACCTTTTCGTTTATGCCTTATTTAAAAACGAAATTTACGTACTTCTTGTCCTCTCACTTCAAATAATTCTTATTTAAGATTCTGCTTTAAAAAAAAAAATGTGTAACGCAGTTTCCTTCGATGCATGCCGACTTGCTTGTTCGTACGTTCGTAGTACAAGCGCAGTCGCCTACCGCGTAGCCAACGCTACCGCGGGAGCTCGGACGGAAGGCGCGCGCTCTGATTGGTCGGGGTTTTTTGTTAATATCTCCTTAACGAAGCTTCGGACAATATTTTCGCTAAGGAAAAAGTTGTTTCAAATCACCCCCTGAGTTACCCCTTCCAAGGAACTCCGACATTTTTGGGAGCCCCCTGTATATGTACAGGGTGTCCGCGGGAAGAGTGGACATCTGGATATCTCCTAAACTATTGGAGACAAAAATATTTAAAAAAAACAGGGAATTGCATGGTTCGAGGGGGCCAACTTATTAGCGCGAACGAATTTTTTTTTCGATTATTACTTTAAAAGATACGATGGTCAAGTTCGGTTTTTTAAATGAAACTATTTTTTCTGAAGACCTGAGTTGATAGTGCGTTCTAAGACAAATTCAATAAGCTTTAATGTATACACTTGATTTCCACTGCTTTTTCAGATATTGCGCTTGCAAATTTACTGATTTTCCCTGGAAGAAAACTCGCTGGAATAGCAAGGACCGGGGACGGTCTTGCTGGCGCCACGGGTTGCCTGTTGAAACAGATACCTACCTGCCAAAGGTCTACGCCAGGAATGGCAGGCCCAAAGGCTGGACAATTCTTTTCCGTCAGAAATGCTACTTAGGTAGGTACATCTGCGGTATCGAGAAGCGCACCGTTACTTTTATTTCGCACTTGCTTCTACGCTCGGATGGCCGGTTCTTTTGGGAGGGATGTAAGTTCAATTGGTTAGGTTAGGAGGTGTGAAAGTTGCTAGATTAAATTTCAACCATAGGGAGCAGATTATATTAGAACCAATCGAATTTGCATCCCTCACAAACGGCTGCTCTCTTGAAGAGGCCCTCTTCACACCAATACCTCCTCCCCAGTGCCCACCTTCTCTCGCACAGAATACGATGACGCATGCTTTTGTTTTGATATTAAAGCTCGTGTTTATATTCGAGAGGACCACGTGTCAACAGCGGGCTACCATTTTTCTTCCCGTGTCTCTCTACGAGGCGTATTGACGGTGGATTGTAGGAGCGTAGATGTCTGGATGCCAGTTATTGAATTCAGGAGACGATAGAAACACTTTATTACGAAGCACACATGTACTATAATTAAAGTAAATCGTATTCCTCTCGGGAAGGAGTACTGATAATCATCGAACTTGCGCCCTACTTCGCGCAGACCGATTACACGGAGGGTAGTCAAGTCACACACTGCACAAATGATAAGCCGCGTCTAGACGTTGCGAGGCTGCAGCGCGAGGCGTGCCTCGCGGAGTGAAAAGTCTGGAGAGTCCTTAGCTCGCCTTGGTCACTTTGCAAAGCAACCTCGTGTTGCTGCCGTGGCGAGGACAACACCCCGCAGTGACTCACCGAATTTTATGGCTTTCGACCCTCGAAGGGTTTGGAATATCATTAGGAAGTGAGGAATGTTCAGGATTTCAAATGTTTGTATCTTTTCTTCATCGTATCGAAGGGGAAGTGGCGGCAATGGATTCCTGGCGTTCCGTCGATTAAAATCATACGAAATATCATGCAAATCCTTATGTAAATTAATAAATTCCTTATGTAAAAGTTGTCCGATTTACACGACATTTTTAATGATTTTCATCGGAAAACCACAAGGAATCCATCGGCGACACTTCCATATCCATACGATAAAGAATAAAGAATTATTTTATTTCTGAAACAGGCAGGTACAGGATGATTCTGGAGCTACCCCCGTCAAAAAGTTGCGGCCTGGTACCCCGTGGCGACGACAGGCCCCCATGGCGGTAGGGGCCCCATGGCGGTAGGGGCCCCCATGGCGTTAGGGGCCCCATGGCGGTAGGAGCCCCATGGCGGTAGGGGCCCCATGGCGGTAGGAGCCCCATTGCGGTAGGGCCCCCATTGCGGTAGGGACCTCATGGCGGTAGGGCCCCCATGGCGGTAGGGGCCCCCATGGCGGTGGGGTCCCATGGCGTTAGGGGCCCCCATGGCTGTAGGGGCCCCATGGAGGTAGGAGTCCCATGGCGGTAGGGGCCCCATGGCGGTAGGGACCCCCATGGCGGTAGGGGCCACCATGGCGGTAGGAGCCCCCGTGGCAGTAGGGGCCCCATGGCGTTAGGGGCCCCCATGGCGGTAGGGGCCCCATGGCGTTAGGGGCCCCCATGGCGGTAGGGGCCCCCATTGCGGTAGGGCCCCCATGGCGGTAGGGCCCCCACGGCGGTAGGGGCCCCCACGGCGGTAGGGGTCCCATGGCGGTAGGAGTCCCATGGCGGTAGGGGCCCCCATGTCGGTAGGGGCTCCCATGGCGGTAGCGGCCCCCATGGCGGTAGGGGCCCCCATGGCGGTAGGGGCCCCATGGCGGTAGGGGCCCCATGGCGGTAGGCGCCCCCATGGCGGTAGGGGTCCCATGGCGGTAGGGGCCCCCATGGCGGTAGGAGTCCCATGGCGGTAGGGGCCCCCATGGCGGTAGGGGCCCCATGGCGGTAGGGGCCCCATGGCGGTAGGGGCCCCCATGTCGCTAGGGGCTCCCATGGCGGTAGCGGCCCCATGGCGGTAGGGGCCCCATGGCGGTAGGGGCCCCCATGGCGGTAGGGGCCCCATGGCGGTAGGGGCCCCCATGGCGGTAGGGGCCCCATGGTGGTAGGGGCCCCCATGGCGGTAGGGGCCCCATGGCGGTAGGCGCCCCCATGGCGGTAGGGGTCCCATGGCGGTAGGGGCCCCCATGGCGGTAGGAGTCCCATGGCGGTAGGGGCCCCCATGGCGGTAGGGGCCCCATGGCGGTAGGCGCCCCCATGGCGGTAGGGGCCCCATGGCGGTAGGGGCCCCATGGCGGTAGGGGCCCCCATGTCGCTAGGGGCCCCCATGGCGGTAGTGGCCCCATGGCGGTAGGGGCTCCATGGCGGTAGGGGCCCCCATGGCGGTAGGAAGACATCTCAGACAAAGTAAGTTATTTTATAATCTATGTATCCTTCTATTCAATATTTGCGCTTTGTTTCGAGGTATTGTCCTGTGTTTATAATCATTTAAAAACTGATGGAATCCTTTATTCAAATATGAGCAATGCAATTTCTTTAATTTTAATTTTAGCGTGGAATAGCCCCGATTATCAATCATTGTTTTAAGATTCATTATAGTAACTTATTGTTTTGATCCTAGGAAAATAATTCTATTAGAATCGCTGGAATTAAATGCAGTTACCAAATCGCCCTGGAAATTGCGAAAACATCCCGCCCATATACGGATGGAGAATTTATAAAAAATTGTTTATTGGCGACAGTGGATGACAATGTGCAGCAGCGTAAAATATATGAAGCGACCACTCTCTCGCGAATGATGCGGCGGAAAGAAGAGATGGCTGCAGATGTGACGCGGCAATTGCGGGAGTTAGGGAAAACATTTATTGTTTATAGTTTGGCCCCGGATGAATCGACGGACATCTACGGCACTCTGCAAATGATAATTTTTATTCGGGGGGTTAACGAAAATTTAGAAGTAACTGAGGAACTGCTAGATTTTTCTTCGTTAGCAGAAACCACAACAGGAGATGATATACTGTTTTGTGTGGAGGAGGCGGTTAATAATCATAAATTAGACTGGACTAAATTAGTGTCCGTCACTACTGATGGTGCTCCAGCGATGATTGGGAAACATCGTGGTTTCGTTGACCGCCTCCAAAGCAAATTAAAAAATCTAGCAGTTCCTCAGGAAATTAGGGCAATGCACTGTGCGATACACCAGCAGAATTTTTGTGCAAAAAGTATAGAGATGGAACACGTTATGTCCGTTGTGACCAGAATAACTAATTATATTAAAATGAATCCTTTCAAGCGCCGGCAGTTCAGAAAGTTTTTAAAAGATATAGACGCAGACTTCATGGAGATACCCCTATACACGGAAATACGGTGGCTTAGCCGTGGAAGAACCTTAGATCGATTCTTCCGCCTACCTAGCGTAATTTCCGTGTTTTTGGAAATGTCAGAAAATCCGGCGCGCGAGTTGGAAAATACAGATTGGCTCTGTGATTTAGGATTTATTTCGGATGTAGCAGACCATTTAAATATTCTAAATACACAGCTGCAAGGAAAAGATAAAACCATACTTCAATTTTCTAACTTAATTTGCGATTTTAAAAAAAAAATTCAAGTATGGAACGTAGAGTTATGTTAAGATCAATTATGACACAGCATACTAATTTTGAGCAATATGAAATTATATTACAGAAGTTGGGTGATCAATTTCAAAACCGGTATCAGGATTTGTATGCCCTCGAAAATGAATTGAACGTAGTTACCAGTCCACTAACTGTAAATATAGATACAGTGTCACCACAATTACAAATAGACTTAAGAAATTTAAGAGGTGACGTAGAAATGAAAAAAATAATTCAGGAGACGGATGGTATTATTAATGTATCACAAATTGAATGCGTCGCGAAAATATTAGCAATATTTGGTTCCACTTACGTTTGCGAGCAGTTATTTTCTACCCTGAAGAAAGCGAAGTCGCCGTTCCGGACAATCATAACAGATAACAATTTAAAATGTTCGTTGCTCTTGAGCCAAAACCGAAGTATACAACCAAACATAGAATATCTGGTACAACAAAAACGGCTACCGGCAACAAAGCGCAATAATCATTTTTTATAATTGCATGTACTCCACCTAGTATCTTTGACAAAGTCTGCGTGTATTGTTCTGTCCTTCCATCCGTGTGTATATAATTTTTCAGTTATGTACATATTATGTATATATTATTATTGTTACATTTTCGTTAACTCCCCGTATATTGTTACGTGTATATATTTATTAGTTATGTAATTTTGTGGTTGTAAATAACGCTAAGTCTAATGGTGGACACCACATGCGTGTAGATATGTATATATTTGTACATATATAACTTTCTAACATTTATGAATTATCGTTATCTTTAATTAAAATTTGGTTTTCTTTGTGTCCGAGTTATTTATTTGTATAGTATTAATCATCTAAATATTTTATGTGTCGATGAAAAGATGAGTATTATTAGCAAAAAATGTTTCATTATCAGTAAAATAGAACCGTCGAGTCATACCAAATTCCGGCAGTAGCAGATATTTTGGAAATTTCATGACTCCCCTGAATTTTATTACGGGACCTGTTCTGCACTGGGGCCCCACAAGGAACCCAGCCATATATACTTACGCTACGAGCCTACGAGCACGCGCGTACACTACTGCAATTCTCCTCACCGATTCTATCCTTAGCAACAGGACAGGTGCGTTGCTTGCCGCTAGGCGCTAAAAACGGCTCCTTGTGCACCCCTAGGGTAGCGTAACAAAAGCCTGTCCTCTGTCAAACTCTCACTCTAAACAAGTCACACGTATACAAGCACGCACACCTTTCAGCAATTCAACACATTTCAGGGTAGTTCCTAAGTTGGACGCTGTTCATGAGCAGAGGCCGCTAAATTCAGTCCTCGAGTTATGGGTCGGTAATACAGTTTGGGTGGTGACACGAAGTCCCATAAGGTGATAGGTCTATTCTATACTTCGTCGATGGTGAAATTAACTCATATTTTTTTGGATTTAGTGAAAATTTTTAGTCAAATTTTAATAAAATTTTTTTAAATCAAATTCGATTTTTTTGGATTTTGATGAGTTTTTTGTCGGAGGAGCTAAATTTCAGTAAATTTAGGTGAAATTAACTCATATTTTTTTGGATTTTGTGAAAATTTTTAGTCAAATTTTAATAAAATTTTTTGAAATCAAATTCGATTTTTTTGGGTTTTGATGAGTTTTTTTGCCGGACGAGCTAAATTTGAATAAATTTAAGGGAAATTAACACATATTTTTTTTGATTTTGTGAAAATTTTTAGTCAAATTTAAAAAATTTTTTTTAAACCAAATTCTATTTTTTTGTACTTCAATGAGATTTTATGTCGGAGGAGCCAAATTTGAGTAAATTTAGGTGAAATTATCTCATATTTTTTTGGATTTTGTGAAAATTTTTAGTCAAATTTTAATAAATTTTTTAAAATCAAATTCGATTTTTTTGGATTTTGTTGAGTTTTTTTGTTGGAGGAGATAAATTTGAGTAAATCTAGGTGAAACTAAATCATATTTTATTGAATTTAGTAAAAATTTTTAGTCAAATATTAATAAAATTTTTGAAATCAAATACGATTTTTTTGGACTTTAATGAGTTTTTTTGTTGGAGGAGCTAAATTTGAATAAATTTAGGTGAAATTAACTCATATTTTTTTGGATTTTATGAAAATTTTTAAACAAATTTTATCAAAATTTTTTGCAATCAAATTCGATTTTTTTTGGTTTTGATCAGTTTTTTTGCCAGACGAGCTAAATTTGAATAAATTTAGGGGAAATTAACACTTTTTTTGGATTTTGTGAAAATTTTTAGTCAAATTTTATTAAATTTTTTTAAATCAAATTCGATTTTTTTGGACTTTAATGAGTTTTTTCGTTGGAGGAGATAAATTTGAGTAAATCTAGGTGAAAATAAATCATATTTTATTGAATTTAGTAAAAATTTTTAGTCAAATATTAATAAAATTTTTGAAATCAAATACGATTTTTTTGGATTTTGATGAGTTTTTTTGTCGGTGGAGCTAAATTTGAGTAAATTTAGGTGAAATTAAATCATATTTTATTGAATTTTGTGAAAATTTTTTGTCAAATTTTAATAAATTTTTTTTAAATCAAATTTGATATTTTGGATTTTAATGTTTTTTTGTCGGAGGAGCTAATTTAGAATAAATTTAAGGGAAATTAACACATATTTTTTTGGATTTTGTGAAAATTTGAGTCAAATTTTAATAAATTTTTTTAAATCAAATTCGATATTTTTGGACTTTAATGAGTTTTTTTGTTGGAGGAGATAAATTTGAGTAAATCTAGGTGAAATTAAATCATATTTTATTGAATTTAGTGGAAATTTTTAGTCAAATATTAATAAAATTTTTTAAATCAAATACGATTTTTTTGGACTTTAATGGGTTTTCTTCGCGGAGGAGCTAAATTTGAGTAAATTTATGTGAAATTAAATCATATTTTTTGGGTTTTGTGAAAATTTTTAGTCAAATTTTAATAAATTTATTTGAAATCAAATTCGATTTTTTTGAATGTTGATGAGTTTTTTTGTAGGATGAGCTAAATTAGAGTAAATTTAGGTGAAATTAAGTCATATTTTTTGGGTTTTGTGAAAATTTTTAGTCAAATTTTAATAAATTTTTTTAAATCAGATTCGATTTTTTTGGACTTTAATGAGTTTTTTTGTTGGAGGAGATAAATATGAGTAAATCTAGGTGAAATTAAATCATATTTTATTGAATTTAGTGAAAATTTTTAGTCAAATATTAATAAAATTTTTTAAATCAAATACGATTTTTTTGGACTTTAATGAGTTTTTTCGTTGGAGGAGATAAATTTGAGTAAATCTAGGTGAAAATAAATCATATTTTTTTGGATTTTGTGAAAATTTTTAGTCAAATTTTAATAAAATTTTTTTAAATCATATTCGATTTTATTGGATTTTGATGAGTTTTTTTGCCGGACGAGCTAAATTTGAATAAATTTAGGGGAAATTAACACTTTTTTTGGATTTTGTAAAAATTTTTAGTCAAATTTTAATAAATTTTATTAAATCAAATTCGATTTTTTTGGACTTTAATGAATTTTTTTGTCCGAGGAGCTAAATGTGAGTAAATTTAGGTGAAATTAAATCATATTTTTTTGGATTTTGTGAAAATTTTTAGTCAAATTTTAATGAAATTTTTTTAAATCATATTCGATTTTATTGGATTTTGATGAGTTTTTTTGCCGGACGAGCTAAATTTGAATAAATTTAGGGGAAATTAACACTTTTTTTGGATTTTGTGAAAATTTTTAGTCAAATTTTATTAAATTTTTTTAAATCAAATTCGATTTTTTTGGACTTTAATGAGTTTTTTTGTTGGAGGAGATAAATTTGAGTAAATCTAGGTGAAAATAAATCATATTTTATTGAATTTAGTGGAAATTTTTAATCAAATATTAATAAAATTTTTTAAATCAAATGCGATTTTTTAGGACTTTAATGGGATTTTTGTCGGAGGAGTTAAATTTGAGTAAATTTATGTGAAATTTACTCATATTTTTTTGGATTTTGTGAAAATTTTTAGTAAAATTTTAATAAATTTTTTTAAATCAAATTCTATTTTTTTGTACTTTAATGAGATTTTATGTCGGAGGAGCCAAATTTGAGTAAATTTAGGTGAAATTATCTCATATTTTTTTGGATTTTGTGAAAATTTTTAGTCAAATTTTAATAAATTTTTTAAAATCAAATTCGATTTTTTTGGATTTTGTTGAGTTTTTTTGTTGGAGGAGATAAATTTGAGTAAATCTAGGTGAAACTAAATCATATTTTATTGAATTTAGTAAAAATTTTTAGTCAAATATTAATAAAATTTTTGAAATCAAATACGATTTTTTTGGACTTTAATGAGTTTTTTTATTGGAGGAGCTAAATTTGAATAAATTTAGGTGAAATTAACTCATATTTTTTTGGATTTTATGAAAATTTTTAAACAAATTTTATCAAAATTTTTTGCAATCAAATTCGATTTTTTTGGTATTGATCAGTTTTTTTGCCGGACGAGCTAAATTTGAATAAATTTAGGGGAAATTAACACTTTTTTTTGGATTTTGTGAAAATTTTTAGTCAAATTTTATTAAATTTTTTTAAATCAAATTCGATTTTTTTGGACTTTAATGAGTTTTTTGCCGGACGAGCTAAATTTGAATAAATTTAAGGGAAATTAACACATATTTTTTTGGATTTTGTGAAAATTTTTAGTCAAATTTTAATAAATTTTTTTAAATCAAATTCGATTTTTTTGGACTTTAATGAGTTTTTTTCGGAGGAGCCAAATTTGAGTAAATTTAGGTGAAATTAAGTCATATTTTTTTGGATTTTGTGAAAATTTTTAGTCAAATTTAATTAAAATTTTTTTAAATCAAATTCGTTTTTTTTTATTTTGATGAGTTTTTTTGTCGGAGGAGCTAAATTTGAGTAAATTTAGGTGAAATTAACTCATATTTTTTTGGATTTTGTGAAAATTTTTAGTAAAATTTTAATAAATTTTTTTAAATCAAATTCGATTTTTTTGGACTTTAATGAATTTTTTTGTCCGAGGAGCTAAATGTGAGTAAATTTAGGTGAAATTAAATCATACTTTTCTGGATTTTGTGAAAATTTTTAGTCAAATTTTAATAAAATTTTTTTAAATCATATTCGATTTTATTGGATTTTGATGAGTTTTTTTGTTGGAGGAGCTAAATTTGAATAAATTTAGGTGAAATTAACTCATATTTTTTTGGATTTTGTGAAAATTTTTAAACAAATTTTATCAAAATTTTTTGCAATCAATTTCGATTTTTTTGGGTTTTGATAAGTTTTTTTGCCGGACGAGCTAAATTTGAATAAATTTAGGGGAAATTAACACTTTTTTTGGATTTTGTGAAAATTTTTAGTCAAATTTTATTAAATTTTTTTAAATCAAATTCGATTTTTTTGGACTTTAATGAGTTTTTTTCGTTGGAGGAGATAAATTTGAGTAAATCTAGGTGAAAATAAATCATATTTTATTGAATTTAGTGGAAATTTTTAGTCAAATATTAATAAAATTTTTTAAATCAAATGCGATTTTTTAGGACTTTAATGGGTTTTTTGTCGGAGGAGCTAAATTTGAGTAAATTTAGGTGAAATTAACTCATATTTTTTTGGATTTTGTGAAGATTTTTAGTAAAATTTTTATAAATTTTTTAAATCAAATTCGATTTTTTTGGACTTTAATGATTTTTTTTGTCCGAGGAGCTAAATGTGAGTAAATTTAGGTGAAATTAAATCATATTTTTTTTGGATTTTGTGAAAATTTTTAGTCAAATTTAAATAAATTTTTAAAATCAAATTCGATTTTTTTGGACTTTAATGAGTTTTTTTGTTGGCGGAGATAAATTTGACTAAATCTAGGTGAAATTAAATCATATTTTATTGAATTTAGTAAAAATTTTTATTCAGATATTAATAAAATTTTTTGAAATCAAATTCGATTTTTTTGGGTTTTGATGAGTTTTTTTGCCGGACGTGCTAAATTTGAATAAATTTAAGGGAAATTAACACATATTTTTTTGGATTTTGTGAAAATTTTTAGTCAAATTTTAATAAATTTTTTTTAAATCAAATTCTATTTTTTTGTACTTTAATGAGATTTTATGTCGGAGGAGCCAAATTTGAGTAAATTTAGGTGAAATTAACTCATATTTTTTTGGATTTTGTGAAAATTTTTAGTCAAATTTTAATAAATTTTTTAAAATCAAATTCGATTTTTTTCAATTTTGTAGAGTTTTTTTGTTGGAGGAGATAAATTTGAGTAAATCCAGGTGAAACTAAATCATATTTTATTGAATTTAGTAAAAATTTTTAGTCAAATATTAATAAAATTTTTGAAATCAAATACGATTTTTTT